>VZTJ01005667.1:422969-626408 GCA_013397795.1 Orthonyx spaldingii | reverse complement strand
GGCCTTCTTGGCCCCCTGGGCACAGCTGGCTCATGTTCAGCCATCACTGACCAGCACCCCCAGGGCCTTTTCCCCTGGGCAGCTTTGCAGCTGCTCTGCCCCAGCCTGTGGCACTGCCTGGGCTTGTTGTGACCCAAGGGCAGGACCCGGACCTTGGCCTTGTTGAACCTCACCCAACTGACCTCAGCCCATCAATCCAGCCTGTTCACACTTGCCTGCAGAGCCCTGCTACCCTCCTGCCCAGCTTGGTGTCATTTGCAAAATGGCTGAGGAAGCACTCCATCCCCTTGATCCCAGGCTTATCTCTAGCAAGTGTGGTTTTATCCCTTTCCCCCTTCAAATCCAGTTGAGAAACTGTATCTGACACAAGAACTACTTGAGAATCTTGACTAATTGTTGTGTCAATCTGACTTGTTTGTTGAAGCAGCCAACTTCATCCCACTAATGTATTCTGTATCTGTTTTCAATTGCCAATTTCCGAGCTGTATCTCATGGGGGAGAAAAAAAACTCTCTTTAAAACACAAACCACAGTCCGTGAGTTGATTAATTCAGATGAATGGCATTACGGAAAGTTAAGAAAAAATGAGCTCTGAATGACAAAGCTTAATGTGATTACTACTCCAACATTTAGCATTCTTCATTTCTTGCCAATTTATATTTCCTTTTGGAAAAGGACAAGAAGGAAAAATGGAAAGTATCAAAAGCCAGTAAACCCTGATTTGCCCCAATAGATTATTTTGCTTTTATTTTGGACTTTAAAAACTACTGTTTTATAACAAATTTCTGTCTTTCCTTTCACCTGACCATTTCATTTCAAGGTTACAGTGTAGCATTTTTTAAATGTCAAGAAAGAATAACCAATATTCTGTGAAGCAGTTAACCTGAAGTAAAGTGAGCGAGGCCCTGAAACAATGAAGCCTTCATTTTGAAATAGCTGGTTTGTGAATATTCTTGACACGAATTACTTAAGATATAGTAAAAGTGTCTCCAGGTGTCTGGACTTCTAGTTAAAGTTGAAAGCGTAACAAAGTAGAAATGTGATGACTCTTTCTTGTATTTGTGTTTCTATAAAGTGCAGTGACCATAAAATATGTTCTCTGCTACTACAGGAATAGAACATCCCTCTGACACAAAGATAGGAGTACTGGTAACTTTGTATTGATCCCAATAAAGAGGTTTGATCCCAACAAACTCTTGAGTAATATTTTTTTAGGCTATTGCTAGACTTTACCTTTTCATTCATAGAGACAATCGAGGTTGCAAAATATTCACTTAAGTCATCCTCCCCTGTAGAAATCTCACAAAGCATTATTTCCATTAAAAAAAGACTTAATACCACTATGGTTGCCATATGTTAAAATGCTGTAAAAACATTTTTAATGGTAATATACTGCATTTTTTTCTCTCTAAATGAAGTTCTGCTCTTAAGCCAATTTTCAGAAGGAAGACACTAATCTTCCTTGCTTTTTGACCCAACTGACTTGTGTAATTGTGTTCCTTTGCAAAAAAAAAAAAGGAACTGTCTCCTTTGCAAAACAGTCAGTGAACCCCAAAAGTCTTGAGCCTGTCAGGTAAACTGGTGATGTGGGACCAGGAAAGGGTGCTGCAGAGAAGAAAAATGAAAAGAAGATGACATCTGAAAGTTGCGTATTTCAGTTCAATAGTTCATTTTTATTAGCATTGTATTTTAATATGCACTTGACTAGCCAGGCATTTATTTTCTCACGACAAGCTCACAGAAGGACAAAAATGGATGAAAGATTCAAGTTGATCTTCAAAGAAACTGGCACAATATTAACATATGAATTGAAATCTAATCTGTATTTTAGATTACTGAAGAATACAAATAAATGAAGTGCTTGATTGATAATGGGCTCCAAAAATACATTGATGTGGCCCAAGAAGAAACTGGAAATGGACAGCAAATGTTTAGGATTTAAAGATGGTTGAAAACCAAAAACTGAAATTTTAATTCCCAAAAGCATGTAATGCATATATTAAAATTTCCATCTATTTCTAGGGAGTCACAATTAGGACAGGTTCAAACTAAAACCCTGATTCTTCTCATTCTACTTTAGACATGGGAAGAACACCATGAGAGCAAAATTTTACTGATTTGGGATGGAAGAAATCTTACAAGGTAAGCCTGGACAATTTGATCATCAAAACCAAACCTGTATAACTCAGGTCTAAACTCTGAAGCCTCATCTTCAACCCACTCAGCTTAAATCTGATCTGAACACAATCACTGCCCATCTATCTATAACAGATCTAACGAAAACAGATGGGAAGGCGCTCTGTTACACCAACTCTCCATACAATTCACAAGCGACCTATTACCACTGCAGTTGAAATTTCTAATAAGATTAAATTCAACATCATTGGCACTGAGAAAAGGTCATCTAAAGCCTGAATACGGCTGATAAGCACTCTGACCTGCCCACTGACATGTTTCACACTGTTGTCAGTTCCTAGAACACCCGAACAAATTCCTGAGAAAATAGACTGGCACTACCAATAAAACCTGCAGTGGAAGTATTAAGATGCTGACTTTTCCCCTGCTCCACATGATTAAAAAATTTAATGAAGTTGGATTTGGGGAAATTCAGAAAAGGAAAGGTTATAGCTTCTTTTTAAAGTAATTTTCTGGGGAAAAAATATTGTAGAAAATGTATGAAGCGTTGTCTTTTGATTGTCAGATTCTGGTTTTATCCAAGCCCAGTTAAGGTCTAGTTCCCTAGCTAAAGAATGCTCCAGCACACTTCACAAGCTATTTTTCTTCAGAGAAATAATGAAATAATTTTTTGTCTGCTACCCAGCTCTTCATTACATAAAAGATAAATTAGCAATTGGGCAATGAATGGAAAGGATTAGATTCTGGGTTTTTTAGCTTTTATTTTTTCAAAGCACATGTGTTTAACTGAGACCAAAACCAAGGTCTAAATTATAAATTTATACTGTGAAAAAGAAAATAATTGACAATTCTTTCACTGTGACTGAAATTAAAGACTATTTTTTCTGAGTTATTTTATTTGCAAGTCAGTTACAATCTTACAGGAGTCAGGGAAGATACTCTGGTATTAAAACAGCGCAGACTGGAGAAAAACCTGGCCCCATGGGACCTGGTTTATATCAACATTTTTAGACTACAAAGAAACTTCCAGTGTGTCACAGGTGGCATCTCCCTTAGCTCTCTAGCTAATCCTACTACTGAGTTATTAATCCCTACACGAAGATGAAGTGGTAATAACACTCTCAAATTTCCTTTGTCACATTTAAATAAAATGATGCATTTGCTAGAAGAACCAGGCTGAATAGTTTATCCCTGAACTTACAGGAGAAAGAAGCTGATGGAAGGATTTTAAATAGCATTTGAGGGTTTATCCTGGCCATAGGCAGAAATACTGACCTTACAAAGAATAACCCCATACAAGCTGATGAGAAAAAAATGCAACCCTACCAGAGTCCAAGGGTCAGCACTCTGCTTAGCTGCAAGGCTCTGTGTGCAATAAGCCTGGAATAGCAGTGAAGAATGAAACTCTCCAGGGGGGGACTTAACAGTGTTACACTGAGGGGAATATTTGCTTGCAAAGGTATTGCAGTTTAAACAATGACAAATATCAAAAGAAAGGAAACAAGTTAAAGATATAATTGGAAGAAATGAGGGGCACTCAACCCTGGTACTTGACTGCCCTAGACAGCCAGTGCCTGTGCTGGGGCTGGGTCTCAGCTTGAAAGAAACTCAGGACAAAGCTGAGGCTGGGTCAAAACACAAATGCACATGCATAATTTTAAGCTTATCAATAGCCCATTAAAGAAATAAGTAAAAACCTCGTAGGCTTGATTTAGTGGCACTGCTTATATATTGAAATTACTCATGTGCTTAAATGGCTCCCCTGTACTGAGGTCTGAACCTGACTGGTCGTAAGGGAGTGAAATTTGTTAAAATCTCTTGGCAGTTTTGTGATCCGCAAGAACAAACCCTAATAGGCTCTGAGAAGATCTCAGTAGACAGGTACCCTTCTCAGAAAGTTACCAACACTTTTCTTCCCCTTCACAGAGCCCAGAATGGCTGAATGTTGAAGGGACCTCTGGAGGTCACCTGGCCCAACAATCCCACTCAAGCAGAGCTGTCTTATGGAAAGCCACATCACACTAAAACCTGATCAGGAAGGTCTGTTAATGTAGAAAGGCATTCATGGGGCTATGCATGGAAAGCTGCTTTATGACTGTTTTCATCTTTCTGAACATACAAAAATTTTGTTGATTTAGCATTTTCCATGAACACTAAATTCAATTAAAAGAATAAAATCAGCAGCAAAAGTTAAGTCCAGTATTTATTTCCTAAATTTCTGTTGTCTGTAATAAGAAGACTCATCCCTTTAGTTTTCTCTACAGTTTTCCTAAACATTTTATCAAGCAATCTGGGAATACTCATAAGAATCTATCACCAAGCTCATGCCCTTGTGCATGTTACTGCTAGCGTATCTTCCACCTTCAAGTGTTCAGAAATGTCAGTTTCCAGTAAAATCTTCTCACTGGAAATTGAAATTCAGTTATGGCAGTACATTCCTAAATCTAAAAGTGAACCAAACAGTTTTCATGGCGTCGACTCTCTGCTCAGTCAGTCTTACAGTTTTGGATTTTAGCACAAGAAAAAAAAAAAAGATATGTGAATAAGAGACCTTTGCCTGCTGTTCATCTTCTACATTTTCTGAAATATTTAACTTCAAAATTGCTTTTGTTCCCTTCCCCTAGTACAATATTGTTTGAGATTCAGTCTTCTGAATACCCAATGTGTCCATATTTTGTTTGACATTTTTTCTCTATGAATACTGGATAGGATTTTCTTATTATAATGGTTTGAACTTTAGTAAAACAGTGATATATAAACAAATCTTCTGGTTATTTTCTGGTTTCCAGCAGCATGAGACTTGAAATGTAGATGAATGGCTCTACCAGTTGAGAGAACAGAATATTTACTTCTGTACATCTTAGAACAGACTTGAGGGAATTTACCTGTAGGAATTAAAAAAGACAGTTCACAGAGAGTAAAGCAGAACAAACGAGAGATACAAGAAAGACAAGGTTCAGGGAGATAAGAATTACAATCCTGCTGACAGTAGGTAATTTGCATTTAAATATCAGAAGATAGAATGAGCAAATAAGAAAAGAATTCTCAGTCTTTTCCCCCTAAGATTAGTGTCAACCACAGTAAAAATAAATAATGAGACATATTCTTAATATTGTACATACACTTGTGCAATACAAGTAAGTATTTGAAAATTCCCTTTACTGCTATTGGATCATGCACTTTGACATAGAAGTTATAAATGCCACTCTGGTAAAAAAATCCGTTTATCCAAATTTAGCTCATAGCCCTTATTCTAAGGAAATTGTAAGGAGAAATAATGGAACACATATGGAAAAACAAAATAACCTCCCCCAAAAATTCCCCAAACCCAAGAAAAACTTGTAGTGGAAGGCTGAATCCTACCATGTGTTGAAAAACTCTATATGCATGAAAAATTAGAAAAAATTGCAGTGAGTCTTGTTAGGCCTATATGAAACCTCATAAAATTGCTAGTTAAGATATGTACACACAGTTTTTTGAATGTAATCTTCCTCCTCTTGGAATGGGATTTCCCATTCTGCTGACATGCTAGCTTACACTATTTATCCTTCCATTCTTACATTTTCCATCCTTGCATCCATATGCAAAACACAGCTTTCAGTCTATGCACTAAAATCAATTGGGTCATGATTTTCCGCAGGTCATTTGCTCCTCAAGCACAAATTATGAGTAGGATCATTTTGCTGCTCTCTTAGAGCCTGGTGCTTAACATGGTAACACAGTTTATCTGTGGAAGTATCTATTTACCGTGCTTAATCAATCAAATAAAGATATGTTAATCACTTTGCTTCTCACAGTGCAATTGGGCTGATCCCTTTGATCTCATAACAGTAACTGAGCAAGCAGCTGCTTTAGGACTGTTTTGACTTAAAATAAAATTTTGTTTTGCCTTCTAATTCTGACCTTGAGTAAGAGTTAAACTCAATGCAAAATAAAGTCTTTTACTGGACATCTTATAACTGCAGAGATTATTTTTTTGTACTGTACATTACATGATTTTGTGAATATGTATTTCACCTATGAGACTGGAAATTATCTTGATTTAGTTCCTACCTTTCCTTCTGATCTGCTGAGTGCCTACGTGAGCCACTCAGGCCCTAAACTGCATTTCTTGTTCCTGATTTGAATGTGTTGCCACACTGAAAATCCTATTGAGTTTGAAAGAGCTGCAGTTGGGCAATAATTAACTACTACCAAGACCACATATGTAGATAATTCCGATGATTGAAATATAAACAGTAGTATCTAACTTAGGCCAACTTCAACATTTCTGACTACCTGCAAAGCAAATGCAATAATGGATCATGCACTAAAATTTAATTTTTATTGTTTACAGCATTCCTTGAAACTCGTTTTTTGCTTAATTGAAACAAAATGGTAGATATTGGCATCAGAAATGTCTGTTTTCCTTAATTCCATATATTCTCATAAATGTTCTTAGTAGGAAATTTCCAGCAACTCAGTTGATCCTCAAATGAAGCTGAGATGGGTTCCCAGCTCATGGGTGTTAGAGGGAAATGTAGTTCTCTCCATGATTTCACCTAAAGTTGGATGAAGACTCATAGTCAGAGAATATGAATCAGGAAGAGATAAGCAGCTAGTTGTCCTCTCCACGTTGTACTGGTTACAGAAGGAAACTTTTGCTGGCATACTTTAGAACAATAGACACCTTATTTTAAAGAATGCAATGGAATATGAACCCTGGGCTGGATGACTGCACCTTTTGCTCTTTACTCACACCTGTAACACAGATTTCCCTTTTTCTTGAGCATCCTTTGTTTGACTAGTAGAGAGATTAGGGATCCAGACAACAGATTTCAGTATATATGGTATTAGGTGCATCTTTTTTGTTGTGAAGAATATTGGAATTTATTGGTGCTCTAGGAGAATATTGACCTTGGCATTTCCTCAGTTAATATTTAACTCTTGGGTCAATAGATCTGGATAGTCACTTATTCAGAAGTCACTATCAACTTAATTGTTATTGACAGTACATACTGTAAAAACCTTTGGAGACTTATAATTATTTGTTGCTAGCTGCTATGAAGAATATCATATTAAAAACCTGATATAGTGATGACAAAAATTATCTTGTGATCATAAAATTTTTGTACATAACACCATGAATTGTGTTTGAGTAGAAAAACACTAAAAAACAGACATCAACTGTTAGTATGTGTTTGGTTCTTTCATTTCTGCTCTTTGTTTAGACCAGTAATAGACCAGAAATTTTTGCCAGTGAATAACCCAAATTTCTGATTCTCCTTAAAAATGATTACATGATAATTAAATGAGCACATAGCCAATATTTCAAGGGAGGACAAGCACTTCTTTGTCTGCCTGGAAATTTGTTAAGCATAATCAAATCCTGAAAGTTTTTGGTTTTAATCTTTGCGCAGTCATCACGTACCAAGCACACCAAGTGATCCTGATCTGTAGATAACGCAGTAAGGCATCTGATAATAACAGTATCCATTCTCCTTCTGGTGTAGCTTGATGTCATGGTCCCAGCCACAGGGAAAGGAGTGGGATCTGAGCTGCCAGGAGCTGTGATCTCCTGGCTGATGAAGCCCACTTTAGCTGTGCTGGATTTACAGGAGATCTCTGTAGCGGATCACCTACCAGTCACCCACCCAGCTGCCTTCGACAGTGGAGGGGCACTGGACTGTGGTACGGTGATAATTCTTCATACCCAACAATTCTTTTTCTCCCTCAAACTCAGTACTGCATTTTGGTCCTCTTCTTTGACAGAGGCTCTTCCTGGGAGTGACACAGACACCTTCATGATTGTAAGGCCTCAACACTCCCTTACTGAGTTTCTTAAAGAGGCTTTTGAGTTTTTTATGTACCCTGAGTTGGACACAAGGGGGAAACACCAACAAGATATTCTCAAGAAGGCAAACCAACCAAAACTTCACTGGCAAACTTTAGAAAATCAGGGAACTCTGGCAAAAGTTTAAAGCAACATTCAATCAATGTAAAGCATTAACTTAGTAAAGTGGAAACCCACTCAACCTGGCAAACTCCAACCCATTCAACTTTAAGTTACTCAAACTTTGAGGAGAATTAAGTAGAGGAAAAAGATAAGAGATATAGAAAAGAACAAACATAGCTACTACACTTGCTTCCAGAGGTGTTTTAGCTGATACAAAAGCCAAAAGAAGGTATGGTCAAGACATGTATTTGTGTGCCGTTCTTGCTCAAGCATGCTTTGACTCTCCTGGGCCCTCCCCCCAAGCAGGACTTCTGGTTTGGTAGGCACTCAAGAGCTGGGTTAGGGAAGCCAGAGGTTGGGTTTGAAGCATTGCCTCTGGTGTGCAGGGACTGGCAGCCACTGCAGGGTCTATTTTACAGGTCAGTGTCTGGAGCAGGCACTGCCTTGCAGGGGAAGACTTGATTTGTCTCTTTCCCCACACGTGCACCTGAAATGTTTCAAGCCAGCAATCCTTCCAGTCTCTCACAATGACTAATGACTTGAATAAAAGCATGTATTTTGTACTTTCCAATTTTAGTTCATCAATAGGATTTCATTTTAAGTTCTGCTTCTTGGAAATGTCTTTCAGTTACATTTTTTTAACATGCTGTAAAGACAGGCATGACCCTTGTGGGATTGCTGGAGGCTTGGGTACATTAATGTGTCCTGCAAGAACCCAATAAGGCCGGCTTGGCTCTTCTGAAGAGCCACTCTGTGCAGCAGTGACTGATCTCTTTGAGAGTAACAAGAACATCATTTTTCTTACACGGAAACAGACAAGGATGGCAACAAGTGCTTCTGTTTTCATTTGGTCACTCACATGTGTCATGTGGCTTGACACTCTTTCTTTTAACTTCTTGTGTAGTCCTATGATGGATAGGAAATAAAAATAAAGCATAAAGAACTTTTTTGGGGCTTGAATCTCTCTCTTCTGATGGTCAGGTACCTGATATATTATCATACATTAGTACCTCCTACGCAGTAGAATAAATATCAATCCTGGCATGGCTTTTGCACCAGCTTCATGATTAAATAGCACTCAGGATGAAGATATAAACAATTAAACAGGTGGCAACAGGCTGATTCAAGAAAAACAAAGATTTATATTTATATATATATAAGCACTAATACATATATATTAAGGCACATAAATGTCTTTATAAATAGAAATCAATTGGTGTTTTAAGATGTCTCCTGATACTTTCTTCATTAGTATGATGGACTACATCATGTGTATGAGTAATTACTTAAATATATGAGTATGCATGTATTTAAATAATTTACTTTTGAGATTATATAACATTTCTGAATTCAAACTGTGTTGATGCCAAACCTATAACGATACTGGCCAAGTCAAGCTCTGACAGCTTTGGAGCCCTAATGATGTGGTTAATGCTGAAGTGATGTAAACATAAGGTCTAAGAAATAAAATAGGATATTTAAAGGATCAAGCCAAAACACACAGGTAGCTAAAGTTCACAAATGGAAAGGTACAGAACACATCTGTGGAGATAAAAAAGCTTGACTGAGAGACAAGTTTTCTTTCAGTTCTTTGTTTTAAATTCTCTGTTGAATTTTTCTTTAATTTCCGTCCAGACAATAGGGCTTAGAATATAAAGGAAATAGTCTTTATAATGTGTTTTTCTCCTTTAAACCTCAGTTTTAAATAAATTTGATCACTTAAATCTTGCCTAAATTTAGATCAAGGATTTCAAAAACTCAAAAACCATCTAGCCTACATATTCTCCAAGACTGTTACCCCTCTAAGGGCTTGTAATTATAGTATTCCCTTCTGTTAAGCCTAAATCTCCATGGATCCTAACTGAACTGTAGTTGTTCAGTTGCATGGAATAATAGGTGTGAGATGAGCTCCCATATCTTCCCTAAGGGTACTTTGTAGCCGTATGGGCACCTGTCTCTGGCAAAATTCCTTGAGAAACTGCCAGCATTAAAATGGGCAGTAGTGATGCTCTCCCATTACCTTTTCAATTTTTGCTAAACAATTTAACAATAAAAAGTTGTCCACCAAGAACTTGGGTTCTGTGCCCATGCATCATGGAGCATTGAACTTACAATACTGGATGGTTTATTTTTCATTTCTGTTGTGCAAAAATACAGTATTCTTGTAATTACTCTAGCAGCATTCTGGGACTGCTGGGATGAACTTAATTAAAGAATGGGTATTTACCTGGCTTATCTTTAATAGTCAAGAGAAGTAAAAGGCTTATGCAGCATGATAAAGGAAAGGAAGGGAGCTGCTTTGGAGAATAAGGTGGACAAATTTCCATCATCAGCCTCTAAATAGTTCAGCAGCTGTAGCATGTGAGGACCCAGCAGACATTTTAAGATGAGTTAGAACAGTAAGTGATGACTAAAACGGCATCAGGTAGCTGATGGGGTTAAAAACCGCCCCCAATGTGTTATAGTTACCACAAGTGGTGGCACTTAATGCAATTGCCCTTGCACATCTGAAGCCATATTTCAGTGCCTGATGTAGAACACCTGTCCTGCCCTTCTCCCTCTCCTAACACTCACCTGGCTCAGTAATGGTCCTGAGAAGAAACCTCTCTCAACTGGGCTGGCAGAGCATTCTTGCAGGTGGATGTAATTACATCTGCTCATTCTGGACAGGTTTCCTAACAATGCTGCAACTATATTTGTTCAAATCTGACATTCTAACTTTAGGAGGGGAAAGTGTTCTTGCACTCCAGCTGGCAGTGTGGTATGTCCAAGGTGTTTCTTCAGCTGGCTGACATGGGAATGACGTGCTCTGCTAGCACTGACACCAGAGCAGGTGTGCCTGCAGCAGTGGAAGATCACAGTCACCTGCAAGCTGAGCAGCTCACACTGCGTTAGATCTGCCAGACTTGTCATTTATGATACAAGACTTTCATACTTAGAGGACTCAATTCAGGTTTAGTTGTATAAAGAGATTTTATGGCTTCAGCACATCCATTCAAACAAGAGGAGCAGATACCCAGTTGCCTGGTCTCCTTCTAGACATTTAGGTCCTGCTTTCTTGACTTACAGTGGTTTCCTTCTAACAGGAGGGGTACAAAGCCTGTTGATGCAAGAGACTGCCTGGAATAATATTCAGTGTTGTGTTTGCATGATTTCCACTTCTTGGGTTGCTGCTTTAATTACTGAACTAAAATGTAAAAAACACAGAGCTCAGCAGCCCTGGCCCATTAGGTTCTTATCCTAGGAAGAGGGCTGGGTAGTCTGGATGACACATGGATGAAAAACCTTGATATTTCCTACTAATTTCTTCTACTCTGCATGGACACTTGACTGTAGGCCAAGCAACTTCCTCTCTGCAGGTTTTCAGCAGCATTGTGAGAGCACAGAAATCTCAGACAGATATTTTAAGCATCATGGGCTGCCCCCAGAGCCAAGTGTTTACCTTTTTGGCAAGATAATCTTGTGTTAGGAACTTCTGTGGGTGAGCAGGGTTCTGCTTGGAAGGGATGTGACCAGCAAGCATATATGTGTATGTACATTCCAGCAAGCAAATCTTTAGTCACATTTCAGGGAGGACATCCCCTTACAGGACCCTGATGATGAAACTATCCTGCAACCACCAATTTGGATCTTGGCATTTCACTCCTCACAGCACAGAAAGCAGATGGAGCTCGGGAAATGGTATCTCCCAATCCTCATAATCCCCTTATTCTCTGAAGCCTGCAGGAGTCCTTGGTTACTGCTGGGATGCTTGTGTTTAAATCAGCAGTGTCAATACTCTGTTCTGGTTTGTGTATGCTCACACCACTGCACTACTAAACCCGTGTGAAACTGCTGTAAGCAGCATGATCATCCAGCATCATGAGCAGTTCTTTTCTTTCCCCAAGGAGAAACTTTTCATGTGTCTTTGAAGATTATTTGATAAATACTATGCATACTGTGAAACCTGTGCTTGGTAAAAATGCTAAAGATGTGTTCAGAAGGAACAAAGAGTGGGGTTTCTGACAGTGCCAATGAATGGTTATGCTGGGTCTGAGCCTGCCTCTGGATGTCCTGCCTTCCCAAGCAGTGAGCATGCATGTGGCATTCAGTGTTCCCAGCAGTATGGTGCAGTCCCTCCCAAGATTCTGGATGTGCTAGGATTAGAGAGCTCTTAGAACGAAAAGATGATTTTGCTGTGTTGAGTACATTAGGAATTGCTTCAACAGGAGCAGAAAACTTTGAAGCTACTCCCAAACAAGATTCTCTCTCTAATTTTAGATATGGAAGATGCCCTCATTCTGGAAATAGCCTTTCACAGGGTGGTCTGTCAGGAATTTCCTTGTGGAAGCGAACTTCCCAGGAACCAAAATGGTGAAATGACAGGTTTAACTACAGTAGAAGTGTTGCAATAACACTGTGTTTCAACACCTCTTCTGTCACCACCCTGAGTACCTGGCTTGGGAAGGAAACAGCTGTTCCCAAAACACTTGTGAAGATCTTTGGTTGTAGTCTTCCCTTACGGAGGAGTGGAAAGAGTGCAATAGTGACAGTTTTTAAATTTGTAGTGAAATCTGTTCTTGTGAAATGCACCTGATCAGCAGAGCAGGAGACACACGTCTCTTTGAGGAAAACTGTGAGGTTTTGTTGCTGAGGCAACAGTGGTACATGGGGAACGGAGATCCAACTTTTAAAACAAGGGCAGATTTTCCGTGCATCCTTAGGATCCTTAGGCACTGACTCAGTAAAGGAACTTGGTTTTCTGATGGTGTGATTATAGTGTGTATTTAAAGACATAGTCAGGAGAGGACTTTTTTTTCTGTTCACATATTTTGACTATTTTATTTGTAAGACATGTAAGATCCTTAGGACCAGAACTATGTCTCACTGTGTGTTTGCTCAAATGCCGAAAACAAAATAGATCTGCAGTCAAGTCCCCAGGTGCCAGCATAGCCCATAAATTAATGGTAGTGGTAAACACACAGAAAGGTCATTTGAGTTAATGGAAAAACTTCTTTATCATTTTTTGTGTTTGCATTTTCCTTTGAAAAGCTAAATTTAATAATAAAAAACTCCACTGTATATAAGTTCAAACAAAATTTAACACCTGGATTGTCAGCAGATCCAATGGATCATGTGCTCCTGCTGCCAGGGCTTTGCCTGTCATGGCTTGGAGCAGTCATGTGCTTGAGGGGGCTGGAAGTTGTGTTTCCATGGTTATGTAGCTCCTGACTTTCTTTTAATAACCCAGACAAGAGATTTGTTAATGTTCTGTACTGATAATGGGAAATTATAGAAAAAAAATTGTTCCCAAGTGCTTTAGTTTTTGTTCTGCACTGTACAAAGGATGAGATGAAAAAATAACAACAATTCATCCATATAACTAGGAGCTACTTAAAGCCAGCAAAATGTGACTTTTATGATGTTGCTTGTAAGCAGCTCAAAAATGAAGGCACAGAAGACCTGGTACTGCTGTAAAGGAACCTATCCCAGTTAAGAGAATTTACTCTTGGTGGCAAAATTTGTGTGAAGAGCATCATGATATGGGAAAGGTTAATATTGCAGTCAATGGTCCATTCTTTCCCTGTGATTGCATCACATTCCAGGAATCCTAATAGAGGTAGACACTACACTTATGAATAATATGTTGAAAGAGGCTTTTATTCATCTTCTGCATGAGGGTATATCAAGATCTTTATTTTCTGTGGTCAATTGAACAGTAATTGATGCTACTGATAGAACACAAGGTTACCAATAACGCTCTCAGAGTTTTTAAAAGTAGTGCAGGAGGGTGAGTATTCAATGTTAATATCCATTATATTTTTAATGCTGAAAGGGCAGTTACAAAGGAAATAGATTGGCTTTGTTTGTACACTGAAGTTTGCAATTTGTTGGAGAAAGATGTAGTCTCAAGATCTGAATATCTATTTTAAAATAAGAAACACAACAAATTCATACAAACAAGTTAGCCACTTTTATTATTCCAGTTCAGAAATATTCTGATGAACATGAAAATATATTCTGAAAAAGTAACATGGAAAAACTGAATGCAGTACCTGTCAAAGTTCATGATAACTGATGGCAAAAACAGAATTGGGAAGTTCTGGATTGTACTATCAACACTATTACATACCCTGGTGATCTCTGGGATGCCACGTAAATGAAAATGTTCACAATTTTCACCTTGATTTTTCAGAGGAATTGAAAAAAAAGTGTAATTTTAGCTAAGGGGAAAATCATGTCTGGAGAAATAATATTTGAAAATTATACTTCATGTATCTGATTTTAGACAGACACCTATGATCTTATCACCTCTGTGACATAATTTTTTAAAATAACAATGAGTAATCACTGGCAGTAATGGGTAATTTTCAAGTGTAACTTTTCTTTTTTCCTGTGGGTCACTTCAGGGTTTCTATGCAAGGAGTTACAGAATGGCAAAATAATATTTGATATCATAAATCTTTCAAATTACTATCATAATATTAAAGAAATTCAAGAAATGCAGATCCAGCTACTCTTTTAGGTCTTGATTTGATTAGACACTTGAGGAAGAGCCTGATTTACAGCCTATAAGCTGGATCATTAAAATTAGTGGGTTTAGTGAGAGCCTTAAGTATTAGTGACCATCCCTAGCAATTACAGGAGTGATGCAAACACTTGAATTCAGGTGTACCACATTAAATCCATATTTCAGTAGTGATATAAAATTAACATTATCACAACCTGGCTTAAAGGTTGCTGAAACTGTTTTCAGTAGAAATAGAAATATTTTCATTATGTTGAGCAGAATAAGAGAGGTAGATCTTCCAAGGTTATTTCATAGATAACTACTCGTGGCTCAGAATAGTGTCTTAAAACTTTTAGAAGTAAGATTATCCTTTTACTGAAAGACAAACTACAGTAACAGTGATCACAGGTGATCATTGAAAATGTTTAGGAACTTAGAATTATAAAGTTTATTAGTTTTCAGCACAAAAAGAAAATCATTATTCCTACCTGTGTGATACTGAGACCTTACATGTCTTGTGCAAATATTTATAATCCTAATACCTGCTGCTTGCAGACCTCAATGCCAGCTGACAGTACAGAATTTAAATACAATATCTCAGGTTAGGACCTGTATTACTTTTCTATGATCTGGGGATATCAAATCAATAACTGTGTACTTAAAGCTATCACATTTTAATCCGTGTGTCAGCTGTGAGGTTGTGAAACCTTATTTACAACATTATTTCCCCAAATTACAAAATTTTGATTGAAAGCAATTTTGAATTTTTAAAGTTTCTGGATTTCTGTTTTTGCTGGATTTAAGAGTGCAAAAATGATCATTTAAAGTGTAAAAATGGTTACATGCCATGGTACATGACAAGGATGCTGCCAAGTGTCACATCTTCTGAGGATAGGATGGGTCAAGAGCCAAGGAAAGGAATATGAGTATCTTTAGGCTGCAGTTTCAGGTAGATAAACAGATGATGTGTAGGGCAAAAATTGCTTTTGAGTCCAACCAGTAACATCCACTCCTTCTAGAAGAAACAGACAAGAAATTATGTCTGGAGCAAATGCATAGCTAGACTACACATGCAGAGATTTAAGATTTATTCTAGTCTGAGACCCTGAAAGAAGGATTACCCTAAAAAGTAAAGACGGGGTTGAAGACATGTGGGAGCTACAGAGAAGGGCACTGCAGAGGTGATGCTTGAGCTGACCTATGGGTCCCCCGTCGAGCCTCATTAATGTGCTCATGCTGAATGGAATTCATTGATGTGATAGGTTTGATCCTGGGAGAGACCTTCCTTTTCCTTGTGTCTGAAAGTCACATTAGAGTTGGTAAATCTCACAAATTAAATTATATGATCTGTTAGAATTTCAACAGGTAGAGCAGAGTTTGTTTCCCACCTCAGACTATATGCAATTTTGAATTACTTTTCTCATAAAAGACAGAGCTTGCAGCTGTGGCTCCTCTCAGCATGTGGGTGGATTTGTAAGTGGTTCTTCTCCAGTCATAAAAGCCCATAACCACAAGCCAATCTTTATTTTCCTGGGTTCACACTAGTTTCAGGGCTCAGAGCACACACGAATGTTTCCCCAGGGCCAAGGCTGCAGGAGGAACATGTGGCTGTGGTGGGGGAGAAGAGTGAAACTGCCCTGTTCAGAAGGGCAAAGGGTGGAAGTTGCTTCCACCCTGGGTGATTTAAGAGAAGTAAGAGATGGTAGGAATGGCTGTATCAGTGCAGATCCAAGTGCCACATGGCCCAGAGGTAGACAATTCTTAATTTTTTGACACATATCAAAGCCAGGACAGTTTATGCTCACTCAAGTCTATCAGATTTTGATTCAGGTATTTCACCAACTTGTATTGACAAGGACTGCTGGCACATGTCTGTTGGTACCACATAGAGAGCAGCTCTGTTTGGAGCTGAGTTAACCACCCAAGTTGGGACTCTAGGGTGCTCTGGGGTCAGAGGGATTTAGGAGATATCCCTATCTCCTGGGGTTCCTGTTATGCTTAGGTGTCTCTTTGCTGGCACAATTCTTATTGTTGGCACCACTTGGAATTTCTCTGAGGACAAGGAGCCAAGGAACATAAACATCAGGACATTACAGTGCTCAGTGTTTCAGTGTTCACTTGATTTTATTTTTCCTTGGAACAAGCTGTACCTCTAATGAAACAACTTAAACCTGATAATAAATATCCCATCTCCTGACACAGACATTAATTACTTCTTCAGGTTTTGTAATCCAAGTACTGAGACCTCGTTCTAAATCAAAAGATAACACTTCTGTTGAAGAGGACCAGAAGTAGAGTAATCAGTGACAAGGACATAATTTACTAAGAGAGAAGGATTGTTTGAGCTGCTCTGAGAGAAGAAGCTTTCTCCAAAGCCAGATTCACACAAGCTTTTAAGTACTGATCAGCACTGAAGAATTTTTGTTTAATGAAACATTTCACATGCTTAACCTGAGAATTTTTTAATTACCTAGTTGAGCTGGAGTCAAGAATACTTTACAATCAATAACATAATGAAGAACTTAAGAGAAGCCTAAGAAATATTTTATACTAGTCAAGGAGGATCTTGAACAACAGATGCAGAAGCCAATGTCAAGTTCTGAAATCCAAAGAGACGATGGTCTAAATTACAGTCTGGAAGGAATTATATCAACTTGACAAAGAAATGTATTAATTTTTAATTGGGAAAAATTAATGTGTATTTCAGAACTAATAAACAGCAATTTGTGAAATAATGATTTACTCATCCAAATCACAATAGACTTAAACTATTCAGAGAGCTCATGCAGTTTGTAAATCTCTGCTTTTTTTCTCCTGAAAAAGCTGATTCTGGTATGTTTACTAAAGCAAAGATATTGAAAACATTAAGAATATGTAACGTGGAAAAATAATAAGAATATACAATGCACAGTTTCAAAATATATTTTTATATTGCAAAATTACAAAACAAATTTATCTAAATAATTAAAAAATTCTGGTTGAATAAAATAAGGAAAAATTCTTTAATTTAATTAATCTTTATTTTGCAAAAAAATGAAGTATAAAGTTCATAAAAAAGCACATTTTTTTCTGTTGATGTTTTCCTGTGGAAAATGCTTCTCTTATAAAGAGAGGTTATTCAATATCAAAGCAATTTAAGCTTCTTCCCCCTTCCAGATATGTAAAGCTATTAATGACCCATATATCTTTACATCATGTCCCTATCTCAGCTATGCAATGCTATTTATTTCATGGCGCAGCAATCTCTCCTTCCTACAGACCACAACTACCCACAGACCTCTTGGTGTTTCATAGGTAACACTGTCAAATTGAGAGTTGTCTTTAATACAGAAAAAATCTGGATAGAAACTGTTTATTTGCTTAACCTCTGTGTGCTGATTTGAAAGATGTTTTTAGATGTCTCTAGGTTTGATCTTTTTCTCTTGTTGTGTTACATATGCAAAATCTAATTGAATATTTGGTTTACATTATGGTTTGTCTCTCATTTGAAAAGAGATACAAAGATATTATTTCACAAATAACAAAATCAAATTGCACACATCTTATCTTCAGCCTTTTGCTGGAGCACGTGGAGACTGTAAGTCTTGTCACCTCTTTTCTGAAGCCCGAAAAGCACCTTTGGCTGTGGTTCCTTTGGTAACTGTGTTGATTTAAGCTGTTCTGATCTGTGCTTATTCTGTGTCTGTACCATCCTTTGTTATGGCAGCACAGCTTTTGTGGAGTTTGTGGTGGACGAGATCAGGAGCTGATAGCCAGTAACAAAAGAGTGGTTTTGTTTGGAGGATTGCTGGATTTTCTTTCAGAGTTTTTGACTGTGGGTCCACTCCATCAGAAGGGTCACTGTCCTTTTCAAACAGCAATTGCTGTTCCCAAACCAGTAAACAAGTGCAACTGAGGGGGAGGTGGTGTTTCAAAATGTTGTTTCTGGGCAAGGAGGAAGCATGCTACTTGTGTGTGAATCCAATACTTTATTGTTGGTATGATGGAAATCTCAGCAGCCTAATTCAAGTATCATTATTACTCTGGATCTATTTCTGACCTTAAAAAGAAACTAATTATGCAATTAAAGTGCTTCTCTACAGAAAAGATCTCAATAATAGTGACACAATTGAAATATTAGTGCTCAGTTTTTGGTTTTTTATGCTTTTCTTGAGGAATGCTTACCCTTGTATTTCTCCTCTGAACTAACAGTCGGCAGCTTTGTGCTGCTGGAAAGGTTAAGACCATAAACCATCAGCCCCCAGATCCTTCACTGGGAAGAATCCAATGTTGGTCTTGCAGGTTTCTTCCTCCTAACTTTGCCTATTTTTATACATTTTCTAGCACACACTTGCACCTTTGCCTTTGTTCATGGTTTGCAGCTCCATGTTGCATCCATACTTACTTTCTATGGTCCACTCTGTGTTAGATACTGCTGTTTTCTTCTCTTTGTTACCATCAAACCCAGCTTTGTCCAGCTCCTGGTCCTCATTCCCTTGCCTACTGCTGGTTGGTTTATACCTCTGGACACCTCAATGCCAGTCTGGGCCCACTTCTCATCGTTCCAGACATGCACTTTCCTATGCTGCTTCCTTCCTCTCCACTTCCCAAGGTCCTTGCTGTTGTATTTCTCTACATTACATTGTTGTTTTAGAGGTGCAAGTATCTCATTCTACAAAGAATAACGGCATGCTACAGCCACCCGTATAAAACCATGGTTGTACCACAAAAAGTTAAGCAAAAGTAGAACAAATTCGCCGTAGAGTTGCATGCAAGTCAAGAAAAGTGCAGGCAGAGCAACCCTGGCAAGCCTCAGTCCTTATGGCCTCTAATTTATCAGTGGCAATGTTGTGCTGCAGGGCTGTGGGGCTAGAGTGGTGAGGAGGCAAAGAATGGGCAAGCTCCTGGGTTAGGGACTGTTGAAGTCAGCTCTGTGCAAGAGATTGCCAGTCCTGGTTTTAAATCTAAGACTAGCTGTTATAAAACCTAGTAGATGGTCTGTAAGAATATATGTGCTAGTGATTTTGCATCAGCTCATACAGACTGAACATGTTGTAATTTCTCAGTAGAAAAGGGTTTGATACACGTGGAAAAGGTGTGAATCCATTGGCCAGTCAGATTGAAGAACTTCTCTCAAAGCTCTCTCCCTCTGAGATACACATTCCCCCTCTCCCTTGTGACAGCACCAGTAGTTGCCCAGCCTACAAATCAGGGACCTCATCCAGCTGATCCCATCAAGGTGAGGGACTAAACTGAATCAAGGTCTTGGCCTTGCTTCCATCTCAGTTACAAAAGCTTAGGTGAACACAGATGAGGTAGTTGGAGTAATTCACCAGGGCGGGAGTAATGATGGGACTGCTTGTTCTGGCAGATTCCCAAAATGCTGTGCCATTCCTGCCAAAGCCTTACAAGAAGGTATTGAGGATGGCTTTTTGGCTACCACATTATCTACCTGGAAGCTTATGGGCAATTTTGGCTGAGTTTCTTTACACTGTATGTGTTGTGTAGATATAAATACTCAGCTATGTCTCTCTTGTACTGTTTCTCTACTCTTTCTTTCAGGACATGACATATTAAAGCTGGCTTGAGGCCTGTTAGCAACAGATCAAAATATAGTAGCTAGATGAGGGAATAACTAATTTTGTCTAAAAATAGCATGTCAGTTCAAAAATGCTGAAAAAAAATATGTTGGATGCACTTTGCATTAACTAGGGATTCTCCATAGCACAAATCAAAGACAAATGCAATATGAAATGTGGGCATTAAAAAATGCTCTGGGCTGTATTCTAAAAATAATTTATCATCTTAAGATATAACTGTATATGGATGCTATTTTGAACCACAGAGTGACTGCTAGGGGAATATTACTCAAAATTCATGCTGCCATGTGGCAAATCAAATATTCTTTAAATGGCTCTAGTGGTCTAAGCAAAGGACTAATGTGTGAGGAAGGCATTTCTCCAAGAAAGGTGATTCTGAGTCAGCAGCTCACTGAGTCTTCAACACTAAGAAAAACCCAGTCCTGCTCTCCATCTGTGATGACTGCTGGGTGCAATGTACAGCCTATGGGAGAGGCTGAATTTCAAAAAGAAGAATGACATTGAAACTGTCTATTATTTCTTTTAGAGACTGGAAATATGAATTAGAACTATCAGCAAATGAAATGTGGGTTTGTGGTTTACATGAAAACTGTTCTGTGGTCAAAGCCCTTCAATTCTTACTCTTCATTAGCAAACACAAGGAAAGCATTTCAAATCCACTGCATTAAAAAATCGATTGTCTTAGGACCTTGGCAATGAGGGGTCAATGTACCAGTACTGTCCTGTTCTGCTCTAGGAGACACATGAGATGCAGTCCTTGGGGCAAAGCTGGCTCTGAAAGTTCCCATTCCCCCTCTGCCAAAGCCAGGTTGGGCTATTTATCATGCTGTCCTGGCACGAGCTGTGTTTTCAGCCATACCAGTTTAACTATTTGCAGCGGTGTACTGTACACAGGTGCACACAGGTGCATGGATATTTGGATGCAAAAAACCAAGAAATTTTTTATTCCTGGAGTGTTTTCCTTGACCAGATCCCTTTCATGAGCTTGGGCCAGGGGCAGTTGCCCTGGCACAGCTGTGCTACACTGCTGTGAGAATGAGTAACCAATGGCAGGATTTCAATCACATTCAGCAAGTTCTTCCTCCTCATCTTTTAAGTATTTCAGAAATAACATCTTTTGCTTCAGCTGTGGTTTATGTATGCCTATTTTACCACTGAATTTGGTGTGGTGAAAAGATTTTTAATATAGTCAAAAGCAACCATGAAATCAAGCCCATGGCAAAATACTTATGGATTAAATAAGCTCAACTTTCCACTCAGAATAGATGTCAGCTCTGTATTATTATTATCATCATCACCGTCTATTCTACACTCTTGAATAATACATGCCATAAGGCTTTTCTGAATAAATTTGCTTGAATTAAATATTCTTTCATTAAGAAAAAAAGGCAAAAAAAAGCAAACCAACAAGCTAAAAATACACCTAACATTAATCATTAAGTTATCTTGGTGGTTGTTTATACCTCTTCTAAAAGTCCTCAACTTCTTTTATTTCTGAATCTCAACTTTCCTTGTTTCAATTTGCAGTCCCTGAATCTTCTTTTATCTTTATTTATGAGGTTGATGAGCCGGTTACAATCAAATTGTTACCCAAATTGGAATTAACAGTCCATAATCAAATCACCTTTTTTTTTGTTTTTTAAACATAATGGATTCAGACCTTTGAAAATTTTGTTGCAGGAACTGTTTTTCAAACCTTCAATCATCCTGAATCTTCTCCATTCTTTAGTTCTTCTTCAATCTCTGTGGCAGCAATATAATTTTCTAGTGTCAGTGGTTAACTGCTCCTAAACCACTGATATAATGTCTTTACACAAATCTGGTACTTTCTTCTTATGCATGAGAGAACCATATTAATCTGTTCACCCAATGCACCCTTGAAGGTGATCAGGTAATTGGGTAACAGTGATTGCCCCTGTCTAATTGCTTTTACTTGTAGATGCAACATTTTCTGCTCATGGAACTTGGTCTCTATCTTCTCTGTGAGCACACTATCCCATGCATGAACCAGGTCCAAACTGGATAATTCTTGAAGAGTCACCCTGCACTACAGAAGTGTTATTATCTCCAAAGCTTTCTTTCAAAGTATGACATCTTGAAAAAAAAAAGGGAGAGAAAATAGGAAAATAAAAAAGAGGAAATATAGAGAAATAAATCAAGGCAGTTGAGCAAAACTTATTTGTGAGGCACTTCATAAACCCACACAGAGACTGTATAACTTTCCTGTACCTTCTCTTTTATTCCTTTACACACTGCAGACTGCAGCCTGACTCGTATATTCTGGGCATGACTATCTCTAGACTTCATTTCTACACTTCTTTCGACTATTAGAAAAACCAGAGATGAACATAAATCCATATGTTCTCATACTCTTCTCAAATGTCTCACATGGAGAAGTATTAACTGCTTGTGTTCCCTTCTACTCTTCCAGTCCAATGTGGAACAAACAGACATCAACACTCGAAAGAAGAGTAGGAATAGCATGTTTTGTGATTATCTGAAATCCGTTAGCACTTCCATTTTCTACACCTAAAGCTGCTGTGTTGAAATCCTGTCAGATTGGATTGTCAATATCCTGTCAGATACTATGCCCTTCTGCTCTAGGGACAAGTCACTTTTTATTCCCATGGTGTATGACTACCCAGCCACTGGGATCAGGCATGGGCTGTTTCATTCTGGTGCCTTCCACTGGCCCTGGGTTTGATATAAAAGTGACAGTCAGATATGACAGAAGAGGCTATGGAAGACTTGACTTTTCCATTTTGAAGACAGTTTTTCTTCTTCATTTGGCTATTCATGTTGTATTACATATTATTTAGTGAAATCCTTCTGAGTTTCCAATATCAGTTATTCCAGGCGCGGTCAAGGCTCTGCTCTTTGGTCTGTTCATATACTTGACATGGTAAATTCACTGGAATAAAAAGTAGACAAGACCTGTGGAGTGATTTCCTAACTTTTCACCTTTCCAAGTGAAAGCCCCAGACACCAATCTGCTTACTTTAAATTTATTTCTGATTGTACAACATCCTGGTCTTGACAGAACAGAGTGTATCCTGACTCCATGTAAGCAGTCTGGAAAGGCAAATAGAGCTTAAAAATTTGTTAAAAATTTATTTCACCCACTAGAATAAATTTTTAATGCTTATGTTAGCCTGAGCGACTTGATCAGATTTCAGTGATTTACGCAAAATATGACAGAATCATGCACCATTTCAACAGTTTTTTTAACTTGAAGTTCAATTCCTTTTCTCTGCCAAAATAAAGTCCAATATAGGATTCTTCTATAGAGGAGTGTAACAAGCTCTGATTTAGGAAATGGCCATCTGCTGTAGACTTCAAGAGTGTGCACCCATTAATTGAGATGCAGTGTGCTGTGATAACCTGGCCTTTTTATCTGTATGTTCTTAGAGAAAGTCATCTTCTCCCTGTTAGTATGGAGGTCACAAGCAGAGGCCAGTAAGTGTGACCAATCTTTTGCTCCATCTGGTGTATTGGCATAAATTGGGCAGCAAAGAGGTCAGATTAGTCAAGAAAGATATCATCCTGGAAATGAGCTGTGGCAGAGCTTCATGTGCTTGGGAACTTAACAAATTAAAACCTGAAGTATTATGGAGCTTTGGCAATTGCAGAGTTAGGAAGCTTTTAAGTGCAGAATTCTCAAATCATAAATTGAAAGCTGTGCTCTTATATCATCTCTAAATCTATTTTCAGCTCCTTCATCCTTTGTGGGGCCAAAATCTTGGCTGTTAAAGGCTCACAGAAAGTTACTGGAACTTTTGTATGAGTCAAATAGGATTTTGGTCCCAATGCCTAAAAGCATATATCATCACTAAACCCAGGATCTATTCTTTTCTGTGACTGCTGTTTTGAAAGTAAACAATAAATTCATTACTGTATCTGTATGTATAAATCAATATTATTTCAAAATGTGAATAAATTCCTGTTAAAAAATATACAAGGGGATAAAATATCTGTCTAGCTCTAACAAAAAAATGAAAAATATATGCTATTAGTGCTGTAGAATTACACACAAAAAATTAGTAGTGCCATGCTGTATTACAATTAAGTATTAGAATTAGTGCAATTCATGATCTAGTATGCATAGAGAGGGAAGCAGTAGTAAATCAGGCACAGCAGTGGCTGGGAAAATTTCAACTTGCTTATTAGAACAAAATTTGTGCATGATTAACCCAGAAACTGGGAATTATAGAATCAGTTAATGCTAGGATTGTAGGGCTCAAGCATCAGAGGACAGTAAGCACTGCATAATAAGAATGCTTTTTCTTGAAGAAAACTTCTTCCAAGATGTGAACAGAGGTTTTAGAGGGGAGAATACACTTGGTGTTGTACATGAATCGTGTTTTGGCAGCAAATCTTCAGTAAGGTATATTTTAAGTGAAGGAAGTCAAAATATTTTGGAAGTTTTAAAAGAGATGACTACAGTAATGTATATTATAAATGAAGATGATGCAGAGTGAAGAAAGAGCAAGGATGAGTGAGTGGAAGAGCCCACAGGTTGTGTTACCCATGACAGGTGAGCACCATGTAGGATAGGGGCCTCCACCTTCTGGAGGGCTCCATGCCACTGGGTGTTCAGCCTGCAAGAAGTCATCGACGTGTCCCTTGACAAACTGAATTTGGAACAAAAGGAAACCTGATTACTGCTCAGTGTGGACTGAGTTCATGTCCAGAGGAGTCAGAGAACAGGCTGGTAGGAGAAGCACAGCCTCGAAGGGAAGGTTTGCACCAGCATCTGTCATCTCCCCTGTAGCTTTTAGGAAATGAGTGATGAAGGTGCCTGTCCATTTCAGGTGGAAGCAGAGTTCCTGTGCTCAGTCGGAAGGGGAAGAATAATGTACATGGCACAATACTGGAAAGAACCAGTGCATTAAGTTTTAAAGTTGGCAGCAAGGCATTGTATTGAATCTGTCAAACTGGAGATGGTACAGCAGTGAGAACAGCATTATGGCAATGATATTTGAGAGAAGAGAAGAATGTAATCTTGAAAACTAGATATATGTCAGTTTGACCTAAGTATAATGAAAACCTTTTGAACAAATTTGGAAGAGAAGAATAATTAAGACATGGAGATAAATGGAAAATGGGATTAAGTGCAATATTGGTTTATGAAATCAGATCAGTCCAAACTAATTTGCCATATTTCATCTAAGATGTGCCTAATTTTCTAGAAAGAGAAACTATAGTGCATCTCATCTGCTAGGATTTCTGCAGAATGTTTGAAGTTTCTAGGTCAGCTAGGAAACTTGATACATGCCCAGCCTCCTCTTTCAATACGTATTTCTGAGAAGAATGAAAAACAGATCAGACATGTTTAGGACTATGCATAACATTTTAAGAGTAGACCACAGGTAAAAGCCAATTTGAAATCCAATTTTTAACTGATTATTCACTCATCTTCAAGCTAGTACTTATTCAATTACATTAAGGAACATCATGCTACATAATGTCAGTAGCTTTATTAAACTAAAGCCACATATTGTATTTTTCTTTTGTTCTTATCTAATAAGCTATTTAATGAAATTAGAGTGTTTCATATTAATTTTCTTGACAAAATCATGTTGGTTGTTGTTTATCATCTAATTATCTTTTGGACATTCACAAACTGAACCTTTAATAAGTTTTTGAGTGTATTTCAAGATTTGAAACTAGGCTGTTTAGATCTGTATTTCACTGAGTCCTCTTTTCCCAACATTAAAGTGGAGAGAGAGAATTTGGTAGTCCTTTTCCAGTCCTCAAGATATTATCAGTCTCTCACAGCTTTTGAGGATAGTAATCAGAGCTTATTTTGTCTATATCCTTAATGATCCAAAGAGGAATTATATCTGACCATGCCTACCTGAATACATCTATGTCAGTTAATTATTCTGTAATCTGTTTTTCTTAGTCTGGCTTGTAGTCTATTTCCTTGAAAAAATATTATAATTATGTTCATTAAAAATTTACTTTTTTTTTTAAGGGCCAGAGAAGAGCAAGCATTAAAGTGTTACTCTTGTTTGAACCATCTTCATTCTTCCAATTTAATGTGTAATTCCAATGTGATGTGTGATTTTGTATGTAATTTGCCTATGTATGTATGTATGTATGTATGTATGTATCTATCTATCTATCTATCTATCTATCTATCTATCTATCTAATCTTTATGCTTCATGATCTAGCTTTAAAAGCAACTGCTATGCTGTCCTTTGGCTTTCAGGTTTCAGTATCTACAAGAAATCATGTCCTCTGAATATTGAACTTTATATATTACTATGGTTTTTTATATCCTCAAATTAGTCAGTTTGTTTGACAGTTATGCTACCTGACCAGTATTATGCGGGCATTTGCATTCATTTGAATTTAACAAGTATTTCACAAATATGTATTTTCCCTGTGGCAAATATGAAGAGGCAGGGAGAAATTATTTGGCTTGTGTTTGTTTCTTTGTCAGTGCCATGTCTCCTCTGGATTTGCTTGGCAGGTTTTTTGAGTGCTGCAGCAGTCTCCCTCACTCTTGCATCCTCTGATGCAGCATGAACTGGCTGCTTACTCTGTACAAATTTGAATTTCACTATTGTAGCCAGCTCCACAAGAGTACTGATGCTAAGGTAAATTAGATCAAAAGAGGTTTCCTAAATACAATTATTTTATATCAGTGCCAACTCCATTTTTTTCCTCTGGGATTTGTATTGTGAGCTTTCCTTTATTTTGTGAATTTTCAAGGACATTATTCCTGTGCATAATGCCTTTTAGAAATTAATCTTGGCTTTCAGCATCCTAGATGTTGATTTATCCTAAGTGACAATCATGAAGAGTTTGGAGGCACTGCATGTGCCTCATGTAAAGCTTTCAGATTCTCCAGCTGAGTGTAGTTCAGTAGTTCATTTCCCACCATTTTACATCCTGTGGCTGTTCTATTAAAATGCTGTTTTCATATTATTTGCAAACCACACTTCCACTTGCAAATGTTCAAAAATGCGGATGTTCTCACCCCGTGTGTCGCTCCTACCTAGATGTCTTAGCTACATCTATCACCACTGTGGAAATTCTATTTGTACTTAGATTTCTTAACAAAATCTTGTACCAGCAGACTAAGCAGGCAATGCTTGTAATTTACGTTAATTTGGAACAGACATCTCAAAAACACAGATGATGGAATAATATCAGACTTGCAAATGTAAATATTCAACAGCTAACAATGGAACAGGAATAGATTTCAGCCTTTTCCAAACGAGATGCCGTTGCCTGCATATAAAACCAGAGTGTACATGCAAAACATGCACCAAGATGGGTGATTTATATCATAGTGATTTTAAGTGCCATTTAAATCAACAAGGATTAATTTAAATAATGTTTATACTTTTCTCAGAGATATTCTGCAAAATAGAGTCTGTTCTAATTAGCTGAAATAATTTGATAAATTTAATGAAGTTATTTGCTCAGTGAAAATGCATGCCTGCTACATATTTTTCTAAGTTGTAATGTAACTACATGCTTTTATTGTGCTACTTAGTACTTATAATTTTATTATTTACACTGGAAATCAATGAATGGTGAATTCATTATTTAGTGGATAATTTGTCTTTTTAATTATTATTTGTGTGAAGTTGCATTTGTATGGATATTCAGTTTAATTGATGCTCAGTTAAAGATTCATAGTAGTTTGATATTGTTTATTTTGGACTTAAAACTACAAAAGTACATGAAAAGGTTCCTCAAAGCAAGCTTTAATGCAAAATTAATAAATGTATTAAATGAAGAAAATATTAGTCATCACTAGTTAATTGACTTTTTTTTTTGCTTGCCATGTTCTTCAGTTTTTTTTAAATGGACATGTCTCACCATTTCACACCTCATCATTCATTTACAAACTGGAACTGGAAAAATGAGATTTCCTCCTTTTTCAACATGCTCTGGTTCTCACAGCTTCGCTTCAGCTCAGCATTAAGCTGAAGTAGTGAAGTAAACTGAGATGAAAAGTATTCTTGTGCATCTTCATGAAACATAACAGTTGTCAAAAATTAGCTTAACAGAACAGAGTCTTAAACTGATAAATCCTAGCTCTTTATGCTCTGGTTGTTTTTAAACTGTGATGGAAAACTTGCTGTACTTAATCGAATATAGAACAGGTTAAAGGCCTATTAAAGAGCCAGAATGTAAATTGTATTTTCTTTTAAAGGTACATTTATTAAATTTGCATTGGACAATACACATCTTCTAAAATGACTCTCTATCTGTGATGATCTGGTACAAAACAACAGGCACGTGCTGTGCTCATATGTGTAAATAAACCCTGACTATTTATGCTTTTATAGTATAATTTAAAATTTATTCTATTCAATAGTTACTACATTCCTTGAAAAGCAGCCTCTTCCTTGGATTTGCATAATCAGTTGACAATATTTTAGGAATTTTGCCAGAATGCCAAATGATCAAAGAAAATTGTGATATTTTCATCTGTGATATTCATCTTAGCGTTCCTTAGCCTACCTTATCTCACAGAAACCACTGGTAAGGGAATGTGGGACCTTGCTTTAAAGAAGATGTAAGTTGACTGATGGGACATGAAGGTTCAGGTGTAGCCCCTAATCCAGACATGGAGAGCAAGGGAGGAGATCAGTTGTAGTAAAGGGAGGGGAAGACAATCACTTATTTGTGCAAGGGTGGACAGTCATGGGAGATAGAATTGTAGTTAGGAAAAGTAAATGCAACCAAAGGCACAAAAATAATAGCAATGAGAAGGGGTAGAAAGGGAACATATATTTTGGGGGTTGGAAGAATAAAAGGAGATCCTGCAGTGGTCTTAATCTGTGGAATCAATTGAGTATGGGACAGCCTTGCAAAATTGTAGGTATGTTCGTGTAAGAAAAACAGTTCTCCTGTTCAACATATGTATATCTGTGATATTTCACCTAAATCTGAGATGACTGGAGTGCAGCTTTCTGTATCCAAGATAATTATCTAGGCTCCTTTTATGGTCACTGGAAGCAAACAGACATTTTGAGTTACCACTCATTTTGTGCATGTCTAAAATGATCATCTGTTTTGCATGCTGAAAATATTTTTCTGTTGACTGCAAAAGAAGTCCAGACAACTGACTCAGGGACAGGCACAATGCAGACATCTAAAACTAAACAAAATGGATCTCATACCCTGTTGATAAGACTTCCAACCGGGCAGGTATGGATTCCAAAACCTAAATGGTCAAACTGTTCAATTCCTTTGTATTATTGTTTAAACCTCTGTGGCACATGTTAAGTGTTTTTGTACTGAAAGATATCTTTAGTATCTGCTAAATTACCAAGTGCTTAATTTCAGGTACACAAGTTTGAAAACATTCTTTCACTTGTTGTCCCCTTTCTATAACACAAGTGTGTTGTTTTCAGATTCTAGAATCCCATTATATTAATTGCACAGAAATATCTTTTCTTTATACCTTATTCTGATTTCTTTGTTTTAGTTGGAACACTACTCCCTGTCAAATGAGGCAGGCTTGTCTCCAGATATTGCAGAGAGCTTTGTGTAATGTTTTGCAACCTAAGAGTGCAGACTCTGTTAACACACAACTGGGATTTTGTAGATCTATATAAATTTCTTGTGCATTTTATGGGATTTTTTTTTTGAGAAACAATTGCAGTTGGACCGCAAAGCTTTATTCTGTCACGAATAGTGTTTGGATCTCATTGGTGATAAGTAGGCACTGTCTTTTGCAAACCATAAGCACATAGGAAGGTAGGTCCTATGATTTCTGGCCTGGCAAATAGTCCTTTTAGACCACTGATGTCAATAGTGGCCATAATCAGACCTCTGGGGAAGAATAAGGAAAGAATCAGCTGTATGAGGTCAAGATTCTTCCTAATGCTTTCCTCTCGATGGAATTACCGAGCCCGTTAAAGTTCGTCTGTCTACTAACCCTGTACGGGATGTCTCTTCCGGAATTTCATCCGGTCTCCCCTTGGACATCTAAATATCCTGCATGAAGAACAGCCTTAGCAAGCATTAATACAGCTCTGCTGTCCATGGTGCAAAGAACCACCTCCTCTTGATTTTAAAATGCTCCCACTAGCTTCATTTTATCACCTTTAGTTTTGTTATTGATGTTGAGCATGGATGAAGACTGATTCCTTTTTACTGATTGAATTACTGTTGAGCAGTCCATCCCTCCCCATACTCTCTGTGATTAATGTGATTTTGTAGATCTGTGCCACACCTCTCACTCATATATTTTTCAAACTGAAGAGTGTGGTATGGGTGAGTTGTGAATTTATACAGCAGTACAGAGGTGCTTTCTTTGTTAGCTATTGCTTGTCCAACATGTTCCTATCATGTGCTTAATTTTTAAAATTTGTTTTTAAATGCTGACCAGACTAGGGCTGGTATTTTTTTGAACCAACTATACTCTAAGTTATCTCTCCCAAGCAGTAAAATCCAGCTCAGAATAAACCACTTTGTGTGAAGGTACAATTGGCTTCCCACAGGGGCATCATTTTACATTTGTCTACACTAAATTTCATCTGACATTTTATTGCTCAATCAGTCTTGTCAGTTCTTCTGCAACACTTCACAGTTGGTTCTCATCTTACTATCTTTAATAACTTGGAACCATCAGCAAACCTTATCATTGATTACTGTCTTTTCTAGGTCATTTATGAATATATTAACCAGAAGAGGTCCCAGAACACATCTGTACAGAAACCACTGCTGACATCTTTGATATGTAAGAACTATTTATTTGCTCCTTTTCTAAGTTTTCTATGTTTTATCAAATATATTTTACATGACAGGACCTTTTTTCTTAACTCATTGTTTCTCAGTTTCCTTTAAAAGATCTTTGGAAATCAGGTCAGATTAAACCAGTCAAACAATAATTATTATTCTCATAATTTTTTACTCCTTTAGAACCCTCTAAGACACTTGTAAAGCAGGACTTGCACTTAAAGAAGCAATGTTGAATTTTTAATCAAACAGTATTTATCCACGGGTCCACTAATATATCTTTTCTGTGTAGTTACACTACAGTCTTTTCCACAGTTATTTTTGTTTCAAACAAATTCTCTGTGTACACCCTTGACCCTTTTCTCCTTGGTCCCAAGGAAAGATTTTCATGTAAGAATGCCCCAATTTTTTACTGAAATTAATGCCTATTTGAAGAATTAATCTGCTTTCTTCAATGGACTCATCTTTCCCAAGTTCTCCTTTATACTTCAGGTTCTTTGGGTTTCTTTTTGAAATTATCACTGCAAATGCTGGCACCCCTCCACCATTTATTTTAAAAATTCCCTTCAACCATGTTGATTTTAAATGCTACCTGATTTTTTTTCCCTTAGGGCTTACCTCTCCTGTTCAAATCATCTTTATTCACAATGAATCTCAAGTCATTTTGTCTTTCCATTCTAGAATCATAAAATTGTCAAGGTTGGAAAAAACCTCCAAAACCATTGAGGTCAACAGTTAACCCAGCACTGCCAAGTCCTCACAAAACCACGTCCCTAAGAGCCAAATCCACACACCTTTTGAACACTTCTAGGATGGTGATTCCACCACTTCCCAGGGCAGCCTATTCCAACGTCAGGCCAGCCTTTCTGTGAAGAAAAGTTTCCTAATATTCAAACTAAACCTCCTCATGTGCAACTTGAGTCTATTTCCTCTCATACTGCTTCTTGGTACCTGAGAGAAGAGCCCAACCTCCACCTGGCTACACCCTCCTTTCAGGTAATTGTGGAGAGCAATAAGGTCCCTCCTGAGCCTCCTTTCCTCCAGGCTGAACACCCCCGGCTCTCTCAGCTGCTCCTCATCAGCCCTGTGCTCCACAACCTTCACCAGCTCCATTGCACTTCTTTAGACATGCAAACAAAATGTCTCAACAAGCATTTTCCTCCCCTTAGCTTTGTCTGTTGGGGTTGTGAGTAATTCCTTATGATGTCTACCACATTTGTGATGAGCAAAAGTCTTTATATAATCATCCTTGAAGTAGCAAACTTTTATCTTTTTGTCTGATGGTTATGTCTTCTACTCTTACCAGCATTTTCTCCTCTTCCAGTTTGAGTTCCTAATTTCAGAGGAGCATCCTTAGTGCTGGATGCTGCACTGATATTATCTAATGGAGAGAACCTCTCATTCGGACTTTTTTTACCTTTCCCGTCTTCTGTGATATTTCTGAATTTCTTAATGAACAGCTCTATCTCATTAGGTAGGACTTATGCCCCTTTGAAGAATAGATGGCTCCAACATGTCCGTGAAACTGCTGCTGATTAATTTTCATCTCTCTCAGTTCCTATTATTCAGCCTTCCAAGTCTCAGGGGCCTGAATTCTCTCTCTGAAGCTTTCACGTTGCTGATACAACTGCTGTGTGCCACTTTCCCACAGGGCAGGTACTCATCATTTGGCATGTTAGCAGGTAAACTGAGAAATTGTTTCTCTTTTGGCTGAGTTTCCCCTTCATTTCTTCTCCACATGAATGCAAAGGTGACTTCCAAAGCAGTTCTGTATGTCCACATGATCTAACTCACCTCACGTCCCATTGCACTTCCTTAGTATGAAAGTCACAAAGCATGAACAAGCACTGCAAAAGTAAATGCTGTAGTAGATAGATGAGGTTTATGTTTATAAAGTAGCAAGAGGGAAAATAATTTCTTTAGCTTTATGTGCTTTTATTTAATCACAGAATCATATAAGCTCTTTTAGGGATGGAAAAAAAATATAATCCTGTGGTTTAGCTGAATTTTAAAATATGTCCTCAAAGTCAGTTTCTGGAAAAAATATCAAAAGGACAGCTTCTCATCTCATATAAATTCTTAAAATTCCAAGAAAATTCAGTGTCACATAAGAGTTTTCCATATGTATTCCCCCAAAAAGAAAGATTAAAAAAAAATTCTAATCAATCTCTGTGCAGAAAATAGAATGAGGCTGTTTTGTACGTCATTCTCTGAGACTGACACTTAACACAAATTCCTTCAGCGGTTCTTTCATCTTGTAACAACTAACAGAATACCAGAGGAAGATCAGGCTATCCTGAAAACTGCATCATCAGGCTGCTATTCATAAGACAGCACATGGGGATATTAAAAAACATACTACTAAATGTGCAAGATGGTGTTGTTCAATACTGAAACTGCAGCGCCTCTAGAAGGTACAAAACAAAATAATCTGTGTAAGGTGGTACAAAGAGTTCAGCTGTGGGGTTCTAGGACTGGAGGCTCCTGTAGACCGTAGGCTTGTCCTACAGCAAGCACTAAACCCCAGAATTGTTGTTTTCTGCCTGAAAACTCAGTATTTCATGTGAGACAGAGAATCACAAGTGAGACTCAGTGTTTGTATTTACAAAATAACTGAAATTTTAAGCCGACAATTGTTCAGCAAGATATGTTGCTTGGCATTCAGATCTTGGTTTCAATTTGACAGAACTTGATTTTGAAGTCTAAGCCAATCTGAATTAAGGCCAAATGTCTCAAACATGGTGAGGCATTTAATTTTTTCATATTTCATGTGAAGAGAGTCAATTTGTATTGTATGTGTATTATTTGTGAAGAAAAAGTCCTCTTTTTTTTGTGCAGTTTCAGACCTTGAAAATACTCCCCTGCTGTGTGTTGGCATTGTATGGAATTTGTTATTGCTTATAATTTTTCTCTAGACTGGTTAATTTAAGAAAAACTATATGATTTTCTACAAATGTATATAAGCTGACTAAAGCAAGAGTAACTGTAACATCAACTATGTAAGAATCATCTTAAAATCAATACAAATGAAAGCTGCTGTTATGAAGTAACATGGATAGTTCTGTTGTATTTGAAACTGTACAGTAGAAATTGGAGCCTTGCTGTGAAATAGCTGCCGAAGGGAGCCATGTATAGAGAGGTTTATAGGACATTCCAATTGCTTCCTATGGCAGAGATTAAATCTGCAACTCTGGTTTTACCTGGATACCTCAACAAGAATCTCAACCAGCAGCAGCAGTGATATCCTTCCTCACTGCATATTTAAAGGTCGTTCCACACGTGGCTTTTGCAGGCACAGGTACAAATGCATCAGTTCCATTTTCTCTTGACCAACCTCCCTAGCAGCTGCTTTGTGGAAGTTTTCACAGAATCACAGACTGGCTGAGGCTGGAATGGTCCAAACCCTTCCTCAAGTAGGGCCACCTAGACACAGCTGCCCAGGACTTTGTCCAGACATCTTTTATCTCCACAACCGCTCTGGCTGACCTGTTCTACCTGAAGATTCTACGTGGAGTTTTCTACCTAGAATTGTTTCTTGATCATCTGAGATTAATTTTCTTTTGTTTGCAAGCAAAGCATATCTCTTGAGAGCAGGTATCCTGGGCTAAAACAAAAGCAGTATGGGCAGCATATCAAGAGAGGTGATTCTGCCCCTCTGCCCTGCTCTTGTGAGGTCCCACCTGGAGCACTGCACCCAGCTCTGGAGTCCCCAGCACAGGAAGGACATTGATCTGTTGCATGAGTCCAGAGGAGGGACACCAAGTTAATTTGAATACTTATTCTATGAGGAAAGGCTAAGAAAATTGGATTTGTTCAGCCTGGAAAACAGGACAACCTATTTGTGGCCTTCCAGTGTCTAAAGGCAGCCTACAAGAGAAAATGGAGAGGCACTTTTTACAAGAGCATGTACTGATAGAACAAGGGGAAATGACTTCAAAGTGAGAGTAGGTTTAGGTTAGATATTAGAAAAAAAATCTTTACTGTGACAGTGTGGATGCTCCATCCCTAGAAGTGTTCAAGGCCAGATTAGATGGGGGTCTGAGCAACCTGGTCTAGTGGAAGGTGTTCCTGCCCATGGAATGTGGGTTAGAACTACATGATCTTTCATGTTCCTTCCAACCCAAACCATTCTATGATTCTGTGATTCTGTGTCACTGTTAGGATGGGAATGAACACGGAAGAGAGAAGGGGCCCTGGTCAGTCCCTTGGTGTCCTGAACTGATTGGATGGTTGCAGGCCAGAACTCCCTTGTACCAGACTGGCTTGAAGCAGGTGTGCAACTCTGGGCTGCTGTGCCTTTAGCTCATCATGTGTGGTTTGGTACATGCAGTGGCAAACGAAAGAGAAGAGCACAAGGTGATCTGAGGACATCACTTAAGTGCATGGGAATTAGGCAATACACGATAATGGATCCCACAGAGGGATCCATTGAGGGCTTTCTGGAATAACCTGACAACTGTAGCAAGAACTGTCTGATTTTCAAACAGTATTCATGAGCATTATTTTACTCTCCCTCTCTTCATTAAAATGCTTTACTACAGGCCAGGCCACAGAGGACTAATAAGAAATCAGGAGACAGCTATACAATTTTGGTCTTGGTAACTGGCAAAGTGCTTGTCTGAGAGCTGCTCCAACACAGTGACACAGACTTTCCTGCACATGTGTTGGCAGGGCAGATTCACACAGAAAGACCTATTTTCTAAGTGCATGCTAGTTGCCAAACGCTCTGCTAAAAGAATGCTTCACTGAACAAATTTGGCTTCAAATGTGTGTGATTTATCAAAATTATAAACTGTGGAGGTGACTCAGCTGACTCAGTGTAGGCTATATTTGATCTAGTCACTCCTGGCTCGCTTTGCAGTCAATAAAGAGAAATAGGGACTTTTAGATCATAACTCATCTACACTTAAAGCAGGTGCCATTTATGCCCTAACATAGAAAAGCCTGCAATTAGCTGTAGGAAGTTGAGCTTGACTGCCTAAGGTGTAGACATGTAAAACCAGGTGAGATGATTCCCACCCTGAGGCACAGTTGTGCCAGCATGACTCTTCCCTCAATACAGTCACAAATATGTGATGCACAATTCAACAGAGAAAATGTGTGATAGGTACTTTCTCTATTAGTGGTGCAAAGCTGTAGATGTGAAGTGTGTCATTTGTTAAAGGAGGTCACTCAATGACTAACCAGCAAGAAACAAGTAACCAAGGACAGCTCTGTAAGAGCAGAGGGAATATATAATTTGACAGAAACCATGCTGGGCAATGTGCATTATTTTCACATGACTGTTCACTGTTACACATCAATACTAATAGAGCTGATTTTCCCTTATTTTGAGCTTTTTTTCTAGTCTTACAGCACTCTTTCACATGTGTAGCTGCATGGTTTGAAATGAAGTTACTCCTAGTTTAGTCAGTGTATGTGGCAGTGGCATTAGTCTTCTGTTGTAATTTGCTTCTGTTCAATCTATTTGTTCTTAGTAAAAAAGATTTCCTGTCAGTTCCTACAATGCAGTTTTGTGCTGTGCTTTGCACAGTGATTTCAGCACTATTGTTTCCAATGGAACGTTGTCACTCAGACTTCATTACTGAAAATTTACATTACCCTTTTGATCTCCTAAATATCTTCTAATAATTAAAAAACCTATGCTTTTGCTCTTGAATCTTTATCTTCCTCTATTTTCCTCCTCTGCTGTTCTCCAGGCCGTGCTCTGCAGAGTGACATGACTGACTTGGATGCCGTGATACTATGGAGACTCGGATATTATGGTAATGAGCATGATAGGTACATTACACTCCAAGAAGGACTTCAGGGTCATCACAGATAATTACCTTAACATGAGATGCCTGCGGTGCTGTGACTAAAAGGGATAATGTGAACTTCAGAGTTACATTAAGGGGAAGTTATATCAAGCAGAGGTAGGAAAATAATCTGGAGTTTGTGTGTGTGTGCATCTTTGCCTGAAGCATTGCTTATGGGGCACAGCTGGAGGCAGATCACCAGCACAGCTCTGTCAGTGCTCTAGTGGTTTGCAGGGAATCCATGTCCTTAGATGTGTTGCAAGCGTAAAGCAATCACACATCCATGATCAAGGTGTTTATCAGAGTTTGGAAGAACATTTTTCCTTGGCTTGAACAGATTAGTTTGGGTGGTAGATTAGAATTTTTTTATTATTTTTTTTAAATTTGGCTTTTGTGGTATGAGATAAGGGATATATGAGATAAGTTGTATTTGCCCTACTCACCATCTGGACTCTAACCAGCTCTCAGACTGATGGTACATTGCTCTTTTTCCCTCCCCTTGTTTGCAGTCACAGGATTGAGGGACTGAGATCTTACAGGCTTAGGTGGTCTTATTGTTTCTTCCCTTTTTCTTTGATGTGTCCATGCTGGAGGCAGGTGTGGTCTGCATCATGTCCCATAGCCTTAATCCCCACATGGTCGTTACCAACATACATCCCTTAGTTTTCTCTGGAAGCAAACCTGTTGGGAAAACAGGAAGACATCCTCTGCATCTTGATAGATTGCCTATATAAGCAGCCTGGGGACAAGGGCTGTGTTGCAGGGACTCAGTTTCTAGGGAAAATTTACATTTAGCCTGCTACCCATAATCTGTAAACTGCTTGAGTAACTCCTAGGAGAGGATCTGTAAGAGTCTGACCTTCTGTTTGTGTAAGAGTGTTGCAAGAAAAATTATGTCCCCAAAAGAAAAAATCCTTTACTTTCTGCCAGTAATATATGTGCTCACGAAAAGCCTAATATCATGCCTGTAATTCTGAATATATGTAGCACTAGAAGAAACCTTGGAGTTCAGGAAAGCACGTTTGGATTTATGCTGCAATGTTGGACTTCATATCCACCCAAATATATTCTAGCTAAACCTTTGGCTAGAAAACAGTTTTGTGCTATCATTGTCTTTAATTAAATACTCAGTATTTGCTTCTTTAATACAGAGAGAATGAATACAGTATCTGTTTTTTGCAGAAGAGAGCACTGCTTTAATGAGAACAATGAAATCAATCAAAAACTTTCCCCAAGTTTCCAGAGATTTTTCAGTCACATACAGAGAGAAAGAGTGATTCTAGCCTCTGGTGTAAAAGCTTTTGGAAATTGTATGATATTTCTTTGAACTTATGTCTGACCTTCTTTACAAGTAATTTAATGACAGAGGAAAGTTTTTATATTAACCGTGCAAGTAAGGGCTAGAGAAGGAACCTGGCTAGTTTGCGACCTCAGAGATTAACACTGTAGCATTATCATGAGATTACGGGGTTGAAAAAAATCAGATAAATGTTTTAAATGGCAAGTCATGTCAGACTAACACTAAGGACTTTAACAAATGAAACTTTCTTGTTAACAAACTGACATTATTGTGTTTAAAGGTCAGCTGACAAAAGGGTAGGACTCCCAGGCAATCTCTCTCAGGCTGCGAGCAGGACCTCCTTGGGGAGACACTGACCTTTTCCAGGGGAGGAGCAATCAAGGCTGATAAAAGTCAGTCATTTCCAAAAGAAATAGAACAATAATTATGCACGGAACTAGGAGTGGACTTCTAATAGCTGCATGGTTATTCCAGGGCAGAACAGACACTACAGAATTCATTGGTTCCCTACTTCTGCATGTGGTCCGTGGTGACTGCATGCAGTTGGCTGATGGGTGCACTGATTGTATAGAAGCAGCTTGCTGCAGTTCAAGTGAAAAATAGTCTTGCCACAGAATCTGGTCAAAAATTTCTTTCCCGGAATTTCTGGAATATTTTGGAATTCTTCCATTATGGAAATTTTTGATATTATCCCCATTGGTGACAATTGATTTTCTTGCTACTTTCTTGACTTTAGTAAATTAAATGATTTCTGCATCAGCTGAGAAATAAGTCTTGTTGCTTGAAAGAATGTTAAGATGAAATTTGCTTTGCCAGCCTGCATTTGGGCAGATCTGTTAATGAGTATTAGCTGAACGTTTGTAAATTCCTTGCACCAAACAAATATTTTTTTGGGTGCCACACTATGCTTGGCACAGCTAAAGGCAGATTTACTGAACACCCACAGGAGACTACCTTAGATCCATCTTGCATATTCCAACATTCTTGAACCCAAATGCACAGTGACCACAAATTCAGAGTAACTACATCTGATAAAAGGGTAATACAGAGCAGGACCCAAAAAGGAATTGGTCACATACACTATTCATTAATATAAACGTTCACTGCAGAAGTGCATCCATGGTGCCAGTTATGTCTTGGGTCACATGTTTCTCAGAGTTGATATTTGCACAAATTGTCAGTGATTATGTCATGTAGCAGAGCTCAGTAACCAAGGTCAGTCTAATTAATCAAAATAAGATACACAAGAATGCTGAAAAATGTTTTAAAACAAAATTTTAAAAGTGTGACGTTATTTATATTTCCTCAGTGCCTTTTTAGTAAGGAAGCTGATGTAGAACATTACAGAGCATACTAGGCTGCCCTGCATCATCACTATGGAAAAATTCCAATAATTCTCAGGGTATGTACTCTAATTCAACTGTAAATTACTGGATTTGACAGTGGAATCACTTGTGGGAAATTCTGTAACCTGAGCTATGCAGGAAGAAATAAATGTTGATAATAATCTTTGCCTTCCAATTTGTGAATCTATGGTCATTGCAGACTGATTTTTTTCTGTCAGGGATACATCTCTGAGTCTGTAATTCAGCAGAGGAAAGCAGCACTGCAGTGAGATTTTAACCTTCTTCTACCTACAGAAGTCCTGTGGTTAAACGAAAACAGAGCTGAAATGCTCTGAGCTACCTATGAGAAAAATTAATTCCAGTTGTAGAAAAATGAGGGCCTCATGTTTACAAGAACTTGTAATTTGACCACTTAAATTATTTATTAGGATGTATACTGAGACACAAAAGCTTGAGAGGAGATCTTAATGTACAGCAACCAGAAAGTTGTCACCTATATCCTTTATGCTGCACAGACTGGAGACCCTCAGTTTCCTGCATGAAACTCACCACTGGTGGGGTTCTGTTTTGTCTGATAAATGATACTGTCCTTGTTTAGGGAGTCTGGTTGAGACTGCTTTGGCATTTAGACTCATGGAACAACTTTGGTGACAAATGAGTGGCTGGAGGCCGCTGTGTTAGTCTGGAGTCTCTGAGCAGCATTAACAGTCACTGGGAAGGCAGCAGGGCCCCGGTGTCCTTACCTGAGCCAGACCTATCTCTTTTTTTGGGATAGGACTGCTAGAAATTTTATTCGTGTGTTGACAGCGATATGTTTAAACCTATTGCCTGCCTGAGTCTGCTGGTTGTCCTGTTAGGAACGCCATGGCATTATCCATGAGTGCTGTTTCCTGATACCCCCTCTACTCATCCATCACACAACTCATCTTGTCGAGGCTCGCCTTGCCGACCCAAGCATATTTAAACCACTTCTTGCTGCTCTCATGCTGTAATAGAAATAGAGGCTATATCATCTGCCTTATAATCATTGACAGGGATTTCATACTCAGTTCAGGAATCTGGAGCAAATTACTCTAATCTCTGATCTAGCTATCAGTAAAACCATCTGTCTGAAACTCCTACCAAATTCAAAGGAAGTGGAAATGTCCCACAGCTACTAAAAATCATAGCTCTTGATTTTAGAAGCAGTCTTGTTTCCTAGATCTATTTCTCCCCTATCTTTGCCCTTTTTACTACAATTAGCCATCTTTTCTGGCCAACCCCATTTCCTAATTCTTGACCAGTACCCTTCATCTATGGCATGCCTACTATATGAGAGAGACATCCTTGTCCTTGAATTTTATGGTCTTGTTGATAATCTACTTTAGAATATTTTTTTTGTTTGAGTTTGTAGCTGCATTGTGCACACTCTAGAACATTCTGGGGATCCTGTTTGTGTCAATAGCAATATTCATCTGAAGATTATGTTGAATAGGGGGCCTATTACGCAAGAAAAATCTACTCATAAAAGCTGTCACAAGAGATTTGCTGACTCCACATACATTGGTGCACTTGCACAGCTGTTCCTGGGCTATGTGGTGTTAGGTGGTCTGTCATCCCCTCTCTGCCAAAGAATAGAGTGCTTCCTTCAGAGAGGCTGCATTTATTCTCATCGTGGTTAAACATGGAGGGTTTTATATAAAGGTGAAACTCCTTTATTCCAGTTGCTTGCTGTATCACATCGGTTGCATGACTATTCTCAATATCCATCTAGAGTTCTCATATTCACAAGAATTCCCACCTTTCTGGTGAGTAATGGAAAATCAATTTTTTGTCAATTACTGTCATTCTTCTTCCTCTTGTATTCGCCTACTTAGAAAAAAATACACCTATGTTCCTGCAGCAGGTGTACTCCTTCTCCCTTTTGGCAGAATATCAGTGAATCACAATTCTCTTACAAACTTGCATGACTTCAGGTGAGGCAGACCGAGGAGAGAAATTCAGGCAAAAATAAGCGTGTAGGTCTGTGCCATTAAATTGAATGCAAGGTTTATGATTGATTTCCGTAAATACAGAAAATCACTCCTGGATTCTTTTTGAATCTTTTAACAGAACTGACTCATGTCTCTCCCTTTATACATTGCAGCTGTATCAGTGCTGCTTCAAATGTCACAATTGGTTTAAAATAAATAATATATAAGCATTGCTCAAAAAATCTGTGTGCTTCGTATGCGGGAACTGGGAGTTACTACTCAAGTTGATGTCTTCACAAGCCATGGCAACCCCCTAACGTGTATATATCCTCTCCTAGGTTTACAAGGGCAAAATAAGTCCATCATTCAAGTGTTTAAAAATTCATAACATTTCAAGTTGTTGCTATCCACTTCCCATATATCTCTGTAAAAGATACAGAAAACAAGACTTAAAGTTTATGCTTAAGTGTTTGTTCTTGCTGTGGAGACAATTTAACTAAATTACATCAGCAAGCTGTTCCTACATATTCAAAATGTTTGCAGTAAGCTCAACCAATTTTGCTTAAGGGTCTAAAACTACTTCTCTTTTTGAGAACAAATTAGGGCACAATTCCAGAAAATGGAATTTTTCGACTTATAATTGTGAGCTCTTAAAAATATGGATGATTCACTAAACAAGAGACCTTTCATGCTTAGCTACAGTCATTACTATTATTTTCTTTAGAAATGTGTATTTGTTTTCTCTAGCTGTTGCAAATATAAAGCTGTATGTCTAGAAAAGATTTGCCCTGCATGGGAAAAAGGATCTTTTCAGTTGAGTTCCTAATTGGCTTCATTTGTGCAACCAGAATATTTTGACAAGGGCATGTGTTCTTTCTCTTCTGTTCAACTCTATTCTATTCTACTCTGCCCTTTTCTCCTACACTCTACCTACACCATCATAATTAATGAATTCCTTAATCTGGAAATGATTAAATGCTGAAATAAAAAAAAAAAAGAATTCCCCCTACCCCCCAAGTGTTTCCTCTACTAAACTGTTTAGCTTGGTTAGAGATTGATCAGATAGCTCCAGAATAACTGAGAGTAGTTTGGTGGCCACAATTTAAGCATTTAAAATTTAAATATAATTGGAGATCATTTGAGGATTTGGAGATCTCCTACACTGAAAACAAGAATCCGTCAATGTTATTGATATCAGAATGCAAATAAGTATCTTACTTTATTGTCCATTTGTGCTGTTAGGTTTGAGTGAATCTCTTTGGTGAGGAATGGATCCATGTGGACTAGGATCCTGCCCTGATACAAATTCTGTTCTTATCAGGTTCTTTGAAGCAAGGAGATGTATTAATAACATTTCTTCCTCTTTCTGATTAGCTTCTACAGAGTGTTTGTTTTGGTTGTGTTCCACAAAAATACCTTGACTGTTCCTAAGTCTGAGACAGAAGTTGCCAATAAAGGTAGTTGTCAATAAATACGTTCCTCCCAAATTTGATTAAGATGCGACAGAGCTCTTTTCTGAATAACTAAGTCTTTAATTACTTCAGTTATGGGGCTGCAGTTGAATGATTTTGCTTATTATAGCATGCAGTGGCTCCTGCAAGGTTGTATTGGTTTTACAATTTGAGCAAGGGCAGGTGCAGGATTGCTTTAGATTACTTGGGGTTAGGAAGACATGATTTGCATAGCTTCAGGGCTGCTGGAATCCTTTGGGAAGTGAAAGTAATTTTCTTTTATTTACTCTCATTTCTACAGTTCCTTCTGTCACTTATTCTCACTGGGTCAGCCTTTCCCTTTTCTAATATTTGTGTCAGGATATTGCACCAGAACTACACAGACAGATTTCACCTGAGCTTTTGGAAGGATAGCGTCAACATTTTGTGAATTCAAAATTTTGCCTCTTCTTCTGTCAGAAAGCAGTGAACAAGTCTTCACTTCTTCTTTTCTCAGAAGAAGAAAAATTAAATTTTATTTTCTGTCAGCATTTTTGGTGTATTCTAGTACCATTTTTGCCTTCCCCTCGTTACTTTTTCCTCAATGCTGCCACTGTTTCTACATCTGTACCCATATTTAGTATTTCTTATACTTACTCAGGTAATAAGAATGCAAACTTATAAAACATTACTATTTTTCTTAGGGACTTGTGGTCTTGTAAGTCTGGGCTTCCTAAAGGTCCCCTTTATTCTGTTACCAATTATCTGAGAATTCTGTCTGTTTCTCACATACATCCTCCTCATAACTTTTAAAAATCTAGCTATTCCTCATGATGCTATTACTTTTGTCAGCTTCTCACCTTGGTGTTTCTTACACCACATATTTTCCTCATGTCTTGTCCAGCCATTTCTCACACCCTGTTCATTCAGCTTGACCTAACCAGCATCCCAGTCACCCACCTGTGACCCTAACACTGCCCTGCTCACAGTGGACGTGCCCCCCTTCCATCTCTGTGCCACGAAACCCAGGCAAGTCTCCCATAACAACCCCAACATGGGCTGCACACCTCGGGGCAGGCTCCTGACTCCAAGGGGTTTGCCCTGTGCAGGGTGCACTGGGCTGCAGGGTGGCTTTTCACCCTTGCCAGCCCCAACACGACCCTCTAGATCCCAGACAGCAGGAACAGAGTGGGGCATTTCCATGTCATGGCACTCCTGTAAGAACACTTTCCTGCTCCTCTGGCTTCACTGCACATACCTCTATTCTGGTCCCATGGGCTGATCATCTACTAGTTGGGTATTGTTCACTTTGTTTGAAAATATTCTCATTTGTGTGCTCTGAGAGCCTCCAGAATGGAGCCTAAACATGGTAAATGAGGGTGATGGGATTAGTTAGAGAAGGGCACTCCCAGCCTGAACCAAATGCTAATACAGAGACAGCAGCATTGTATTAACAAATCAGCTTAATAACCATCTCTGCACATGGTCTTTCTTGAACAGGGGCGACAACAACTACATACAGAACTTCTCTAAATGCCTTACCACACCAGGGGCTTATTATTTTTCCCCAAGAGAGAGTATATATGTCCCATGACTGGGACCAGTCCAGTAGTTACAAAAACCAGTGTTCTCAGGACTGGTCAGATCTTTCTCTTCACTTCAGAAATGGGCCTAATTACACAGAACTCAGTAGCCACATAAATGTTAAGATTAAAGATGAAAAGGGGAGGTGGTGCAGAGATTTGTGTCGATCTACAAAAGGAAACTGTACTAATAGTGATGAAATTAGCATACCTGAGTAAGTGCCAAGAGGAATTAGGAGCAACATTACCAGTGATTAAATGGGGGTTCTTGGGCTGGACCCTCACAAAAGTATGTGTGTAGTTGTCAGAACAGATACATATCAGAAACCATGGCCCATGGGAGCTGAGTATCCTGAGGAAGAGGGATGGGAGAACCAGTTTTTGTCACCTACAAGGCAGGTGTTTTTTGTCCTATTCTCTATTATTTTACATTGCAAATTTATGTTTAGTGTCCCTAAGTGCATTGTGCTGTACAATATATTTCATCCTTTTTCTACTGTTCACAAACCGTGGCTGTCTTGCTCTCTCCTGATCCTATCCCAGTCCCTCTCTGTGCTGACTGTGCCCTATTTAGCAGCATACCACTACCCTTAGTGCTTAGGCTGTCAAAAACATTTTAAAAGATCAATGCCAGAGAATGGCAAACTCTATCCAGATTGGTATTTTCCCCTGCAGCATGGCCAGGTGTCATTTTCCATAAGTCATTTCCTTTTCCCATCAGAATTCATTTACTAATTCCCACGCAGTTAGGCTTTACCAACTGTTTTCCATAAAGCACCATATTTGAAGACCAGACAGAAAATACCTACTATATTTAAATTTTTCTCTAAAAATAGTTTCTTACTGAGAAATCAGGCAAGTCTTGGACAATCTGTTGTTTGGATAATGGAGCTCATTCCCATTTCTGATTTATCTGAATGTTTTCAATATTTTTTCTAGCTCCAAAAATTTGTTCTCAAGTCTTGCATAATATTAAGGTTTGACAAAAGTGGCTTTGTAGCTATAGATGTCTCTTTTTTCATAGGTTTTCTATTTTCATTATTCTTAAAGATACAATTTTGGCATTTATATTTTTTTCAAAAAATATTTTATACATTATCATGGATGTTGCCCTGGTTTTTATTTATTTATTTATTTATTGTGCAGTGGAAATTACCTTATCCTCCTAAAACTCTAAATAAACCTTTTTGCTTTCCCCTCCGATGATAAATTCACCATCCTGCACTTGGATTTTCAATTACTTTTTCAGCATTTATTTGACATACCTGTCCCAGTTCAATATTATTTTTAAAAACTTTGGTTTTTTTATATTGCACCCTGTTTCTCTTTTCTTCTGTGTCTTTATGTGGATAAAAACCATTCTGATTTTTTTATTTGTTCTTATTTCCCATAATACTTTTCAGGATTTCTCTCAGCATTCCCTTTGACAAGTCTAACTTTATTGCAGCATCACTTTATTTCTAATACCTTAAATGTAGAATCAGAAGGCTAAAAGTGCCCCAAGAAGTTGTTTAATTCATTTTCCTGTCCCAAACCAGGACCACTGCAACATGGTTGTCTAACCTGCTCTGAGAGATCTCCACTTACACAGGTTATCATACCTACTAAAGTTCAGTATTTCACCATCCTTTCTATCAAAACAATTTCTGCTACTTATTTTTAATGTTTCTTGCTTCAATTTAAGCTGATTACTGCTTGCCTTTTTCACCAATAACATGAATAGTAGATTGTTACCTTTCTCTCTGCAGCAACCTTCTGCAATTTTGAGTAATTATGGAGGTGCCACTCAGCTGCCTCTTCCTCTGGCCAGCCAGTCCCCCTATTTTTTCCCCAGGTTGAACTTATGTGCATGACTGCAGATTTATCTCATTACTCTTCTCCAAACTCCATCCAAGTGATTGTCCATCAGCTGAGTCTTCCAGGATGTTGGAAACTGGTCCTATGTGTATGTCTTCGATGGTGCTTGTCTTTTTTTTTTTCTTTTTTTGCATAAAAAGTTTGTTTGATTCAGGTTCAGTTTGTAAACCTCTCTAAGTGATATCCTGCTGCAGAACTACTCCCTAATCAGTCCCCTCCCTATGTTTTTGTAGCTGATTTCTCCTGTTCTATAATCAGTATCTTGCTCTGGTTCTTGTCTCACAGACAGCCTTATGCTTCTTCAGGAGATCTCATTAATTATCAAGATTGTTTGAATTCCAGGTGAATGTACTTGCACTTTCATCCAGGATGATGTCATTAGCAAATATGAGAAACATGCTTAATTCCATCATTCAAGCCATTCTTGCAAATATCAATTAGTTTCTATCCACAACACACTTTTCCAGAACCCCATGCAATACATCCTTTAATTTTCATGATGAACCCTTGATAACTACTCTGTCAATCTTTGCTTCAATAAAACATTTTTCTATTTTTGTAGGTTTCATTAGATGTGGAATTCTTTCCTACAGAATTCACTTATATAGGCTTTGCACATTTGACTTCAGGCATTCCAGGTTGAATGATTAGAACTCCTTATCTCTAACTGTTTTTATGTTTTGTTTTTTATTTATTTGAATTTGACATCAAGCCCTTTTTTTAAAAATGGAACTACAATTGCTTATGACACTTCTCTGTTTTCCACTGCAGAATTAGCCAAGAGTCATTTTCTACACATCACCACAGAATCCATTAATTCAAATAAAGAGAAAAGTCACACCTGGGAGAGCCCCAGAGAAAGGGTAAGTTTAAAGACAAGAGCACACCACAATAGAAGCAAAGCATATAGACCATTCATTGCTTTACACACTTGTTAATGTAAATTGATTATTCTTATGTGTGCAAACCTATATTTGCAAAAAATATTTGCTGTTGTGTGTATCCTGCAAAGTTGATTTCTTGCCTTTTTTTTATGGTATCCAACATAATTGACCATTTCTAGAAGATAGCATGACGAAGGGAAAATAAAATTTCTTTTACCATTAACTTTTTTAAAGACTGTGGTCAACTATTTCTAGCCTCCCTCCTTTCACCTTGCCTGATATTTTTTAAGTGATTGCCTTTTAGCTATAAGCTCATTTGTGTAGCAACTTTCTTAGAGGGAAATTTAGTGTGACCTTAAAGCACACCATGGTAGCAGAACTATCAAAGTCTCAAGCGACCTCAATCCAAGTCAAGTCAAGTTTAGACATTGCACTAACCTCCCTGGCTGGACCTTTACACCCTTTTGGGGATCTGCATTCTGGATTTCACCCAGTATTTGAGGAGCATTTGTTTCTAAAGCACTGTTGTGAGTCAAGTCCCTTCATATATTACAGGGAATTTCTATTTGCAGCCATTCTACCAGATGCAATAAGCTTTATAGCTATGCTTCAGTAAACAACTGCACTTCACAGAACATTGTTTTGATTATTAAAGCCAGTGCACTTTTTTTTCCCCCATTTTTTCATTTGTTTTTACATGCAACATATTTTCAGTTAACTCAAGTGATGTAAAAATTTGCTATTAATTAACTGTTCTCCTGTATCACTCCAGCAGGATTTGCAGTTACTCAAGGTTGGCCATATGACCAGTTCTGAACTAATTTGCAGCAACACTGTATTATAATTTTACACGATACCTAATAGGAAGTATTTTTGCATGCATATTTAGAATAGACCCTACAACATTTCTCCTGTGACACAAAAAATTATGATCTTAAAATTTATTGATTCCTCTCTACTCTGTCATTAATTCTGTCTTTTCCAACTAAGATGTATTCACAGGCCGATACTTAAACACTTCATGGTTTCAAACTTACCAGATTTATTCACTGAATTCTACCATTTAATACATTTCCAGATATTTTATTCAAATTTTTCTCAGTTTCTGAATAATTTTGTTGGTATTTTTTCTTAAGCTGAAGTGAAAACATACATTAGTGCTTCTTGGCCCATTTATCTTTTATGACATTGTCATTTTTATAATAATTATTTTTATCAGTAATCATACTGCCATTTAATTTCAAGGGTCCTTTTGACTTTTGCTCCATCGTATATTTTCAATTTTTCCACGTTCTTTCTAGCAAATGCTGAAAATCCTGGAGTTTAGCCGAAGAAGGTTAGGAGGGTTATTTATATTAAGCCAACCACAAATAATTGTTTCCGGAGAAAGAAGGAAGTAATACTTCCCAGAAAAAAAACCCCAAGCCTAAAAGATAGTCCCTTTATGAATTGTTCTCTTTCATTAGACCCCATGTTTATTTTAATTTTTTCTAGTGTGTTTTCAGGCTACACTCAGATTCGTGAATTTTATGTACAGATTGCTCTATAATGACCATGCAGCCTGGTTTCTTCCGTAACACATGAGGCATAAAATTCCTCGTAGGAATTCTTACCAGAGGCCCAGCAGCTTGTGCTTGAAAGCTGCTGTACATACATCTGTCAAACAACTGGTTTGACCAGTACAATAGATTTTCTTTGGGGGAGAAAGTGTTTAAAGGCAATTTGACCCCAATACACATCTCAGCCTTTAAAAGATCATCCTTCTACCCTCCCAAAGCAGGAGCTGACAGGTAACATTTCTTCAGGCTCAGTCCTGGTAAAGATGCAGGCATATAAAAGCATGTATTAAAGGCATACAGAGTTTTCCCTGGAGGCTGTATATTGTTTTGTCCTTAAAGTTTGTTGGGATTTTGAATGCCGTCGTATAGAATGAAAAGAGTGAATTACATTGCCTGATTAAAGTGATAGATGGTGCTTGCTCAAAATAGTCAATATACGGCAAATGGTGGTATAAACCCTGAAGGAAAAAGCCTTTTTCCTTAGAATCTAATGGATTTCACTTCTATAGTATCTATTAAATACAAAAATCCAGCTGATATTCACAAATCTAATTAAAAAAAACTATCAAATTTACTTTTTTTCTCCCATTTTAAATTTAGAATACTATAAAAACCCCACCTAAAATTATTAAATAGAATAATCTCCTATATTGGCAGGATAAACTGACTTCTCTCTGGGCAATAGAATTGACTTTCTTTGTCTGAGGTGAGTGGTAGGTTTCTCCACTTGCATACACAAGTCCAAGTCCCAACATTGATAAATACACTTGCTGCAGCATCTTTTTTCTTCTCCAAACTCTGGCTGCCTTGTAAATATTGCTTTTGTGGAAGAAAATGCCTCTGACCTGAGAGTGCTTTGCATTCAGTTTATGTCCACCTCAGAATCTCTTTAATGCTGAATTGACTATATTAATTTAATGCACTGGTGACAGAACAGTGTTTCTGCTCCACTTTTATCTTGAATCTCTCATTTTTTTCTTAAGAAACTGAGGAACCCATGTATAGTAACAGTAAATAATTATACATAATCTCTCCCTGGGCCTCTCTATTGGAAAGTGACGGAAAGACTTCCTTTGACACATGGAAGCTCACAGGAGCTTTTTCTGGACAGAACTAATTCAGTCTAATAATGCAAATACTCTCATCCTCTTACCCTTAATTTTATTATTAATAAATCATATTCTATTTAGGATCCAACTCTGTAAATCCAAAGATCCACCCTCTTCAGAATGATTTAGCAGTTTCCATTCACAGTGAAAATTCCAAAGCAACAGTGATCTACAAATTATTGTCACCAAAACCTTCAGCTCATGAGTGACAGAGTCCACAACAACTTTGTGAACTGATCTCCTTTCCTCCATCAATTTTCTGTCTTTATTTTGAAAGCTCAGTAGACACGAGCAATATTAATGGTGACCAACAGGCTGATTTTTCTAACCCTCTCTGAATTTAAATCCCTCCTATTGCTTTTCAATGATGAGATTAGAAGCAATGGACAATCATGCACTAACAAGTTCATGCTGGCAGGGTGTAGGATACCATATTTGTAAGAAAAAATAACAAAGTGATCTGGTCTTCTATGGTCAAGGCTGGTCCCCGCTGTAGAGGGCAGGTTGACATGCTTGTTAAGACAAAGTAAACAGTTATAGGCAAAGATTTTCATTTGGTTTGGGTCTTTTTCTTTATTTTTTCTTATCACCTTGCAGAATGCAGTGTGCAAGAGGCTTTTCCAGGGTTTTTTTTCAGTGATGCCATGTGTTAATGAAGGACGAGGTAGTTCAAACCCTGTATGTGTGTCCTGGCTTGATCTTGGCACTAAAATAAACAATGTCTTGATGTCAGATATGTTCAGTTTTAAGGACCTTTATTAAATATCACAAAAGCTGCAATTATTACAGTATTACATTTTACAATACTACAAAAACTGATGAGAAATCTGCATTATTGGTGAGGAGGATACTGATAGGTCCTTTATCTTCCATGCCAGAGGAGAAACAATCTTCTCCAGGCATGGCACTCCAATATGTCATCTGTGTTGCAGGTCACCTGTACACCAAAACATTTTCAGATGGAAAGGCCACAATAGGCATGTCAAGAGAAATCTTACAAACACATGACAATCTGCAGCAATTCTACTAAAATTGTAATAGTCACTTTTTTTTTGGTAATTGAACAGTTTTATTCCGACCATCTGGAAACACTCCACTTCTTTCCACATTTAGACATCAGATAAACTTCCATTTTCCAAGCATTATTAAAGAGAATGTGAGACAAAAATAAGAGTCTCACCATTACTAATGGTAGCATTTGCTAAGTCATTATTATCCAGAGCAGTAATTAAACTATCAAAACCAAACTCATAACGGAATTAGTTCTGTTTGGTTTAAGAAAGATACAAAGGGAAAATCATAGTAATGGTATTGTGACTTGTCAAAGGTTATACTAGAAGAGAATAAGCTATGTTTTTACATGCCTAAAGTAAATAGGAAAGTGAATTAACTTTTGGCATTGAAGAATTTAAATGAAATATTAGGAAACACTTTCTAATCACTATGAAAATGATCTATTTAAGGTAGATAAGATCTATTTAAGAGAAGAAAGCTCAAAATCTCTTTACAGGCTCTTATAAACATATCAAACAAGGACTCATTCATGAGCACCACAAGGTACTGGATGAGATCATCTCTAGTGGCTCCTTTTATATTTTCTGTCTAAACCTTCCATTCAAGATTATTCTTCAGAAGATTATTTTCTTCATCTTGTGTGTAACGGTTGTGATTGGTGAGTACACTGTACACAAGTGAATTGTTTAAGAAATTTACTTTTTTTCTGTGTTGGCTATTAAAATTTGTATGCACCCAGTATGCTCCCAGCTGTCAAACACAAGGGAACTGGTTGTATTATTTCTGCTTCGGTTTCCATCTCAAAAACTTGAAGGCCAAAAGCCTTCAGGCTGCTGCTGACAGCAGATTTCTAATGAGAAGTGAGTACTACAGTGTCTTGTGGAGAACTGTATTTAAGGGCACAGAGCTCCTTGATCACAAGTAATCAGTAAAATCTGCTATTTCACAGTTTTGCTTTCACCTTTCTTCTTTGTACTCTGCTTTTTGATGCACATAAGAATGACAGTATTTACATACAGAAATTATTTTTGTGCCACCCTTTCTCCTCTGTTTTTAAATATAGGAGTTCCACAACTTATTTTTACTGTGATGTTTTGAGCCTAAAAACTCAGGAGAATTTCAATACTAGGCTTTTTTCTCTTCATGAAAATATGCATCTGTAGTTCAAAGTTTGTGAGCAAGATATCCAGCAAAAGGTAAAGTAAAACTGTCATCTGTCTCAATCATTCTAGCATAGTCAAGAGTTAATTAATATTGATAGAAAAAGTGTCCAAAAATAGATGTATTTTTTGAATTACTGTATGCTAATAAGCCATGATGAGAGCATGAGAATCTGAAGTATTCTTCAAAAATCAATATGATAGGAAGCATTTGCCAGGAGAGGTTTTACAAAAGGATCCATATGATCTGTAGTGTAGCTTCATAAAAGTGGTTCATACCTTAGTGTAACAATGTACTGCAACATCACTCACAGAAAACGTCTCCTTCTAAATTGCAAAACATTAATCCATTGAATCAAGAACTATTTTATGATTTGTATACAGTTTACTGCATCTACAAGCAGCAATGAGGATAGCAGGAGATTTTGTTGCAATTTATTTTTTTAAGAATTAATTTGTGTGGAATTATATGAAGAGAAGAAAGGTTTTCTGGAGTTTTTTTGTTTGGTTGGGTTTTTTCCTTCTGACTGTATTCTACATTGGTTTTTTTTAAGATCTTATGTTCAATTGTGGAAATTCATGCAGTACAAATATAGGTCATTCCAATCTGTAAGAGAAATGTATGCCTTTGTATCACCCATGTGTAAGTTTTGATACTTAGGCTATAATAATTTATTACTATTTTGTGATTACAGCAACTAACATCTCAATCCCCCATATTATTTTACTCAAAACATCAAAAATAGCTCTCGCTTTGTGAAGCTTTTCTGTGTGCAAAGTTAGAGGCACAGAGGAGTATTCCCACTGCAGAAATAAAGACACACATCTAAACAAAAACACAAACCTTTTAATAGCAAGCCCTTGAGGCTACTATGCAGTGAATGCAGAGTTGCTGCACAGTAGGTCAGGCCCCTTGTACATTGTGACTTGTAGCAGAGGATTAGTGAGCTAGATGTTTTCCAAAAATCATGTTTTGTTAGTAACACTACACATGAGCCCTGGACATGTGTGGATTTCCGGATACATGGTCATCCTTGATGAAATATCTGACCCCTGAGCACCTCAGTCCCTCGTGACATTAATTCAGAAATGTCCTAACATTTACCAAGAATAAGGGAGGCCTGTGGCTGCAAATGTGAGATCCTCTAAATTCACTTGGAACTAGGAAAAGTCTGCTTAGTAACTAGGTAACTCTATCACTTCTGCAATTTCTGTTGTCCCATGGGATCATAGTAACTGCTGTGGTTACTATGGTACTGAGTTATGTTCCCATGCCCCCACGATAGCCAAATTATCTGAACACAATCATCAGAAAGAGTGGGGAGCACTCTCACCCCTGACTGCAGACCCTGGTACCCTGCTTTCAAAACAGGAGTCTAGAGGCAAATGCCTCCTGCAGGTCTATTATGAAGGGATGCAGCTGGAGCTACAATTTGAGAGAAATAAAATCTTTGCAGAGTCCCTTGGGCTTCTTAGCCCTGCTTCCAGCTGAGTGGGAGGTTGGCACATTGGTTTTGGCACTGATGTGACCCTGGATATGTGTAAAACCAGAAATTCAGGTGTGTGGGAATCTTCAGAGTAAAATGTCCATGTACATATTGACTTTAGTGCTCCTATAACGGGTGGTCAATACCAAAAATTTCCTTCAATCAGAATGTTTGATTCAGTCATTTGCATCCTGCCCAGCTTTGGGTAGTTTGTCTCATTTGAGGAACTCAAGATCTTGCATGATCTTGTATATGCACAGTGTGAAAACGCATATGTGTTTTCAGACTGGCCTGCATGAGAAAAGGGTACAATCACCTTTTCTGGTTGTGTGATAGGAATGTCCCTCACTGAGGGAGTGAGTTTTTAATGAAACACTTTGCTCATATTATCAGATAAGAAACTGAATCCCAGGACAACCTAAAGTCAGTTAAAAAGCTGAGGATTATCTCAGAAAGTACTGTACAGGAAAAAAAAAGCTTGCACTGACCTCAAATGTTCTTGTCAACTCTGTCATTTAACTTTATGTGCACTCTTAACTTTTCATTTATTTTATGTTCTGAATGAGGCAGTGAATATTGATATCTTCTGCCATTTCCAGCTGTTGCTTATCCAAGGTATTAGAAATGTCCTGTTAGAGATTTAAAACTATCAGCTGCCAGATCAATGGTTGAGCTGCGTGCTGTCATACCAGTTATTTTTCCCTCTCCAGATAACTTGCTTTCTCATAAGCTGGTCTATGCATCTTAAAGCTAATTCAATGGGAAAAGGGTTTCTGAAGCCTGAACTGCTGAATAGTGAATTAATTAGCAGAACTTCTGCTGTTAAAATTGGATATTAGCCAAGCTGGTGTGCAAATATGTTCAACAAATTTCAGCTGAACATAGAGCTCTAGCATTTAGCTGTGGTAGTTTAGATTTAGATATATATTCTCAGATGATTAGCTCTGAGCCTGATGTCACATACATCAAGGTCATCTAAACCCACTTTCACAGTTGCTCCAGACAGAGGCCTGCCTGGAGCTAGTGAATTTTTAGAGCAAAAGATTAACCTATGCTGTTTGTACATGGCCAGTCACTTGTTATGGAATGCACTGCTGTAACCTCTTTGAGAGCAAGGGGATGGAGCATGCAGGAGATGATATCTAAGTGGCTCGAGTTCTCTTCCCCATTTGGAAAGTAACAGTCTTGAACAGTATTCACTAGTGGGCACTTTCTGAAACTCTAGTTATATTAACTCTACTGACCTGTCAAATTTGGAGTTTGATTAATTTTGCCAATTTAAAAAGCATGTTGCAGCTCCACCTGGTATGTTTCATTTCCTGTAATAAAATACGGTTTAAAACTGATTCATGCTGTGACAAAAAAAAGTTGTGTTTCATTCCAAAGCAGTTTCTTTAAAGGCAAAGTAAATCTTTCCGTGTTTTTGGCTGGTGTAGTACCTTGAAGTAATTTTGAAGCTTTACCACCAGGAGCTCAGGACCAAATCCAAACCTTGAGGTACAAGAGGATCATTTGATCTAGACAGTGTTAAAGGTGGCAGGAAGTTGCTGAGTCCCCAGACACAGCAGCTGTACCTGCTCCCAGTCCAAAGGGGCACCAGACCCTCCTGATGTCTTGCTGAGCCTGAGCAATTGTTTAACTTTATTGTTTAATTACACGGATATCTCTTCCTGTAGAAACAAACTGTTCTAGTAGAACTGATGAAATTCAGTTTTCTAAGGTTTTGTAACCTACATGCTATATCTATCAAAGGTTTCTAGATCCGTCCTGCCTTAATTCTTCTGCCTCCTACAGACCTTCTCAATAAGCCCAGTTTCCTCCTCAGTTCATTACCAACAGCTTTCCTGAAAAGCAGTTGAGGTAAGGCTACGGCATCCGGATTTGCATCTGTAGTACTAAAATAGGAAAAGAGCTTTTTGTGTGTCTTAAAATTTAGGAGGCATAACTGGCTTGCAGGCTAATAGTAAGAGTTGTAAAATGCAAACAATTAAATTTAAAATTAAAATTAGCATGACTAAAGGATTTCATTTGCAGAACAGGATTTTAGCTGTATTTGGCATTTGACTCACAGTGAAGATGACAGGTTACAGACTCAAGAATAATAAAAACTGCCTCTGGAATTAATTTTCTTTTACATCTTGTTTCAACACATTAGACACATACATTATTTATCATTGCGTGGATCTCATCTTAAAATACTCCAGAGCCTTGACCCAGTCACATTCTCTGCTCTTAGACTGCAGCAGGAGATAATTATTCCAGGAATATCTCTGTGTTGGGGTTTCACAGCTGTTGCAAACTGCTACAACAATTGAGGTAACATAAACATTGACAATAAATAAAACCAAGGGATCTTCATGTTCTACAATTTCTTGCAGGAAACACTCCAGATAGCTGAGAAAAGGCATAGCCTACCTCTTTTTCCAAGATTGCTTTGGTATCTTCACACAAATACAACCAAGCTGACTCTAGTGGGAAATGAGAGGGAAGACTTCTCAGATTCCCTTGAGAAGAAATCCATCCTGCTTCTAGAATTTGCCTCTGCCAGGAACAAGACTGGATTCTGCTTACACTCATTTTACATCACTTGACCACAACCTAGTGGGAGCAGAACTATTACAGGTGCTGACATAAAGTGGGCTGAATGGCCAAGAAAGGATAGCACAACCACAGTTTGCAAAAATGCCTCCAGATTGCCTCCACTGATGCTGGGAGACAGTCGTGATTTTGGCACCCTTTCCCAGCCTAGCATAAAAGATAAAAAATAAAGGTGACTTCTACAGTTGAAACATAACTGTTTAATATTCAATTTCAGCTTAACTTTGTTTAGGGGAGAAAACAAAAAGGGGAAAGAATAATATTGCAGTCATATTGTAAACCCTAATTGTCATTCTCAGCAAATAAAAATTGCTCACAGGAAGAGAGAAGAAATGTATACCTTTCTTAGAAAAAGTAATGAGATGTGGATGATGAGAAGGAATTTTCTCTTTGCTTTGTTACATCAGTCTTGCTTGGTCTGGAGTAACTCCATGGGTTCAGTGGTGTCAAGCTGACAGACCAAGCCAAGAACCAGGCTTTGTGTTAAAGAGCTCTCATGGGCTTGCCTGATGAGTGAAATTTTTGGGACAAGAACATGAGGTATTTGAATACATGCAATACTCTCTCTATTCGGCTGTTCCACTTGGAGCTGGGTCTAATATACACAAGATGAGAGCTAGGAAAGCTTTGTAAAGAGCTGTCAGAACATAGCTACCAGGAAAGTCAAAGGACTTATTNCGTTTAGCCAAAAAACTCAAGTGAACAGACTCAAACCACTACAATCAGTCTTGCTTGCTCTGGAGTAACTCCATGGGTTCAGTGGTGTCAAGCTGACAGACCAAGCCAAGAACCAGGCTTTGTGTTAAAGAGCTCTCATGGGCTTGCCTGATGAGTGAAATTTTTGGGACAAGAACATGAGGTATTTGAATACATGCAATACTCTCTCTATTCGGCTGTTCCACTTGGAGCTGGGTCTAATATACACAAGATGAGAGCTAGGAAAGCTTTGTAAAGAGCTGTCAGAACATAGCTACCAGGAAAGTCAAAGGACTTATTGGGCTAAAAACTGATGATAGAATCAGAGAATAATTTATTTTCATCTACTGAACTACTGTTATCCCTATTCCTGACAGAACTCAAAGAATAATTTATTTTCATCTACTGAACTACTGTTATCCCTATTCCTGACAGAACTCAAAGAATAAGTCATATTCTTAAAAAAAAAAAAAAAAAGATAATTAAGGTTTTATTTTATTTTAGAAAGTGAGTTTGCTGAATTCCGGACAGAAACCAAGATACATGTTCTACCTACTTTCCNCTCAAAAAAAAAGTCTTATTTTTAAAAAAAAAAAAAAAAAGATAATTAAGGTTTTATTTTATTTTAGAAAGTGAGTTTGCTGAATTCCGGACAGAAACCAAGATACATGTTCTACCTACTTTCCAGGATCTTAAAGATGGAGATTTGGGTTGTTTCTAACAGCTTAATCTCTTTCATCAAATTCTAAGGAATCACAGTATAAACAGGAATACATCACGCACTGAGAAACAGATGGAACTCAATATTTTGGTGAGAGGCAAAGAGCTTGGTAAAGAAGATTATCCTCCCTTTCTTTCTCCCTAATATCTTCTGGATCACTCCACATGCTGTGATTGGAAGGAAGGAAAAAGCCCTTTGAAACTGAAGAGAGTCTGTGAGGAGAGAATGGAATGGAATAGAATAGAATAGAATAGAATAGAATAGAATAGAATAGAATATTTCAGATGGAAAGGACCTACAATGACAATCTAATCCAACTGCCCAGCCACCTCAGGGATGACCAAAAGATAAAGCATAACATTAAGGGCATTGTCCAAATGCCTCTTAAACACTGAAGGCTTGGGGCATTGACCATCTCTCTGGGAAGCTTGACCCAGTGTTTGACCACCCTCTCTGTAAAGAAATGCCTCCTAATGTCCAGTCTGAACCTTCCCTGGGGCAGGCTGGAACCACTCCTACAAGTCCCTTCACTGAATATCAGAAAGGGGAGCTCAGCACCTCCCTCTCCACCTCCTCAGGAGGCTGTGGAGAGCAATGGTGTCCCCTGTTTTCCTGGCACTGCAGTTCCTGGTGTGAACCAGGCTGCCCATGCAGTTCTTTACTCTGTTTCCATCACTGTTAATGCACGAGGAAAAGGAGTCTGCTGCCATCCTGCTGTTGTTTCATCAGGCCTCAGCCCTGCTCCTTTAAAACCAATGACAAGAGTGCACCTCTCATTTCCCCTCAAAGGCTTCAGATGTGTCTTTTACATTCAGAGGACCTGGATGTCCCTGACATTTGTGTACAAATGTCCTCTGCAGTCACCAACTTTGTGTTTTTATTTCAACAAAGTTTCTAAGAGTCCCTCATAAAGCAGTGTATGGGTGGACAATATTTTAACACGTATCTTAATTAAAGATAAGTTAATTCCCACGGGTGAAAAAAAGACTGTGCCAATAGTTTCATCTAACAAGAATTTCACTGAGATTAAACACACAATGTTCATGAGAGAAAAAAGAAGTTTCCTTTGGCAGTCTGAGTGAAAAAAGCTCCTTTACTGTCCCAAACAGATACAAGACTTGCTTGCTAAAACCCCTATTAATTGCTTTTAAAATTTTCCCTTTTAACATCTTTAATCTGGCTCTAACAGACCCTTTTAATGCCTAGCTTTGTAAAACAGCCTAAAGAAACTGCTATTTTTACTATTTTAATAAGAGAAAAACTTTTGGCTGGAAATGATTAGCTACCACAAAATTTGTTATCAGTTGTAAATATTTGGTCTGCTGGACAGGATACAAAATTTTAATGTTGATAAGTGTTTTCCAACTGATTTCAACAGCTTCTGTATCTTGACATTTGCACACTCCAAGTGTCTATCTGCTGTTGAGAGTCATGAAAGTAGTTTTCTGTCTCTTTTACCTTAACAAATGCCTCTGCTCAGTGCTGAATTTTTTAAGGAGAAATAGGTGAAGAAGTAAATGCAACCCCAGAAAACCTTGTCTCAAATATCTGATACACTGTGGAATGGCATCATATCAGTCCAAAGTCTAAAATTACACTGTCTTAACCTAAGCTGTAGAGTGAAATGTGGAACACCGAAAGCTATGTGAGCAACTCTTTCAGTCCAATAATGTGTTTATTTTTCTTTGTTGTAAATTGATACAGAATATTTAAACTAAATTCAGTCAATCCAAAACAATAATGTTCAGACAAAGAGCACACACTTACTTAATTAAACTGATTAAACAGATCAGATTTTCTTAACTGTATTAGTTAACTAAAAGTAATAGGAGGATGAAAATCTCCCGAAGACTCATAGGCAATAAAGGCACTGTTATGGATGAAAGCTGGTTTGGGTCAGAACCCAAGGGGTATCAGCACTGTCTCTACCTCAGGAAATCTTGAGATGATTGATGATGTTTTTTGCATTCCAGGGGATTTAAAGACATTTTGAAAGTAATATGCATGCGCCTTCTAGTCCGAGTCGGGTTTTTAAACCAGAGTAACTTTGCCCCTGGCAGGCTGTGCTCTGTTGGGAAAGGGCTGTGAACCTTTGCTGCCCTGAATATCTTCACACATCCCCTGCCAAACACATGTGAATGTTGACACAGAAGCACGAAACACATCCAAATGCCGTATTGCCAAGCACAAAGATGTAAGTCCCCAAACTCCAGATTTATTCTTTTCCTTATCTTCTGCTAAACTCAGCAGGGCCGTGTACGCAAGGTCTGTTCTTGCAATATCACATCAATTACCACGAGGAAAAAATACAAAAGAATATTTCGCTCCCCCAACACTGCTCATCACTTGATTGTTTTATACATTTTTGTGGTTTTTTTAAGCAGGACATGGAGGTTGTGGGGGGCTGGCACAGGTGGGGAATTATCTTCTTAATTCTCTTAAATATAGAAGTACCACATTTCTTCCAAGTTATCACTGAAGTTCAAATAGCAGGAAGGTGGGAAAATGTTCTGGAAAAATCACCATGTGCTTACCCCTCTCCCATATGCCCAGGATATTTGTTTTGGCTGTTGTCAGTCACAGAATGCCAGGCTGGGTGGACTTCTGTTCTTATCTTAAAGCCCATATGTCCTTGTATAGAACATCTCCACTTGCAATTATGTTTTTACCAAGGTGGTTTGACAACCTTTCTGTTGATGGAAGCTAACAACAGGCTTTTTGATGTTGCTTTGTGTTGCAAAAATATAACTAATCCAAATATTTCATGGATTGGAGTATCTGTACAATCCATTCTCAAACTTGACTGTGATCTTCAAAGTGAAGAAAAAGTAAAACTTCCAGTCAGGTCAAATATATTTATGAATATTTCAGTTCTTCAGTGTTTAAGGGCTGTCTTCATTAAAATCATGCACACATGCACAATAGAAAAGGTATAATTTATTGAATTACGAGCAGTTTTTTCTGAACAGTTTGACTAAATAGTGATTGAATGATGTGTAAACTTAATTTTATGAACTTCTTCCTCTGCAGCTTTCAAGCAAGTACCATGATGAAGACTTTTAAGTGGTTTTCACAGAAAAGATTAGAGTAACACAAAAGAAAATGATGTTCATTGTCATTTCTTTTACTCCTTGTCATTTCATCTCATACATCCAAGTTCAAAAGGATTTAAAGTTTTATTTTGTGTAAAAATTTTCTAATGAATGCTTTGGGCCATATACCCCCCCTTCTCTTTCCAATCTGAAATTCATAAATTCTGGGGTTTAAGTGTATTTTGAGCTTGATCAAATGAATAGCCTTGCTGTGTCATACAGGTAACTGAAAGTAGGACTTAGACAAGTAAGTGTCAGCCCTGAGTCCTCTTTAATGAGGTGACATCAGAATATTTTAATTCAGTCTTTCATTCCAAGAATAAGGTATTGATATAAAGTAAGAAACAAAAAGAGAAGGCTTTGTATTTTGTATGGTTTTGTTTGTTTGTGGATTTTTTTCCAAATTACAAGACTATCAGGCACCAACCCTTATCAGAGTTGAATAAAATAGAAACATCAGGAACAAGAAACATAAATGCATTCATAACAAATATGTACAAGCTGAGAACAAACCAGACCTGTCCATACTGTATGAATTAATAAAATGTTCTTCTTCTTTATACATCGTTAAAAGCAGAAACTAAAAAACATCAAACAAAAATGCTTTTCTATGCTTGTGTCAATTTGATGTTGCTACAGTAAACTAATTTGCTAATTTCAATCCCAGCTGGAGACTTCCACTTAGTGCCTGGAGGAGTACATGGGTTTTTGAAATGACTGAGATACATACCAGTGACAGCAAAAGACTCCCAGGACTTTATCACTCCCCCCATCTCATGAAAGTTAGGAGTCGAGCTTGCTGTCGTTATCACTTTCCAACAGAGCATTAAAAAACTAGGTGATTGTCTGAAACACCAGTCACCTTGAAAATTAAGTATTTTATTGATTGTTGCAAGAGCTCTCCAGGTGGGAATTTTAGACAGCCCTAAAGATTCCACTGGGCTGCTCCTGCTGTGTCAAGTCCAATTTATTTGCTTACACCTATTGATTAATGTTGTGGGTGGAGTGTCACAGAGATTCATGCTGCAGGATCAGTCAAACTGTACGTGGGCAAGAGGCATAAATAGCCAATATAATATATTCCTACAGATGTGGAAATGGTCACGTAGGACAGCTCTTGGTTAGGGATTTCCAAGCTGGTTTGGATATAGTGGAGACAATCAATGACACTGTATCACACATGAACTGAAGTGATCACGTACACCCACAGGCAGGTAGATTACAGGAAACGAGCAGAAGAGCATCTCAGGGACCCTCACTCAATCCAGCTGAAGATGCTGCTGTGAGAACCCTTGAAACTGGGACTCCTGTGGGGGGGGGTCCACAAGACAGTCCAATTGTGCCCTGATCCTATGCCACAGTCCAAATAATTTAATTTCTACACAAAGACTTCTGTTCCTGAGAGTCTGTGCAACACCAGCAGCCAGGGTATCCTGATGACAAGAAAGAATATGGATTTTTCATAGTAGGTAAGCATTAGAGAAAAGCTACACTCCATTAGAGCACTCTTGAGGATGTTGAGACTGAGATTCACAAGAACAGCCCAGCACAAGATGAGGCATTCAGAGAAGTTGCACATTTTCCTTCCATGAAGGTTTTTAAGATGCAGCTGGATAAAGCCCTGAGCAGCCTGATCTGACTTCAGAACTGACCCTGATTCAAGCAGCAGATTGGACTAGAGAATTCCTGTTGTCCTTCCACCCAAAATTTCATATGATCCTGTGATAAGAATATGACAGAAACACAAGAGGAGGTTTACATCTCTATCAGAGATGAAAGCTGCCCACAGATGTAGAATGTAGTGTCCTCAGAGTAAAGGTGCACTCATTGCTGCTTCTTGGTGACAGAGTGTGAGAGGGAAAGAGCAGCAGATGATGACTGAACTGTCTGGGACACGTACAGACACGTGAATGACCAACACAAGGCCACATTCTGAAAGCTGATAGCAAGAAACATTTCAAAAATATGAGTAGATAAGACAGTCCCCAACAAGGAGTGGTGGAGATTGAATACTTGCTTTTTAGAATGAAGTTATCAAACAATTTGACATGAGCTTGTCTATTAGAGAGCCATGGGTAGGTGTCTTTGAAGAGGATTTCTTACTGCAGAAAGAAACACAGTAGCTGTAAATGATGTGTATGAAGTATTTGGGAATGAAAAGGAAGAAAGGGATGCAAGTCTTTAGAGAGGCAAGAATGTTTAAGAGGCTCAGATCACTTGGAAAGGAAAATTCTGTGTAGAAGGAAAGGAGTAAGAGAGAGATAAAATGATAAAATGGGGAAGGAAAAAAAGACAATCAGGACACATTCTAGAATGCCCCTCATGAGTTTCTATCCATCTAGTCAAGGTTACTTCAAGGGAAGAGGGGTCTAATATCTTTGTAGAACATCTTAAAAGCGCTTTGACTTCATACAGAATTTCATTCACATTAAGAAAACTTATTATATTTAGGTATTGACTTAAAATACAGAAGAGTTCCCAACAGTGCCTGGGAAGAATTTCAGGTCTGTTTTATAGCCTTAGCTGTACTAAAGCCAAAAGAGGATATGGGAAAAGGGCTAATTATAATTATTACTCAGAGAGAAAATGATCATATCAAAGGCATTTCAATGTCCTGCCATTTCAGAGGACTTCATAAAGTTCAGGAAAAAGTCTGATTCAGTTCATAATGGGAAACCTTTTCAAATGTATTATAGTGTTTTTGGAACCTGAGTCCCCTCTATAGCCAGGGAGAGAACTGACTGAAAGGGTGCAAGTCATCCTTATGGAGCATGGATGAGTGCATAAGGAGCTTGGGAATAAACATTTGTTACTATTTCACAGAGTATTAATATTTGTTCTATCAATCTACTGCTTTTGTGAACAATAATTTAAATAGTCACAGAATTGATTTGTGTTTGTAATTTATTCTTGCAAGGAATACCATGGAACCCTCCACAAAAGAGTGACTATGACATAATTGGTCTGGAAGTAGGAAATACATTGGATTTATGGTTCAGGAGGTTTAGGGTGCCAGGCCTAGTCCCTGAGCAGCATGACACAAGATACACTGATTTTTAAAGGCTTTCCCTATGCTCCCCTTTCTCCTCCCATGCTTTCCCATGTAGGAGTCTGCACCTCGCTCAGTGAGGGGAGGAGAAGAGAAGGAGAGATAGTGATGGCAGGTTGCTGGGACCATGCAAAAAATACTTGCTCCTTCTGCCAAATCCTCTGCTTTCTTCCCAGTCAAACCTTTCCCCTGCACTTTTAAGAACCTGCTGAACTGAAGACAGGATCTCAGAGAGCACATCCTTGAGTCACCAAGGCATGTACATTTCGCTTTGGTATGTCTAGACTGACATGGGAAATAGAATATTTTGGCTTTGCCTAGAATTGCACTGTGCTGTCCTGGGCACACAGAGAAAGCAGCAACAGGTATCTAAAATACCACCATAATGATTTGTCCTATGTCCTCTTTAATGTGAATGCAGTGGAGATAGGAACAACATTAAATCATCACAATCTGAAGTCAGACAAAGAGGTACCACACAGGGAACCCTGACTCAAATCTTATTGGCATCTTTCTTTTTTCAGTAGTGAGTTATTTTGAGCTTCAGTGGATTTTTGTTCTGATTTTACGGAATGAAAATTTTAAAAAGTGGTCGTTGGCCATTTCTAATGCATTTTTAATTTTGAATTGGTTTCAGAAATTCAGTCAAACGTATCTGTGATTTTTGTGGAGCAAAAGTCACAAATTCTCTAAGTACTTGTTTCTCGTATAAAGCATTTTAAACTTTTTGCTAAAGTAATTTACTAAAGTAATTAAATTACTTCAATCAGTGCCCTTTTCCACCTAGAAGCAGCACTGATTGAAGTAATGGAATTGGCACCAAAGCAAGAACTACTGTGACTAGTTCCATCAATTGGTTTACACATGTTACCTGTGGAGAAATTGGTTGGGTTCTTTCAAACATTGAGGAATGAAAAATCTCCATCTGCAGGTAGCGTTTATTATGTAGGAAAATTCTTCACTGGTGCTTCCTAATGCAAGGAAAAAGTTTTTTTCTCTTAACAGCCACATAGTCACCAGCAAGGCAGTATGTGGGATATAGGATATCTTCAGAACATATTACAGCAAATCTGACAGAAGACAGACTTAGGCTGATGGTTCTGTCAGTCTAATTCTGGATATTTTTTAATTAAGATGGTGATTATGACTAGCTTTCCAGAGATATTACCAGACAAGTAAACTTACTGAAATTGTATATTAAGTTCTCATGAGACATCTTGAACAGTTTTACTGGCAGTGGGTGTTTCAGTCATCCAAGTCTGTTAGAATAGCAAGGCAAATATTCATCCTTCTGCTTTGCGTTTGAATTTTCCAAGTGGGCTACATCTCAAGTAGGATGTGGAATTTTAGCAAGTTCATATGCAAAATGTTATTCCAAAGCACTATAAAACATTGGCTGGCATGTATGGGTGCATGTGGACACACACACGCTTGCACATGTGGCTGGGTGGCATCAAAACCCATTTGTATCAAAGATCAAGCAAATAAGCATTTTCCTCTGGCATAAAAAGAAAAAGGTTGACATTCTAAATTCTTCTGTTATGAAGCATCTATCTAACATATATAAGTGCTAGCAGTTTTAAAGGCTCTGGAAGATATTTGAGACAGAAAAGTTCTACTATGAGTTGTTGAAGAAATTTGATCAGGTCTGTGGAGTAATGCCTTATTTACAATTTTCAAGTAGGTGAACTCAATCCAGTTTCTCTGTACAAATTTTGTTGCAAACCAGACTCTGCAAGGCTAGAGCAGCCTTGCATAAAATAGTTTTCTTTTCTAGTTCTAAAATAAACTGTTCCTTTCCACACATACAACAGCATTACTTGCTTGATGGGCAAGATACTCATCTTCTCTGAATCTACATGTCTCTGTGGAGTTTAACAAGATGCAACCATGTATAAAAGCTGTGAATCTGTTCTGTGAACTGCAGTCTGGCAGAAATCTGTATTTGTATCTTCATATCTTCTTAGCTCAGCCTGAATGAGGAAAATTAAAAAACTTGTGAAACGAGTCTTATACTTCATGGTGACCAGATTGGTTGGAAACACTGTTGAGTTTTATAGGTTTTTATAGAACATTTAAGACATACCAGTTCAGCTGGATGGAGCATTCAGTCCCCAGCATACAACACAAGTTCTGAACAGCCTATCTTCCTTCAATTAATTTTACTATTAAATAAATTGAAAAAAACCCTAAGAAGATTTGGATTTATCCTTCACTGTCTTGAGAGGTGATGCCATTATGTCTGCAATGCCCAGAGTGAATCAAAAGAGCTTCTTGGTTTACCTCTCTTGGGATGTTTCTGATTAAAAGCATGTTTTTGATTTACAATTTGAGGTGAAGAACATTGTTCTTTTTATGTATATCTGTTCAGTTCTGTGATAAATGGCACTTTAGATTTTATTGTTTACCGGTTAGTGACCTGATGTGTGTTTATTTTTGAGTCCTTTAAACACCATGACCATTATTTTTTATTTAGACACGTTTTCTTTTGTCCCTTTGTTTCTCCTGCCTTAATAGACTGCTATCATTATCTTTAAATGGATGTCAGATGAGCTCCTCTCTACAGGAAAAGTGCTTTTAATCTTCATTGCACATTACAACCTCTAGCTCTTTCTTATCCACCCTTCAAAGACAACAATACTGGAAGACTGCCAGGCTCATGTCTCTTTTAAGGGCACTGATGGACTCTGTACCCTGTTAGGGTGCTTTTTCATGCTTCTGTCATCCTTTCCAGCTGAAAAAATTGACAAGATAAGAATTTATAAGGACTGTGGTGTTTTAACAGGCCCTTTATCTCTTATATTCTATAATCCCTGTGGAGTTTCAGAAATGGTTGGGCTGTGATGAAACATGCCTAGGCAGAAGCTGAATAACCAAATGTTCTGAGTTACATTCTAACATCCACTAAGTAAAACTGTGCATCTCTTCATCCATGTAAAATGAAAAATAAAATTTGACTGAATTCTGATTGATATTCTCTTGATTTGAGAGCTCCACAAATATAATGAAATTCAAAGGGTTCTGACCTTTGAGTCCACTTCAAAGACCCTTAGTAAGCTAGAAGGTACAAATGTGTTCTGAAATCCAGTGTTAAAAGATGTGACCCATAAAAACCATTGTGTTCCCTTTCAGTCTGATATTATTTTATACATTCAGGCTGAGCAATGGGATTAAATACAGGATTAATCCCTGATTAATATGTGATTAATCCCTTGTTGTGGTTTAAGCCTAACAGGAGCTCATAGTCACTTGGTCACTCCCCCCACAGTAGGATGAGGGAGAGAATCAAAGGGCAAAAGTTAGAAAATGTGTGGGTTGAAATCATCTGATAGGTAAAGCAAATGCAGTGTGTGCAAGCAAGGTAAAACAAGGGCTTAATTCACAACTTCTCAAGGATGGGCAGGTGTTCAGCCATCTCCAGGAAAACAAGGCTCCATCTTGCTTGGTGATTAGTTGGGAAGACAAACACTGTAATTTGGGATGCCCCCTTCTTTTTCCTTCTTTCCCCAGCTTTTATCGTTGAACACAACATTGTATGGTGTAGAGTATCCCTTGGTCAGTTGGGGTCAGCTGTCCTGGCTGTGTCCCCTCCCCAAACCTTGTGTCTCCTCGCTGGTGATGTGGGGTGAGCAGCTGAAAAGGCTTTGACCCTGTGTAAGCTCTGCTCAGCAAAAATTACTCTGTTATAAACACTGTTTTCAGGACATCCCCATACGGGCTACTATGAAGAAAATTAAAAATATCCCAGCAAAAACCAGTGCATCCCTGATCACTCAGAGATCCTCTGATACTGTGTGCATTGACACCAACAAGGACTTCCAAAAGCACTGGCCAGGTGCCTGCGAGAGCTGTGTTGGCTGGTGAGCAGTGCCAAAGTGCAGCTCTGCTTGTGTGGGGATGGCAGGGGTGGCCTCTTGCTGCTGGAAAGAGACAAGGGATGCAGAGGGGCTGCCAGGTGTCAGGCCACCTCTCTAACTCTGCCTTCATAACTGAGACGGTGATGTGGGCTCTGTCTTTGGAAGGACCTGTCTGTAGTCTTTCCTTAGTCTTTGATTCTTCCTACCTGTCACTTTTATGTCAGGCTGCACTGTGAGCAGACTAGTGAATGAGAAAACTAAATTCCATGGTTTTGTAGAGATTGTTAAGATATGCTCTCATACCTTCACCTTTCCTCTGTGCTTTGGTCTCAATTATCTTGTCATGTGAGAAGGCTGGAGCAGAAATCACACACACAGAGAGCACACTTACACTCTCAGGGTCCTTGCTGGGATGTGAAGGGCTTCAGCAGCACTGAGCTTGGAATGGGAGCACATGGCTGTGGGATGCACAGTGCTGGACCTCAGGTGTTCATGCAGGTGTAGGAACACATGCAGGTCATCCAGAATATGCAACCTACAGGGCAACAGCCCTAGGATCACCCCTACGGCCTGGTGCCTACCAACATTTCTTCAAAACCATGGCACATTTAGATGACCAAGGACTTTGGTCTGAAAACTGTGGCACGAGTTGCTGTTTTCACAGTATCAAGAAGTCAGGATGACCATAAACTGTAAAAAATATCTACAGCAGAGCAGCAAAAAGGCAGTGAAATGAAAGCATGATCCAACCTCATACAGCTCAGTGTCACACTTACCCTGGTGATCACCATCAAAACTATGCTGAGGAAGTCAAACTACAGAAAGAAGTAATTCTCCTGCATTCTTTACTCTGACTTCTTCATGTTTTCGGCCACCTTACTAGTTAGCTGTGATTTTTGCATTTCCCCACAGCTTAAAAACCCTGATCTTTCCTTTGCAGGAATACTTTTTCAAAATGCCTGGTCTAACAATCATAGTAAATGAACTTTTCAGCTTGTTCTTATTTTAAAAGTGCAATCTGCACTAGCAAGAGATGACTTAGTAGTTTTAACCCAGGTTCTTAAAGGTATAAATTAAAGTGGAAAAACTTTAATTCTTTAATTCTTTAACTCTGGAAATATGCTCAGTCTGGGTTTTTCTGGCTGGTTTTCCCTGGCTGTTGAATTGATAAGATGATTAGGTTATGATTTCATAAATAATGTGATGCAATTCAGAAAATCAGATGAGAGCTTCTTGGAGAACAGTTGCATTGACAACCTGAGAGGAAAAAACGTGTCTTCTGAAAGAGGTTTTTCTGTTCAAATAAATAGTAGTTTAGATCTGACATTCCTGGAGGTGTAAAAGAGCACAGGACTGCTGAGATCTGCACTGCCATTTTCATCTCACTCTGTCTGTGACTTGGTTTAAAAGAATACATCATACTCACAAACACGATTCTTGGTTCTCTCTCCGCAAACGTTTCCAGTATCTTTTATTCACATATTATTTGTTTCTATGTTCCTAATAATAAATGTGAGGTTTCTTTTGAACATGGGAAGGAACTTTGGTGTCAGATGCTTTCTGTGCTGCCTATTTTGCAGTGAGACAGTACACAAGCCCTACTGCTCTGCTGCATGTCCTCCAAAATGGTAGTGATGAGTTTCTTTAAAAAAAATTATTTACAGGGGAGGGGAGGTGGTTAAAGGCTGTGTTTTGCTTGTTTTTTTCATGACTGAGGGCCATGATCCTTGCTGGTGTTTCTCATGTAATGCCACCAGCAATGTCTGCATGCAAAGGGGTTCATTTAAATGGAGGGTATTAAATGATAGAAAAAGCTCTGGCACGTGGCAATGCAAAACACTTCTGACTTGAAATTCTAGCCAGTGACAACATTGTTTGAGGCTTAATTTTATGGTTTAAGAAGCCACAAAATCTCTCATGTGAGTACAGGCAGGTATTGCACAATTGTTAATTTTATTTACATTTACTTAACTAGACCTTGTTGGTTTACATGAAAAACAGATTTGAACATATGAAAACACTGGGGATACATGGCTGCAAGACTTAAAAGATGTAATTTGAATTTTTTCTTCCTTGAAATGCTTGACTTTGGGAGACTTTTCAATCAATAAATATCCCAGGACCTCAAAGAGACAAACAGTAGTTTTCATGCGGAATATTTAAATAACAGGTTTATCCTTACATCTCATTTACATTTCTTATAAGGGCTTAAAACCTGAAAGCAAGAAATGTAATTTTAAAGTTTATTGTCAAAGAAAATTTTCATGTTTAAATTAATGATTTAGGAAAAATCTGAAATGACACTCTTTTTATTTTTTCTAGAGCCAGGTTGAAAAAAAAATATATATGTAAAAACTAAGCTAGACAATTTGTGTGTAATGAATATAAATTTTATCCTAAACCAGCAGAATCAAATTAAATATTGTAACATTTAGCACTTCTGCAAAGATATACGCTATCGAATTTACAGTGCAATATAAATGTTCATAAAGAAGATTATTCACCCAATTTTGAAAGCCAGAAATAAAATTAAATGAGCCTAAAATGAACATTGATTACAGAGTTTTTTCTGCCCCACTTAATTTAGTATGGTAAACCTAAGGTCCTTAGGACTCTTATTTCAGGGGGAAACGTTGCCTCTTGCATGTTACTTTTAAATTGTATGAAAGTCATGATTCTGGAGGGCAAAGCGGGGGTTTTTCAGGGTTAAGACATAAGCAGGGTAAAGGGGACTTCAGTGACCTTTTTATAGACTTTAAAGTACTGAATAATCTGTCCTGGGGGGTGCAATGCGTTGGGTCCTACTGGGACCTCTACTCACAGGGGCTTCATGTTCTGAGGAACATTTGTTTTGCAATTCAAAGGTGTCCCAGCAGGACATGTAAACCTACAGGAATTAGCTTTAGTCAGCTTTGTTGTTAAAGGCAGTGTAGCTCCAGCAGCAAAGAGAGCTAAGCTGGTCAGTAATGACAGAGTGCAGCACTTGCCAGACACCCTGAACCCTATTCCACAACTACATTATCCACCAGATCTCACTAAATGAAACACAGCTTGGGTGTGCACATAACAGAGATTCTGAAAGTTAAGAGTGCTTATGTGCACAGAAAAAGAGCAGATTTGATCCACATCTCACATATCTTGGATTAATGTATCATTTATGGCTTCTTTTATTTAAAGAAAAAAAAAACCAAACAACTAGAAAACCATGTCAGCACCCTCATTAGCAGGTAGTTCAGGCAGTGAATTGCTTCCCAAGCACCAATACTTCCTTCTAAATTTTCAATTTATCATAAACAGATGAACTTCTCCACTTGTTAAAACGGAAACCTCTGTTGACATTAAAGTTAGACTGGTATTCTAAAGTGAAGTCAAAGAGGCTGAATCTGAAGCAATTTTACTTCTTTGGGGGGAATGAATCCAAACAGGACATCATTGCAATGTTTATACCAAAAACACAAGAGAAGCTGGGGATCCTCTGGCACCACTTCATGTCACAATGGAAGGGACAACTGTCGAAGAGAAAGCTCTTATTGAAACACATGAATCTGTACTTTTCAGACAAATTTTCAGAACTGGGAAGACAGTGGCAAATTCCATGTGAGCATAACATGGTACCACGAACTGCAGCCACATGTTTAGTGTCAATTCAGATGTCCCTTTTGGGATGCAGTACGTAGTCTCATGATTGAAATAAAAACGTGTATGGACCCTGTTGCCTTGAGCTTTTGTTTTATTAGTTACATGAATGGAAATCACTGCTGTTTTCACTTGACTACCTTATATCCACTTTGTATGTCTTGAAAATCACTAAGAAAATTGGAGTATTGCAGTGTTAGACCCAGGGATTTTATTTTTTCACTGCACCAATTTTGTGATAATTACTTGGCTGAATTAAAACGGAGCTTTCCCATAGACAATGAAATGCTCAATGTGGCTGCCTGACAAGGTCATGCATAGAGTGAAAATTTGCATGGAGCTGGAAGAAGTACATGCCCTTCTAGGGCATAAACAAGCGTCGAGAATGCCAAAAATGATACAAGAAAAATAATTATAACTTGAATGAAACCAGCTTGTTTCCTTTAACCTTCCCCCAGACTCAGCTAATTTATTGAACTCTGGGCACTGCAGTCAGAGCTCCAGAGAGCTTTTCTGTTCCATTTTGCTGCACTCCACTGCATGAATGATCAGGGAATGTAGCAGTGCCCTTGATTCAGATGTTTACAAATCACAGACCTGTGGTATTTGACTATCTTATCAGCGCACATGATGCAGACAGGAACCTGTTCAGAGTCATGGCAGCACAAAGAGATACTGCTTGAATTATATTACTTCACAAGACGCAGGGCTGTCTTTCAAAAGCCACAAGGTGTTGCTTTTTTTTTCTTTTAAAAGAATATCCACTACCACCTACCTGCTAACACAAAATTTCTAATACTTCTGATCATAAAGGTGCATTATTATTCTTGACATGAGAAAGCAAATATAAATCAAAATTTTAACAGTTAAAGGCAATGAAAATATATCATCTGACCCTGGTAAGACACTGCAGCAAATATTATGTGTGGGTGGCAAAGAATTATTGCTCTATTTTCTCTAGAATGGGATAATGAATTAGATGCCAGGGCGGTATTTTGACGACCATGGACCTGTGACTGACTCTGCCCTATGACTATTTCAATGAGATGTTTGGTGTTGTTTTATTTGTGTGAACATGTTATGTTTTTTTTGTGTCTTTTTTTTTTTTTAAAAACATACTTATACATCCTTGAATCTGTAAAAACAAATGCTATGGTATGTTTGTAAAATCCATGCCATATATATCATATTGATAATATTATATATCCTTGGTAGTTAATCTTGTCTGATTTACCTTACACATCAGCCTGGTGAAATGTTGGCCAAACCTGTAATGAAGGCGTTGTCCTGGAACTGGCGTGGCGGAGGAGACACTGAAACACGCTCCTGTGCCAGTGAAATCATGTGTGCCTTGGATAATTTACTTTTTTTGGACTGGGGTGGGAGTGAACTATGACACAACTCAGCTTTACCCTGCCTGCTGTGAGGCCATGGTGTATGGCAGGAAGATTAACTTCAGGTTCCTGTGAGGTTCTCAATGCCTGATGTGATACGCAAACAACAGTTTACAATTTTGATGGCCTAAATCAGTTTGTCAGAATAATGTCTTTAACCCTGTGTCATGTAAATAAAACTAATGGAATCTCTAACAAGGTCTTGAACCAAAAAAACATGCCTTAGGTTAGGTCTGGCAAATAGGCAAGGTATTAAAACCATGTTCTGACATCACAGAAAATATGTGATGGTGCTGGGTGAAATGAAGAATTTCAGGCCTAAGCATCAACTTTGCAGAGCTTTCTGCTTATTATTAGTATATGCATTTTCTTCCAAAATGTAAAGTTTTTCCATTAAGCTTACAGAGAAAATGTTCTGTATACATCTGCAGGCAGGGAAGAGAAATTATGGAAGAGAAAGCCTGATTACCTCTACTACCCAGCAGAGACAAAGGCTGAAGCATTCAACCATTAAAACAGTTCTGTGGTATAAAGGAGATTAGCCTGGAATCTCTTGTCAATAGACATATACATACAGGAGAGCAATTTAATGTGTCCTCATTTGCTAGCATATTGAATTAGACAGGAAATTTTGGCATTCACTGAGAGCAAGTAAATACTTTCCATGGCCTGATGAAAGTATATTATTGATCAATTGGACACATTTATCTATAAAACAATGGTCCCAATCCTTTTGCTGAGGCACATGAATTTAATGTGAACATGCAGAATCAAGTCAGAAATGTGACAATCTGTCAATGTGATGAGTTCAGTTCAGGCTTTGACGGGCAAAGCATGATGTGTAGGGTGGTCAAACAAGGAAAAAAAATACCCATCACTTGCTTATGAAAGGTCATTGAGGGCATGTTTGCAATATGTTCTGCTGGGGAGCACAGAGAGATCTGTGAAACACCGCTGGAGTGCTTTGCTGCAGAGATGGTTGGGCAACAGTCATTAAAATCCCTGCTAGGAATGAAATCTCTGTTATGAATGATTTTTTGGGACTTAGAAATACTTCATACTTTAATCGAAAATTAATATACATGTAACTAAAGTGTTGGTTTTTTCTTTTCTAGGAGCGTTTATGGATCTGAAAACATCAATAATCTTACTTAAAAATATTTGAAAATTTCACATCTGAAAATATTATTGATAATTTGATAGTATTTTTAATTGCATTATTTTAAATGTTCTTTTTCAGAGAGAGAGGTTGGCATTAAGTAAAAATGATTTTTCACTTTTGGCTACCTTGTCTAAAAATTGATTGATGAGCTTTCCAATGGATTATTTTAAATATTTCCCTCTGCACAGTGCAAATATATAATATACATTCATAGATCTGAATTTTCTGGACATCTACAGCTTTTCTAAAGCTCCTACCATATTGCAGGCAGCATTTGTGTGAGCAATTACCAAGACTGAACTGTATACTTTAAAGAAAATCTGACTTCATATACAGATATTTCATGGAGATTTTTGTCCAATCTACGTGTGTATTTATATCTATATAATTTCAAGAATCCATTTATATATATATATCTGTATTCCTGAAAGCCAGCACGGCTATGGAGGCTTGTGTGCATACATCACTTTGATGAGCTGAACATATTGTATGGAGAACATAAGTCTCCAAGTAGAGACACAGTAATTGTAATAGAGGGTAGGGCAGGTCGGTATAAGATTTAATATTTTGTGTGAGTCAGCTTCAGCTGCTGCTCTCCAAATAAAGAAGAGCTGGTAACTGCTTTGTCCTGTTAGCAATCCAAGAGGATCCCTGTTACCCTTTTGCTCGACAAGTTATGGAATCTCCTGAGGTGCTGTGATTTATGAGCTCCTCTGCTGCTGCTAGCTCATCGCTCACGGCTGCCTGGAGCATTCCCATCCCCTCTGTGTCCGGGGTGCTGGGGATGAGGGACAGAAGCTCCTGGACAGGAGCAGAGCCAGCCGGAGGCTCCTGGGCAGCCCCAGCCCTAGGGAGGGAATGTGGGCTGGGGGAGGGCCAGACTCAGCCTGGGACAGGGGGGACAGGGCTGTGGTGGGGCTGGAGATGTGTCCTGGGGCAGGCACTGATGGTCCTGGGGCTGCAATGGAGTCCCAGGCCATGGGCAGGGACGGAAGGCCCATGTGTGCAAGCTGGCACTGACAGAAAACGTGGCAGATATTTGGGGCCAGTATCTGCTGCCTGTGTTCCATGGGAATCCTGGTCTACACGGCAGTGCAAAGGAAGTTCTCAAGTAACCTTACATGATCTGAAATAAGAAGCTTGTTCTGAGCAAAAACCGCTCTGAGGTAGGAGCAAAGCAAGTGGGAAATAAATACAATGATATCTCACCTAAATAACACTGAAAAACAACCATGCTCCCCAAATCTATCATTCCTCTGTTGCCTGATCAAGCTCTCCCTGAGATTTCCCTGCTTCTCATCTGAAAGTGACTCTTCTAACAAATGTATTAAAAGTTATTGATTTGATCTCATGATTCTTGGGTGCTAAAAGATGTTGATGTGTTCAGGTACTATTACTTTTTTATTATCTACGTCTGTATGGATATGACAAATTCTTTGGACGTTTTATATATCACCTTTTAAAAAAACTTCTGTCCATTTTACCACAGCTTCACACTTTGGAAAAGACCTGAATTTACAGTGAGTTAAACAGACTCAGGATTTCCTTGTGTGAGGACTCTCAGGGCCATTAATCCAAATTAAAAACATGATTTAAAAAAAATGAAAGCTTTGAATCCATGATTGAGCATCTTTATTCAGAATTCAAATGCTTGCAATTTTTTTTCACCATTTTCAGTTTGAAAGTGAATTAAACTACTCACCCAGGTTTAATGCCATTTAATTAAAAATTGTTCAACCCAAGCTCATATTGAGTTTTGGAGTGTCCATGTCTCAAACAAACAAAACAAAGACAATACTTTTTATAGATATAAGTTGATTTTACTATATACAGTGAGAAAAGTTCTTCTTAGTTTTTTGGTGCTTCAATCATAAAAGAAATGTACAGTTATTTTTTCTGGAAAACTGAATATATTTCCAGTAAAACTGATTTACTAACTGAAAGCTTGAGTGAAAGAATATCTATGAGATTTTCCAAATAAAAGAAAGGAAATTCCAAATCATATATATTTAGAACCTCCTGTTCCCAACCCTGCCCTTTGATTCATTCTGTATTAGCCTGATTTTGATTATCTTAAGATTTTTAATTTGTTTCACTGCCTGTAGTGTTACACAAGCAGACAGGGTACTTGCTGAATCCCTGCCTCTGAGAAGCTCTGTGCAGTTCTTTACTCTTTACAAGGACTATCCTATTTAAAGGATACAATAATGCAAACATTACACAAATCTATATATAAATTTTACTCTTTTTCCTCAGCACGATGCATTTCTCTGTATGGCTAACTATATAAAATGTTGCCCTTTGAAACTCTGTGAAATTTAGCATAGATAAATTTCATATAATTTTAGTGGACCAGAAGTGTACATAGGGGGGTTGTTTTCTGCTGAAACACACAAGAAAGCTGAAATGAACTTGAAAGTGATATGGGCTCTTGGCTTCATGGAAGAAAATGAAACGAGATGTTTTGATTGGTCCCTCCTGAACTACTGGGTGTCATGCTTGGGTCAATAAAGCTCACAGCCTGAGTTTTTTACAGCAGTCATGAATTTATGATTAGGTCAGCAATGAAGTAGAGTGAAACATTTTGTGGGTCTGAGCAAAAGAGTGTTCAGTTTCAGATCCCATTACCCATCCGCTCCTCCAGGCCCTGGAAAAAGATAGACCACCACTTAAATGGCACTCTGTGACCTAATTCTTTTATGAGGATCACTTCCCTTGGATTTATTTTGGTAATTTCTTGTTTAGATATGTGTGGCACATATTTCTGTTCCACTTAGGAGACTGGCGAGAGCAGAATGTTATGGAAGCTTATGAACGAAAGATCTATACTGTGCTTTTCAATTACCAGTTTCAGCTGGCTTCTCATGGATGGGGCTGCCTGTGACTTATCTGTCCACAGAGCATCTTCAGGAACACTAGATTCAGTGAACTTTGGAGTGCACAGTCATTATAATCTCAGGTCAGGCTTGGATTCATGATTAACTGAGCATGTAGCACATTGTGGACAGAGCTCAGCACTTGCCTGTGACTGAGATCCCTGTCCCTCAGTAGAAGCTGGCATGTTTGGAGTCCACTGGGGAAAGCACACAGCAAAAAAAGATGGGGTTTGGCATGACCTTCACCTCAAACTTTTTTTAGCTCATAACTCATTGACCACAATACAGCCATGTGGAGTATTTGACATATAACCCAAAAAAGCGTGATGGGTAAACAGATATGATTAGGACTGAGATTTTCACAGGTATCAGCAAGCAGGTGTTAGATTCTGTCTGAAGATTAAAGGAATTTGCATGTTTAGTTAGTTACTTGGTGTAGATACTCTTACACCACCATGAGGTGTTTTCTAGCAGTAGCATTTCATAAAATGAGAAAAGGCACTGCTTTTGGCTTGGTATAACTCTATGCTAATAGCCAGTTTTAGCATTTTAAATAGATCAGAAGAATTCAAAACCTCCATAAACTATTAATCAGACACACAATGGAAGTGAAAACAGAAATATCTATGAACATGTCTTAAGTGTTTGAATTTCTGTCTGATAGGCTTGGACAGTTATGACCTTCACTGCTTGTATTCCAAATTGTGTGAGCAAGAGCAGTTCCAATTCCTGAAACCAAAGAGCTGCATTAATGTCAGTATCCCAAGGCACCTTCCCCTTTTACCATGGCTAATGCCTTTTATATCAGAGCTGATTTGCATCTAGTCATGGGCAAAGCTTTCCCTCTATGAGCCCCATGCAAACACTCCACCATCGTCTATTAAAATGTTTCCACACAAAGTGCTGAAGTATCATCACCTCCTCATCTCTGCTTGACAGACTGGTTTTGATCATGGGGGTGTGACAGACTGGTTTTGATCGTGGTCACAGAGAGGGTGTATGGCAGAAGTATTCTCCAAGCCCATCCTTCCTCCCTGAGGTTCTCACACCATGTTGAAAGGCAGCTATGCCCCTTTGCCAGGCTCTGTTGGAAAATGCATCTGCACTGCACCCAGCTGGAGTATTCGCAGACTGTCCCAGAGCCAGGCTGCCATCTTAAATAAGTTCAAGAAATGTCACAGAAACTTCACGAAAAATATTCCAAGAAATCCAAGTGGTTTTCATAACAGCTAAAGACAGTCATTCTGGTTCTTTAGTGTGTGACAAGGAAAAATTGGCTAAAGATGTGTGACAGCTGCCTGCAAACTCATTCAAACTGACAATGCTCTTAAGGCAACTGCCTGCATTCATAGTGGTGAAGAGGTTCACTGCAAAAGCAATCACTTTTAATTGTAAGAATTTCCCTGTCTCATAATTTCATTCTGTTCTAAGATTTCTTGAATCAAGGACAGATTATATTTTAGACTGTAAAGGTATGTCAGGTCTATCTCAGTTTTTCAGCCAAAATGTTCTCTGGCAAAATTATTTTTCCACTGGCAGTGTTCTCATAAAATGTAAGGGGGAAAAAGAAGAAACCAAAAGGGTGAATGATTTTATCTCTCTGACCTATTCTTTATACTCAGTCCATCTGCCTAAGTTTTGAAATTTGCATTTTTATGTGTGTCTAAGGTGGCCAGATTCACATGTTACAGAGTTTTAATGAAAGTTTGATGCCTGAGAGTATTTCTACATTGTTCTTCCTTTACACAACAAGTTTTTCATTTGCTTTCTCCAAGACAGAGGTGTTGTTGCCTCATTATGTCATTAGTCAATGTCCATCTGCTCTATCCAAAACACCAGGTAGATTTTGCAGTTTGAATTCTGCATTCCCACTGCGTGGGACTTATCTGAGATTTTGAGAATTCATCTACAGGGTGTGTAAGCATATCTTTAAAGTCAGTGCTGATAGTTATAAAGTCTTTAAGACTTGTTTCAAAACTTGGATCTTGATTAACCATTGCTAACAGACTGTGAAGTTGTCTCTATGAAGTTCAGGACCTTTAAGTGTGGAATCTCTTAAACAAAACCATGAAATAATATTTCTTTGAATTCTTACTGTTCAGATTGACATAGTTGCATTATCCATAAACCAAGTGCAGAGAGACATACTCTGCAGAATAACAGATATTTTGCATTTATTTTTGTGATTAATCACAGTAGAAGTGCTAGTGATTTTAGAAAATGCACAAGTGTACACATATATCCCAGTAGGTAGAGAGAGTCTTGGGAACAGTAGTGACTGGCACATACCAATCAATGCATGAAACACCACAAATAACAATAAAAAAAGAAAAAAGTCAAATGCAGTATTGAGATGTAAGAAGTGGATTATAAAACCATTAGGAATTGTTGAAGATACTGGAGAAAAACCCATCTGAAATATTATTTTTTAAGAAGTTGAACCAAAATCTGAATCAGTAACATAACAGCTACTGGGATGATCAGTAGAATGGAGAGGCTTTTCATAAGAAGTTACTAAAAAAGCTTTGCTTGTTAAGTCCATCAGATGAAGTCTCAGAGAGAGGATATGATTGCACTATAAAGATCCTTGATGGGTAAGCATCAGGAAGAGGAAAAACTATTTATGGTAAAGGACAGTGCTGACACAAGAACAAATGCATATAAACTAGCTATGGATGCAATTAGGCTGGATATGAGGAGATTTTTAACCATGAGAGAAACAAGATTTGGGAACAGACTTCCAATTAGAAGCATAAGGGTATAAAACCTAATTGGCTCTAAGACAGAGAGCCATATTAGTTTCTGAAAAGAATAATACAATATGTGTCATCAAACAACTACATTTCAGGAGTTAGTCTTGTTGCCTTATTTTTATGCATAGGCATATATGTGGTTTACAAACAGTGTAGAGCACTAATGTTTCTGCATATTAAACATTTTAAAGTCATTATCCACATGTAATTTTAAGCCATTACTACTGTGTCTGTACAGTACCTTTCAAACTGAGTAGGATTCATTTTGACATGGTAAAAGTGATTAGTCATCAAAATAGTTTTATAAAATAACTAATCAAATGGGATGATGTGACTAACACATTATCACCTTCCATTTGAAACTCAAAGCTCATCTGTCACAACAGATAAAACTGTGAAACACAGAGACAGGAACATCTGAGCAAGAGAAACCATCTTCTGATCAATGTTATGGTGAAAGACTAGATACGCATGCAATTAACATGTAACACCCCTCACCCTCCACTGAAAATAATTTGGATGCTAAAAAATTGAACTGCACTGTTCTTCCTTGAACTCTCACCCCAGTAGTCCCACTTCATTACAGGAAGTAAAAAAAGTCATTATTGAAACATATCTGGATTTTACACTCAGCTGTGTAGTTGAAAAAATGACACAGACCTGCATTTTTTTGATTTAAACGACAATATCGTTACAATATCAATACAAAACCTCTATGGACTTTAATTTAATAGATCTGTAATTACAGTTGTTTACACAGACTCAAACAAACAAAAAAAAGCCCCTAGGTATAAGTAAAGGCTTCAGACATCTAACCAATAAGGAAAATCAACAGAGGAAAGTCTACATTGCCTCTCTTTCTGACCAAATCAGCAAGATTTCCCCCAGAGCTTCCAGATCAATAATCTCTGCATGCCTGAGAAGATCTTGTAGCAGCTCTGTGAAATCAGTTCCACGCTTCATGAGAAATGCCCTTCTGGTGCTGCCCTTTCCTTTAAAACAAAAGTCAATCAGTCACTCAGCTCATCTCACCCCTGTAACTACATCCAAAGCAAATAAAGTGTTCTTCACACAGGTGTGTTCTGTGCTGTCCAACGCATTGCTCTCAGCTCCACACCTTGGGAACAGTTTGGAGGCCATGAGGCAGATAGGCATGGGCTTTGCAGGCAAAGGAAGGCATGTTGGACTTGGTGCTGGTTTTTCCTGCACCATGGAGCCTCATGTTTTGGTAGTCTAACTTGAAGGTGGTCATGGCTGAGGTAGACAAGGAAGGTCACATCTAAAATGAGTACTTGACTGCTACCTATACCAAAATAGCAAAATGGACTCTGTGTCCAGATCAAGGGCCAGCAAGTGCTAAGGGACTGTGTCTAAAGCCATCCCTGGGATGCATCCTCCTTTGTTTAGGGGCCACAAGCTTTAAGTCAGAGTCTAGGATTGCATCACCATTTTCTCAGCTTCTCCCAATATACGCACGTGAGTTTCAGCCTGATCTCTAATTTTTGCCCATTTCTTGCACAGACATCAGCTAAGGCCTTACCCACTTTAATGAAATGAGATGAAACCAAAAATTTATTGAGTGCAGACTTTAGAGCAGATGCTGCACTCTAACCCCAATGCATGGCCCCCATAGCCGTGACAAGTAAAGGAGCAGCTGAGTTACCCTGTCTGCACTCCTCCTTTCCTGGTGAGATGATTGTTTAAACAGTGTATTTACAAGCCTGTTGAGATCACAAGATTTTACAGAAACTCTGGTTTCAAAAAGCTCTAGTGCTTTCTATTCATTACGTCATTTTCCATATTATTAACTGTTTCCTAATACAGAACTTTTTCCCCTGTAAATTATCTGATAAAAGTGAAGGAGTGCTTATTATAACCTCCATTGTGTGAAAGCCTGAAAAAACAACACAGTATACTTTAATTGTTGTCTTAGCCGAGTATTCAGCAGCACTGGCTTCCATTAATAGCATATGTACCTGGTGTCATTTCACAGTCTTGGTGTCTGAATGTGTTTTTATGTTTAATCATAATAGACTTGTGATCAGTATCAATTTATTGATAAGATTAAGACTCAGAAAACACTGAAAATGCTATAGAGATAGATACAGTAAATTAAAGCTGTTTTTAAAGATTGTTTAATCAAAATGAGTCCAATTTTAAGACTGTGTTAGCTTTACACAGTTGAAAGCTTCTCTGATTGCATTAAAATGTCTTTAGACATGTGGTGTCAGGCCAGACAGAGTCATAAGTTAACCAATTTTCTCCATCAGAAAATAAATTTCATGAATTTTTCAGGATAACATTCATTATACATTTCCTTTTGGAGCTTCCTTGAAATGCTTCACTTCAGACACTTAAAACACAATCCAGATCACATAATATAAGAAGTATTTTCTTCCTAAGTGTACAGTCCCAGATTGTGCCCTAAGTAATGAGCATATCAGTTTTATCTATTGATGTGGTCATAAAATGTGCAAGTAAAGTTATAAATGATACTGAAAATCACTAACACAAGGGACGGTAGAAACCCATTGCTATTTTACAAACTCTGTTCTAAACATTTAAAGTTGTCTTGCTGTGCCCCAGATTGAATACTGTTTTATAGTCTCAGTGTTGGGGAGCTTGGTGGGATTGAGGAAGAGTAGCTGCTTTTGTAAAACATTAGAGTCAGTGTCTTTTTTCATCAGAAGGGTTCTTTGTCTGCTGTGTATAAATGCCACGTTTCTGCTTTACATTGTTCGTGCATCAACCTGGCCAGCATTTTTTATTACGCACTTTTCCCCAACACTTTGTGCAGGTAAATCAGAAGCAGATGAAACTCTAAGCACTTCTAGCTGCATTCAATTAAGCATTGTTTCAGATTTCTCAGCACTTTGCAGGATCCAGAACACAGAGCTTCAAAGCTTACTCTGGCATGAAGACGGAGAAATGGCCACTACATAAAACTCCATGGAAGGTTTTTCTGTGTCAAGACCCTTCTGTCATCTGCAGTTATTTGAATCTTCCATAGCAGTGTGAGATTGAATTATGAGTTGGTGTTGCTGCATGTCAAGGATTTCTGGTCTTGTTGTTAAGGTCTCTAGCTGGTTGGTCTCCATTATGTAATAGATAAAATTCATGCCTCTCCTGTTGAAAAATAATATCAGTTACAGTATTGATTTTCATCTAGCACTTTTGTATTGATAAAACACCATGTTTCCAAACAAGCTTTAATTGGTGTATGGAACAAAAATCTTTGAATTAGAGTCCACTAGACCCAGTCAGTTGTTTCTGAACTGCAATAATGAAAATTTTTGGTTTTTTTAAAAGCACTGTTTACAGTTTCAAGCTCAGAAAGGCAATAATTTATTACACATTGCAGCCTCTATATATCAAGTAGAAGATTAATAGTAATCACTTTATTCTAACACCAGATTATCTGCTAATACTTAGAAGTCTTCAGAATTACAGTTCATGTTGTGTCACAGTGAGAGGCTTTATTCCTGCTCTGGATAAGGATCATCTTCTGCATAGATTTCAGCATGGCAGATTGAAGATGTTAGGCGATCTCTATACTTTATCTGCTCTGGCATGATTTTGGTTGTGTATCAAGAAACTGACCGTAGACATTCCTTTCCTTTAGAAGTGGTTATTAAATTAACATGTTGCTGGCATTTGGTTCTTTTGTGTTGTGGTTTTTTTAATCTTCTCAGAAGCCCTTGTTGCTTTGGCATCAAAATTGCCACCAAGTAATGAGAAAATGTTTGGCAATATATGACAATGATCGCAGTTCTACTTGTGTCAGTTGAAACCATGTGAATGAAACTTGGCTCTAAACCAAGGCATATGATCTAAACATATATATGTAGGTGTTCATATGACATCTATGGCATCTAAGCTCCCTTTTAGAATGCTTATAGCCATCAGACAATTTTTGGGACAGAGCTCCTTCAGCATTTCATCTTTAAACAAAAGTGCCTTGATCCAGTTGCCCAAATACAGGCAGGAGGTTGCAGGGTTCCTCTATTGTGTCTGCCACCACTGTGAGGATGCCTCAGATGCCCCAGGGTATCTCATCATTAGACATTTATGCCTGGGCAACTGAACACCTCTGAAGGTCACTGGGTTAGTTTTATAACCTTCCCCATCACTAGTGCTATCATGAGCATAAAAACTGTTCAGATAAAGTTGTCTGGAGCTGGACTCTCTAAAAATCTGAGATAATATCCATGAAAAGTCATTATTGAATTATGCCAGAACATGACATTCTATTCAGCAGAAATGTGCTTTGAAAAACAAAGATGTCCATGTATCTTAAGAGCAGAAGGGTGCTTATATTCCTGTGTAAGGATTAAGATGGAAGAAATGGGAGGAGGGAAGAGAGAGACTGGAGGATGCCATGTGAGAAGGAAGGGAATAAAGAAAAGCAGAGTAGCAACAAAAGTGACTGAAAATTACTCAAATGACCCTACAAGAAAATGAAGCTGTTTTCCTCTCCTTTTGCTTTTTAGATAGGTTGGGATTGTTCACTACATATTTCAGGCAGATGGATTCTGCTACAGTTTATTCCTGTTTTTCTAGCTCTAACTTGGAGTTACAAAAATAATACCGTGAACCATGAGAAAGTTTGTAAAATACAATGCCACACACATACCACTGATTTTGTTGCATATATGAAAGCCAGGTTCTGAGGAGAGAACTTGGACTTTAATACAACATCCCAGTGCCACTGCAATCAATTGTGAATCTCCTCAGGATTTCACTGGGAACAGATTTTGACCTTGAAAAAATCTCTCTGTGTGAAAAAAAGTCCATCACTTAATACAGTGTTCTGAGTTATTTTGTTTGAAAAATATGTGTTGTATTCATACCCCCAAAAAGAAAAGCAGACATTTTTTACTTGTCATACTGTTTCAAATGTACATGGGAAAAAAATCATATGGGGGCTGTGAATTACATTTTGAATCAAAGCCTTTAAAAGGCGGGGGAAGGCTGAGCCTTCCTGGGCCTGCTGCTTGCAGTTCTCATTTTCTGTAAAGTGTAATCAGTTGTGGCACCAGCAGCACGAGAGCCGGATGTCGGTGCTGGCAAAGGAGTTCCTGTTGTGCCCTACGACTGACTAAGCATCTGAAGGGCAAAAGGAATCCTTTTGCTTTAAATATCTAACATTTATTTTAAAATTTGAACACGGAAGCTGTTCTTCTGAGAAAGGTACTAAAACTGGTAGAAGCGTGGTTTATGGTCTGTCACTGGGGATCCATGTTACTTTCCTGTAGTATGGTACATTCAGGATTAATAAGAATGCTTTGCTGTTTCAGGTCTTGTGAAGCAATTTTTTAGGGCCATAAATTTTCTTGGTGATATTTTGTTTGTGCTGTCTGTAGGAAAAAAGGTACCTTTGCACGAAATACTGGATGCCGAAAGGCAAACCACAAAATGAAATCCAGGGGCTGAGGGGAATTTGAAGAAGGGTTTAGGAAGGGAAATCTGTGTATTTAACTTAAGAGGTGATGAAACATTCATCTAATTTATAAATCTTTGATGAGTGGACTTTTGAGGTAGATAAGGAGTGTTCAGGACAGCACTGAGGACAACAGCTGAGAGCAGATAAGAGTTATGCAGAGAAAGAAAAGGCTGTGATAATACATGAAAAAAGAAAACTTCCTTTGATTGAAGTCTACTTCCTTTGAGTATTGGTCTACAGAATACTCTTCAAGGACAGCAACAGAAGTATTACTATTTTGAACTCTTTATTAACATTACTTTATATTACAGCAGTGAGCAGACTCTAAATGAGATCAAGGCCTTTTTTCCTGAGCCATAGCTGAGAGCAAAATATGTCATGAGATAATCCCTGACTTGGAAATCGAATGAGATTGATAAGGCATATAAAAAAGAGCAGAAAAGTAAAGGCAGGGGAGATTTCCTAAGGTTGCAACCCAAGTAAGTGATGGGTTTATTTATTTATTACTAATTTCTCTCATGAAATAAAGCCATGATACATAGACTTTAAAATTACAGCTGTGTACCAAGAGAAGATGAGCCAAAAAACCCTTTCTTCTGGAAAACTCTCCCATTGGCTATAATTACTTCCCATAAGCAGAGCACACAGCAACATTATGAGTGCATTGTAGGTTATTATCATTTACCTCGTAATAAGAACTGTGTTAGACATTAACACTGAATATTGTAAGCTCCTCTTAACAACTTGCAGCTAGTAAATACATTTCCCCCATTGTTTTGCATTGCTGAAAAATGCATGAAATTGGAGTTAAGAGAAAAGTCCCTCTAGTGAGGATTGCATAACTGTAGTCAAGACACTGCAATAACCACTGGGTTTATGTAGATTATCTTTTCTTTAATAAACGTACACTTATTTGGGAAGATCTTATGATGTTTAAAATTTTTTAGGGAGCCTGGGAATCCTTGGTCGACCTGCAGTTCTCTGATTGCTGAGACAAAAGTTCTGTCTGGCAGGAGTGGTGTGTCTGACAATCAGAATTACCAAAAAACAACACATTTATGTGCTGTCTCTGGACTCTCAGGAACAATATTCATGGAAGAAAATGTATTTTACTACATGTCAGAAAATAGTACTGATGTTCCCAGTTTTCTTTTTTAATGACAAAATGCAGGATCAAGGTCCTAGCCGTACACAAAAAATTGTACAAATACAGTTTTCAAGTACTGAAGGAAGATGCGTTCGTTAATTAATTAATACACCTCACAATTTGATGATATTTTGCACTCATTGGAGGGACGAGATAAAATCATGTTTAAGAGAAGACTTGCATGGAGAGAATGAGCATTTGCAGGCTTATATAGCCTTTTGGCAAAATTGTGCAATAGCAGTATATAATTTTATGTACAGAAATGTTGTGCAATTTGTTTTAAAAAATTATTATTTCTTAGGATATACTTTATGTAGATAAGTAGTTCTTTTTGGTCTTGGTCTTCGTTTCTATTTCTTTACATTTTACCCCCTTTTTCTCTCTTTTCTGTGTCAAATTTCTGTTGTCTTTTCTGTCCTTTTAAAGAGTATTTGTTCTCTGCACCTTGCCTCTGACTTTCACAGCTTGTCTCTGTATGGTTATTCCCAGAAAACTGCAAAGAAAATCTGCACAACAGAAAATCAGTGAGTTTTAAATGAGACAGAGTGCTGGTGGGGAATTCATCACACATTTATATGCCTCTATAGTGCATGCCTACAAAAAAACCCCAAACCTAAAAATCTGCATTCCATAAAATCACCTTTCAGGTTTTAAGATACAGCTGAAGATACACAGCAAGCATATCGTGGGAATTAAACCCTTAAATATAGATAAATTATCATTCAGCAGGCTCGTCTCTAGTTTCTTGGGTACACAAAACCCATGGTTCCTTTTCTCACTGTATTTCCCTTCTTTTATTTGAGTGCAGCTCTTGAAATATGCTCAGCATTGTGCAGATACAGAGGCACAGGTTCTGTTGCAATGTATGTGCAGTATAAATAGATGAGAGAAGGAATACACCCTGTAAACCCTTGTCAATGTTTCCTGCCTTCTCCCAAAGGGTTTCTCCTGACTGTCCCTTTTCTCCAAGTGCAAAATGTCCCTGGACAGATGTTTAAGGGTATGTTGGCTTCCTTCACCTCAGATCACCCTCTGGCAGATTTCTGTTCAGCAAGACTCCATGGGAGAGGATGAACACTCAGATGGGAACTGGCACACTGATGGTTCTATCTGAAAAGTAAGGACTCACCCACATTTCTCTTCTGTGCTCCTCCCTCGCTGTTTCCTCTCCTTGCAACCACCTTCATTCATTGCTTACATTCTTCCATTTCTCAGAGCACCTGTAGATTTGTCATTTTTCCCCTTTCCTCCTCTTTTGTAGCTTTCACACCTGACATGAAGCTGTTTTGTTTCTACTTTTGATTACTTTTTGTTTCCTCCTTTCTCTACCTGCAGACTCCTGTAATGGTGGTGAATCCTGCAGCTCCTTTTCTCAGAAGAGACCAGGATTCAGGATGAGAAGACATAGACATCCCTGCAGCTGGGCAGCTGACAGCAACCACAGCGTGTGCTGCTTGCCAAAGTTGTCTCCTGTTCTGATTGGGGGCTACATTTAGCAGTGATCAACTTTTGGTAATTGTAATTGAGGCTTTTTATACTTTTAAATATGGCATTAGTAATTACAGATGCTAGTCTTTCCTTTCCAGTGCTTGTGGCTGTAGATGAAACATTTTCCACAACAAAAAAGTCACATTATGAAAAATTTAAAGGCACGGGAGAACTAGAACTTTCAGAAAAATCCCCAAAGACTAAAAAGCTGCATGACAAAACCTGATGAGCTGGTGACACAGAGCAGAGTGCTGAAGAAATGTCAGCCAGTACTGCAGCTCCAGCTGCAGGCACTTGAGAGCTGGAGTTCAGGGAGATTAATCTGTCATCAGAAGCACACACCCTTTATACCTCTTATAAGTGGTTGGGCATAATAAGAGATATTGACATCTCTGAAAAGACAGCAAATGTACAGAAAGCAAGTTAAAGAGCACTCACATGCCTGTGCATAAGGCTTGCAGCTGATCTGCCTGCAGTACCTTAAGTCCATCTGGCTTAGCTGTACAGATACCCACAGCAACACAGTCTTTGGCAAATGGTTCTATAGCTGCAGTGAAGCTGCAGGCATCATTGCTCTTGGTACTAAGACAGCTACCTTAGAGCTAATTATCTCTCTCTGTGCTGTAGTCATGCTCTCTGAAAGAAGCCATCCATCAGGAGGTGCTTGGTGTGTCACATGAATCTTCAGTGGACTCTTCAAGGTGCCAGCCACTGTTCTACCAGACACCTGCTCCTCCTCACTGATCTGAACAAGGATACGTGGACATGAGGGAGGCTGAGGTGGGACAGCTCCTCCTCTGCCCTGCCTGTGTTTACGGTGGCAATTACACTTTGCTGTTGGATGCTTCACGGGGCAGGGCTGTGCAAGTGACGGAGAGTACTGGGAGGATGGGCAGCAATTCCAACACTGCATCCTTTGCAATTGAGCTGTGCAGAAACTGCCCTTTTTGCCTGGTTCACCAAAATGCAGAAAACTTGTAAAATATGGTGCTGTCTCAAGATTATTTATGTGCAAGCTCAGAAGGAATGCGATGAGCTCCATTGGGAAAGGACAAAACTAGGTAAACAGGCAGCACCACTGAGGATGAAGTTGAACCTTGACAAGCACAATATAAAGCACATTGAAAGGAATGGTTTAAGTTATAAGTACACACAGATGGTCCCTGAATTAGTTGCAGTCTCATGCAATAAAGAATTGGATTTTGCAGCAAACAGCTCCCAGTCTGCTCTGAGATTGGGAAAGCAAAAGCATTTAGCTACGTTAAGGATGAGAGAAAATTATGCGTTCAAAATCAGGGCTTGTACATACATGTCAACATATGGCAGTGATTTCCAAAGCGTTTAAATAACTGAGATTGGCAATCAGACTTTTTTTTCACATCATCTAAAGGGAGATTAGAAAGTCTGTAGGTAATTAATTTCATGGAAATAAGGGGGAACTCGTCAACTCTGTAAGCACTAACGTGCTTGCTCCCAGCTCTCATCAGTGGAAACTGCACAGAAAATCAGATTGCCTGTTGCAGATAATCATTGTTAACCTCTGTCTTCCATGACTGGAGAAAACCAATTTAAATTAACAGTCTGGTATAGCAAGTCTGGATTTCGGGCTACCCTGTGCAGGGCAGTTGTCTGGGTATAGTTCAGAGCATTCCCTTCCTGAGCTCCCTATCCCACTGGTTCTAGGCAGCTCCTCACTGGGTGTGTGGGAAGCTGAAGAGCCTTGTTAGGAAATATTTCCTTTATCTAGGCTGGAGAGACAGGTGCCATCTTAAAGATTTCGAGAATTTCGTTCTGAGAGATATCTCCCCATGTTTAGATAGGGAACCTGAGTATTTAAGGCAGATGCAATGTCTCAGTCTTTTGGACCAAATACTTGTTTGTACATCTGTAGACAGTACTTTGAACACTGCAGAATTCATGTGCTACTGAATCAGCAATACGTGGCTCAGTATCCCTAAAGATCTGAACACAGTAAAAACCCTGAGTCATGAGTTTTAACTAGGGATTTTTTAAGACTGGAATTCTCCACAAGGAAACACATTTCAAATGATCAGAGCTACTGTGAAAGTAGAAAAGTTGTGGCCAATGAATGGCTGCAGACACTGATGACCCAGATATAGCTGAAATATTAATAGAAGACCGTCACGGCTCGAGACCAAATGACAAATATGGCTCATTATGACTGAGATATCAACTTTAAGCAAAAATCCATTCAAATCAATAATCAGAACTTGGCAGGGAATGTACGAAAATAATTTCTGTTATGCAGTACATGCATAAAAAAAGTTGTGTGCTCCACTTCTGAAATCACAGGTTTACTTTCATAAGTGCTTCAAACCTGCAAGGTTAATCTGTAGCAAAGGATGACTAATAGCCTTCAAAAAGGAATAATTAGACAAAATAGTAGTTGCCATAGGCCATTATCTGAAAAATAATATAAAACTCCACATATAAATTCCCTAACTAGTGCATTTACTGCCCAGAAATTCTCAAGTTACCTGAGTTGATGTTCCAATAAAACATTCAGGCACAGTGAAGCTAAAAAGCATACACAGCACAAAGCATTTTTAAGATAGTCAAAAATAGTATTGCATACAATTAAAAATGGGAGATGCAATTTAACTCTATGTATAGATGTAGGATCTGGTAGCAGACACCTGTATTTGTACAGCTAAAATCCAGGAAGGCCAACAAACCACAAGGAACAGCATTTGGCATTGCAGCTCCCCACTATCATGTGTGGAAATAATTACTGTTGTCAAAGTCATGTCCTGGTTTTCAGGAACCTCACATTTTGATGGCATTAGGATGTTACTTCTCAGGAGCCTCAATGAATTTGCTTTGGTATTTTAATGAGATTATACATTAGGATTGCTATTTGCTTTCCCAGAAATTATTATACTGCTTTGTGCCCACACAATAATGCCTTTGTACCTCCACATTTGCAGTAAAACTTCTTTCCAATGTAATCTCAAGGAACAATGATTTTATATTAACTTAAATGGGGCCTACTAAATATCTTTGAATACTGTTTTGCCTCCCCAGGACTGTGTGTTATTTGCAGCATGACTGCAAATACATCTCAAGAACTAAAAACATAAATTTGTATGTTATAAAAGGAATGGGGAGAACAATGTTCCTATCCATTACTCAGGTACTTCATGCTGTAAATCAGCTGGCAAGCCTTGCATAAATCAAATAGTTGAAATTAGTATGACCCTGATTTTTCTTATGTTTATTACTGAACACACTCCCGAAAAAAAAAAAAAGTTAAAAAGCCTATGTCCAAGCCTAAGATATTGACAGAAACACCAAAAAATGAATACCAAAACACAACAAAAGGTCAGCTCAATTTACTTCCTTGCTGGTGAGCTCAGCAATTCAGGTGCTCAAATACACTCCTGCTTCCAACAATTCCTACCCTTCTAATTCCCTACACTTCCCTCCCCTATTTAAAAAAAGTATTGGAACAAAAAACGAGGTTTTCAGGGCCTGAGCAGCCACTCACCCTTGCTGGGGAAATGACAAACACAGAGTAGGCTTCTCTTACTCATACAAAAAGGCACAGTCCTGCTTACAGAAATAGTCTTTAACTTGAGCAGTTGCAACCTGACTTTAGAAATAGGACTTGTAAGACTTGGGCTTTGGAGGAAAGATGAGTGAACAGAACCTTTTTTGTAATGCCAGTTATGGGGGAGGGTTTTGCTTCTATAGCAGGTCATCACAGTCAGCATGCTGGGGGCTGAGACAGCGTGACCATGTGCAGTGCTGTCAATATGAATCTATAAGTGATAAAGCAGCAGAGAAACACAGCCCACGCTCTTGGTTTCTCTCACATTCCTGGCGTGTCCTGGCCGAACAGGGAGCGTTCCGTTCGTGTTCCCTGTGCTCAGAGCCAGGTGACCACAGCACTGCTCTCATCTGCTGGCCTTGGGCTCCAGGGGTGTCCAGCTGTGTGTCTGAACAGCTTCTGGACCAGAGCTGCTTTGTGCAGTGAATGCAAACACTTTTGGCAGTGAATGCAAACACTGCGATGGCACCATCAGTGCCCGGCTCAGGTTCTTCCTTCTCGCCAATCAATACAGATGTAGAAGGGCTGCTTCCTTCCAAACCTGGGTTAAAAACACTCTGCCATCTGCACTAAATTCTTCCTAGTTCACAGCCTTTGCCTGATTTTTGGTTACCTTCATGCTTCCCAGAGAGAAAGGGGAGTCATCAATGATCCCACTTGCTGCTTTTAAAACCACAGTGCTACAGCAAAGAGACATCCCCTTAATCCCAGTATTCCCAGGCCTGGGCCATGCACAGACCAGTTCCAGAGATTAATTGTGTTTGGTAAATGAAGTGTTACAAAAGAGCAAAATATATTATCTGACATGGTAGGAAAAAAAGTGGTATTTTACAAAGTTAAATAATATAAACTGGGGGACTATCTTCATTAAATAGACAGATGGGTCTGTGAGGAACTGCAGGACAGAGAGTTTTGACAATCTGTATAAATGTTTTCATCTAGAAATGAGAATCGATGACTGCATATATTTGGCTGAGCATAGAACCTCAGGAGCCATAGCACTTGCAGTGGCACTCAAAGACAAAACACCAGACCTGAAACACAAAAACTGACTAAAATAAAGTTACCTATATAAGCTAGAACATGTCACTCTGGGGAGAAAAATGAAAGCACAAACACACAATGTCAATGTAAATACAATTTAGACAATGTTTTAGATTAATAGATGCAGCAATTTATAAATTGGTCCTTTGATCTAAAGCAGTATGTGGAAAAAAACTGAAAAAAATAATAATGCTACCTTAAATAAGTGTCTCTCTTTAAAATGGCATAAAAAATGAATGAAAACACCTGATAAAATGGAATACACCAAATTTATCCTATGGCAAGTTTAATGAAAGTTTTATGGGAGAAAAAGAAGTTGGGGATCATTTTTGATGTGACTGATTTACCCAATCACAGGTTTTTTCCTGTGTTATATTTGTAGATGGAAAGGTTTGCCTGAATCCCATGGCAGTAAAACTCTGTGTGCACTTCAGAGCTGCCCAGTGGTGTGTGGCTGAGATACCTTTACTTGTTTATTTAAATGTGCTCTTAGAAGCGTGCACTGCCCAGAGTCTTCTGTTTACTGCCTTTCAATAGGGCTGTGTAAGTCCTCAAAAATGTTTATAATAATAAGGAAACCATGTCCAGCTATAGGGCGTGGATAAAAAAAATTTATCCTCTTCTGCTTCTGTTGATGACCCTGGATTTTGTTCTCTGGATGCCTTTAGTACTGATGTTCTTTAATACATTCAGGCTACAGCAGATCTTGGTGCTTTCCATGCCAAGTCAAATAAATTCAGCTACTATGCCCAAAAGATAAAACTACTTGTACATTTGTCATCAAATAGCACTTCTGGGATCCATTAATATAGAATATGAGTCTCTTCTCCATTAATGCTGAAGGGCTTATTAGGAATTGGACTCATACAGTAGCAGACACCAAACTTTTCCTTTCAAAAAGAAAGTTTATTATTAAGACCTTAACATTAGAAGCTAAAAGTATTTATAATATACTTTGGGCTCACTCTTTTACAAAGTTTTCCTGAATGGCTGATACAGAACATCTCATCCAGAAACACAACTTAGCTAATCAAGAAATAAAATAGCATTCACTCTTTTTTTATAAGATATGACCTTTAATTACTGATCACTTTTGGATTTCCTTTTTCATCTGATATTATTTACATTTTGAATTTGGTTACATCTTAATAAAGTTTTGAAGTTTGGGGCTTTTCTTTCCTGATTTATTTTTGAATAATCAAGGAGTTTCTGTACATAAAAAATTGGAAGGAAACCTCTGATCCTGACAGACAGTTCATTAAAATGCTGAGACAAAAAGTCCCAACATTTTTGTCTGTTACATACTATAAAGACAATGAAGCAAAACAGTTGATATATACTTGTAAAAATGAGGGGACTTTTAACAAAACTTATGGAAATCTCACAAGGAATAGAGAATGAACTTGAATAATGACAATGATGACACATTCCCAACAAAGCCAGAATGATAATTGAATAGAGTAGTGGCTTTTAAATGTAATAGCATTTATGAGTTATGGCTGAATGGTCTGAAGTTGAATATATGGTGTTGCTGATATTAGTTGAATTCAGCTTCTTGCAGGATTATCCCAGATTTGACTGGCAGATATAGGAAAAGTAATATTTATAATGTAAAATAAAATTCATGAGGTGTTTGACTTGAAGAGCTGAGTTGTGCTGTAAGATTCAAGAAAATGCTCCATGTAGAAATGTGGAGACATGGAACTCCACCTGACTAAACACTGAGATGCAGAAGTTTTCTCCAAGGTGCAGGTTTAGAAGTAGTCAATGAACTTTATATTCTGTAACATCTGTGAGTAGCTTTTTGGTAGCTCTATGAAGTTGTGATATCTTAGTGAAACCAGTGAGAAACCCTTCTACAGTACCTTCCACACACAGAAATAATATTTTTGCTGTCAAAGTATGGGATTTGGAGTCCCTGTGTGTTAGCTGTAAAGTTTAATTGTCTTTGGTTTTTTTCTTGAATTCTTACTTTTATGGTAAACTGTTTCAGGGAAGGCAGATTGTGTCACAAATATTCCATATATATGATCATTCCTACCTTTTTTTTACAAAATCTTTACATTGATCACACTATTTACTTTCTTATGTCGTCCAACAGCTTATTTACATGGTCAGAATATTAGCATCAAAATATGCACCTTTTACAGAAAAAAGGAAGGCATTGTTATATACCTGAAAGATTTGTATTTAAATGCTGAACACATAGATGTACTTACAGGAATTCTTTAAAAAGTAATAAAGGCAATTGCCGTAGCAAGGATCCTCTACAGACACATTTTCTCTGAAAATGAGGTAGATGCAGTTTCCTGTGAGTAGGCAGCAAAATCAGTCACAATACAAGTTATAATGGCATTGGGGTTCTTGGAAAAAAAAAATCCAAAGTGTGTTGGGGAAGGAAATCCTTGAGACTGAGGCTGTCTGTTCAGTCCCCGCACTGTCAAGGCGTCATTAAACTCAGAGCATTGCTATTCAAAGCAAATCCATATAAAGAGGAAAATGAGCTAATAGGGAGCTCTCTTCCGAAAGTTACAACAATGGCACAACCACAAACTATGCAAGTGCAGGGGATGAAATGCAGGAAGAGATTTCTGTGGCTGGATCACAGGTGGCAATACAGGAAGGAAGCCTGGAGATGGGCAAAATGAAGCCAGGGACAGGTAAGTAGAGAAAAGCATTCATGGACAATAGCAGAAAGCACAAAATAAGTATAAAATGAGGTACAGCTTGCAAGGGTCATTAAGATGAACAAGAAAACATTCTGTAAGTACCTAAAGAAAGAACCTAAAGAAGATCCTAAACTACCTAAAGAATGACCCAGGCAAGAGCTGGCCAGCTACTGAGTGGGGAAGATAAACACATCAACGTATCGAGGTGGCACAAGTGGAGTTTTTAACAATAGTCTTTGAAAAACAGAGTCAGCTGTGGTGAGACAGCTGATGCAATTAGGACAGAAAAAACGTAAACTAAAGGTGTACCACAAAATATATATAAAGAATACTTTTATTTAGTAGACATTTGAAATTGTTTGAACTGTGAGATATAAAATGGGAAGCATAGCAACCAGTAAAGTTTCACACTAATTCTTTGTTCTTACATTTTGAACAGAGAGAAAGGAAAGCCAAAGTATTGTCTAACAATAACTTTTACTTCAGCATTTGGAAAAATACAGGATCACATAAAATAGCTGTACATTTTCTATAAAAATAGCAGGGCAGGTAGCACTCAGTATGCCCTGTCCAGCCACGAATGCTTTGTGGACGCCTGGTCACTCCATCTCAGAGGGGATTCAGTAGAACAAAGCTGATCAAAAGTTTGAACAACTTCTATAAAATAAGACAATTAACAGAGCAGAACAAATAGATTGGAAAATAGATGATTTAGGCAGCTTGGATAAAAGCCTATAAATTCCTGAAGAAAGTGAATAGGAATTGATTATTCACTGTTTTTCACAATCCAACAACAGCAGGGCAGCCAAGAAAATAATGTTTAATAGGTGTAAAACAATAAAAGGAAAGCCTTTTTCAGGGAGTACATCCCAGAACTGTGGAACACGTTGACATAATGCACTGTGGAGACCAAATGGCACTGGTTAAATTCATGGAGGTTTTGCCTATTAAGTGACTACTAAACATAATGAATAGTAAGGGAAGCTGTAGAGAATCTAGAGAGGAAAAACAAACAGAACCAGGGATCATAAAAAGCCGACCTAAGAAAAATTGGAGAAATTACTGTTGTGCATGCTGCTGTTTTTCTTGTTATGTAAGAATTTCCTGATAAAAGATGCAGTTATTTCAGATAACCCTTTTTAACATTGTATTTTTCAAACAGCTTTTGTGTCCTTCTAGTTCACTGGTAAGTAAAACAGTGGACTCAATACACAGTCATGATGGACTTTGCTAAGACTTTTTTTTAAGCTTTAATTTTTTTTTTTTTGTTTCCTATCCAGTTCTTTATCCATGAAAAGTTCTTTGTCTTTTATTCTAAAATACTTTTTCTCATTATATGAAATATAAATATTGAATCCTCTTTACTCAATGCCTTTATCACTTGTTATTAATTTGTTTCTCACTAAAAAAAAAAAAAGCTTTTTCTAGCCTTCCTATATCTTGTCAGCTTCTTCTGAATTGAATAAGAACTTGTAATGGTCTTAGATCTTCACCTCTGCTACAGAGTGTAGCAAAAATGTGAGGGAAATAGGTGGAAACATAAGCAATCATAGATCTAGGACACAGAGCCTGCAAGGAGATGCTGAATAAAGTAGATCTGTTTAGCATAATGGAGATATAATGGAAATGTAGTAAAAAGCTTGAGATTCTAGTAACAATATTTAAATGCATGAAAAGTTGCTGCAAAGAGAAAAGCTGTCCTCCATGTCCCAGATGAATAAGAATAACATGTAGGTTGGGTGTTAGGGCAAGGCTTTTCATGGTAATATAGTAAAAATTGCAATACATTGCTTGCAGAGGTTCAGACTTTTCTACCACTGGAGTTGTGGCTTTGGGAGCTGGTTGGACTCACTGCTGCTGGAGGAGGCACAGATTCACTCCTGGGATTCTGTAGGCAAAAAGTCATTAAAGCTTCCCAGCAGCCTTCCTTCATTAAGCCCTGAGGGGAATGAGCCTTCTGGCTATTCTCTTTTTTAAAGGAAAGAGAAAACACTGCTAAGTGATCACCCGGGTCACTGCTAAGTGATCCTTTTTCTATAAAAGTTAATGGGATTTTTGTTTCTTCAGAGGAAGTTGAACCAGAAGCTGAGATAGCAAGTTTTGAACTTACACCTACAACGAGCAGTGAACATTATCTACAAGAAAAGCTGGAATGAATGTGAAGGTCAAGTGGACAGGTTAAAACCAAATTCATTCCTGTTGATCTTTTTGTTTCTGGTCCTGCAACATGTTCTGCTGTTTCTTTTGTGGCACTGCCTCAGTTTTCTTGAGAAATAGGGAAGATCAGAGTTCAGTGGCACATTTGGCTGCAGGTCGGGTGCTTTCCAGCCAGACCAGCCTGGGACCCTGAGTAGCAGCTCCCCAATTAAAAGAGCAGTAGGTGCTGTTGGCCAGAACATTGTGCCCTGCATTAGACATGGGAAGGTTAAAGCTTTATCTATTGATTTTGGAAATTGTTCAAAAGAACTCATTAATCATAAACAATCCCTTTTTTTCTGACTCTAATTCATAAAATGCTTTTAATATTATGTCATGAATTAATCAGTGTCCAACCTTATTTATTATTAATAACCTAGAGGATTATTTTTGTAACAGAACACTCATTATCATGTTACTTGATATGAATTTCCAGGGTAACTTTGCCAGAAACAGCAAGCAGTGATGAAGATCTTTTCTTAAGTTGTGGATGTGAAGTCACATTTCAGCTAAAATTTTATTGTTTTAACAAGCACCATTCTTCTAATGAATAAAGTAGGCAGAGACTGCAGCTGGTGTTATGACAAGATTTTAAATTAGAACAACCAAATCACCTGGAAAAATATAATTTCCAGCCTATTTTCCAGATTAAAATTCAAAATACATACCCTTTAAAGTCCTGAAAAGCTAGCACACTCTTTAGAGTTTTTATATTTTGCTTTTGAACATGGAGAAGTTAGAGATCTGAAGCATCCCAGGATACTGCCAGGAAGACTGTTGCAAATTTTCCAGGTGTGACCTGACTCTGTTGTTGCTGCAACAAACGTTTAGACAGTCCAGGATTGAGATTTGTGAAGATGCCATTCTAAAAAATGTAAGTCACACAGTAGAATATTTCACAGTGATGCAGAGCATTTGTTGAAGAAGGAACAGTTGAATTGCTTTGCTGCAGCAAACAGTTATGCAAACTACTATGTAAACTTCATGCAGACATATGTTTTGCACTTCAGTCAGCATTTAATTCCAAACTTGTTTTTTGTTTGAATTGGCAGCTGAGTGCTTCCACTGTCCTGGAAAGCCACATTATAAACACAGAAGATACAAGCAAATGTATTTCTACTTAGACAAAAGCTATTAAATTATTGGTCATACTGAAAGAGATGAATCTCCTTTCCTGTGTGCACCTGCAGCATCAATGTTCATGGACACCTTCTCCCCTAGATTTCCTTACAAGTAGTGGGGAGAAACTGGCAGCTTGTCTGATGGGTCTTTGGACTAATCAGTATCATCTATGTCACATTAACATTCTCTGCCCTCACAAATAATAAGCAATGGAGTTTCCACAGGCTCCTCAACCAATGAGTGTTTCACTTGTTTTAGCATTAAATGTCATTACAAGTAGATTTTATGTCTCAAATACATAATTTCTTCTCTGACATAGCTACTTTGAGGTCTAAAGACTAAAAGTCCAAAATACAAACCTGCAGGCATAAGTGGACATGGGAACTGCATCTGGGGGCAAGTCAGTGAGTGGCAGCTGTACCCAAAGGTCTGTGCTGCCATGTACCATTCCATCCTGCCTCTAGGATGTGAGTGTGAATACACGTATGTGGCATGACCTTGATTCTGAAAGGCTTTGCATAGAATAGCAAAAAGCCCCAAGGTTTTTCTGCAGAGGCAGGTCAGGGGCAGATTGCACAGGTGATGCTAAATGCTTAACGTAGCTCTTTGCCACAGGAGGTCTGTGCCCGCTGCTTGCTCTGCAGCTCACCTGGAGGAACAGGATTGGGCAGAGATGACCAAAGAACTTTTTAACTCTGTTGTATTGTGCTTCAGACCTCGGTGTGGTGATGAGGCACTGAGTGATGTGTAACTTTACCCCTAGTGCTGCTCAGTTCTTACTAATGCAAGATCACTAACTCTCTTTTATTTCTCTTGTGCTTTTCAACTTTTATCTTGAACTTGCACGCAGTGTTTTGATTTCTGCACTCTTCAGATAAAAACAAATGCTTTTATGCCCATAATGAATCACAGTCACATGAGTAGCCTTATGGGAACAGACTATTAAAATAAAACAGCATCATTAAGAAAACAAGGGGATGTTAATAGCAAGAAGTACTAATTATTTGCAGTCCATTTACTGAACGTTGACCAAAAATTTTGGCAATTAAATTTCTTTAGCCATGAGATGTGATGTTTGTCACAGTCGCCATTTTATCTGTATCTCAGACAATGGCATTTAGTTATAACAGCCAAAATATTCTCCCTGAAAAGGTTGCAGGGTGACCTGTCAGGTAAGATGTGCCTAGTGGCTCTCTGACTGGCTCAGTAAGCCCACACTCAAGGCCTTTGACAGTACCCTAAGACTTTCCCTTGACTTTGCTAGATACCAGAAGATATGAACACAAATGAATGTTTCTGCATCATTTGTCTCAACTTCAAAGTAGATGCACTGAGGTTGGAGAGCTGCCTACCAAAATAATGGTTGCAACAACAGCAAAGACAGTTAATCAGCCCTGAAATCCTGTCTTGAGATATAAACTGCTTTTTAAAAAAATCTGAAAAGCATCTACTAGCAACAGTTTCTGAGTCTCTCTGCTTGTTTGTTTTCAATATTGTACATGGCATCATTTATTGAAATCCAGAAACTGAGGAAGGAGGTGATAATTCTCAGAAGCAAACAGAGCTCAGCAACTGATCCAAGACAGCCATAAAGAAAAAGCAAAGAGGTGAAATAAAAAATCGCCCTAAATATTGGTCTTACTCTTCTAAATTCTTCAGATTTTCAATCTATCAAATAAATGTGAGGCTGAAACAACTCACTGCTGTCAGGATCTCCTCTGTCTCTAGCCTTCCTGGGGATGACAGAGAGAGCCAAGTCCTCCAAAATGCTGCACAACAGCTGCAGTGCACCCAAGGCAAGGTAGCAATCATTCCCTTAACCAGCTCTGGAGTGCTTGTTTGACAGTGCTTCCCTGTTCTTTGTCCAATAACTGTTCAAGGGCTAAGAGGAGTGAAGGGGATGTTTCAAATATTGCACAATGTACCTGTTTTCATGCCTTCAGTGCTGACAAATACGGATTGCTGCTTCCCAGAAGTATCCCTATGCAAGTTTACATCTGAATGGATGAATACAAACCTGAATACCTTTCAGTTACTAAGTGAATAAGTATAGGGTAGAAGCAGTGAAGCAAACAAGAATTATGTTGCATTCTTGCAGTGATGTCAGTTGGAGCCCAAAGGCAAAGAGGAGCTGTGAGGCCACTTGTGCATCTAGCAGCAGGCACAGTCTGAAGGTGAGGCCATCCCATGTGCAGGGACAATGGGCCAGATCTGCACCTCATATCCACTGACGGGACATCAGCTGTCTTCAGCGGAGCTAGGCTGGTTTATATCAGCTGAGGATTTAGCTGAAAAGTGGTTTTCTGCATCAGTCTCCTTTTCAGCAAATGATATCAGCCTCTTTCACTGCACACACAGCAGCAGCAGCAGCACCAGTTTGCTCTCAGCTCCAGGAAGGGCTGAGCTGTGGCACAACTGGTGGCTCCTTTGTTTTTGCTCCAACTGCCTATGCTGGGAGCAGTGCCGACCATCACCCTGTGCAGAGCACTGTAACTCACCAGCTCTGGAGGAGAGTTTAGCTTGGCAAACAGCCACTTCCTAAGTTTGGGAACATGGTCAAGACTCTGAACATAGGATTTTTATATTTTCTTTGGGGAATAGTCTTTATTCTTCACCTCTTCCAGCTATTTGGTGGGAACAAGAAAAGATGTCAAGTCAGTAATAAAAGAAAAATAAAATGCTGCAGAGCACATGCCTATTCCTGGCAATATTGTGCCATGTATTTTAAAATCCAGGGGACTCATTTATAGTTGGTTTAAATTAGTAGAATCACAGGACTAAGTCAGCGCTTATTGAAATGAATAGGAGTCTTTCTATGAAATTCATTGGAGGCTAGACCAGGCTATTATGTGGTATATATAGTTCTTATGAAATAATAAGAAAGAAAATGGTTCAAATTATTTTCACTTCATGTTCTTAAACAATTTGCTTATTACTTTAATGCAATGGGTCAATGCATCAAAGGGAAGTGTTTTGTGAAAGCATGAACAGTTTGAATTTCAGGATTGCAGTGTATTAGATTAATTAACTGGAAAATTACTGTGGTAATCATAGTGGAACTGGAATCAAACCCACTAAGAAGACTCCCATGCTATTTTTCTTATTTCTAATGTAGAGTTGCTATTCAATGTTGGTAAAGCTGTTCCTCATTTCCATTGCATTAGCTGGGAACACTGACAGTGGTAGCTAATAATTTACCTCAGAGATATAAAGTTTAAAGTTTGCAGAAGGCTATGAAGATTTGTGAGGGAATATTTCATCCTGTGACAAAGACACTGTACTTAGCCACGCTGATTTATTCCATCAGTTCTTAGTACATAGGTTTCTGGACCAAGGTCAGAAAAGTCAATGATCCACAAAGCTCTCTTTCTATCTTTGTGCCATTTGCATCGATCACCCATTTCCAGTTTTCTGGTGGTGCTCAGAATTACTCTAAATGATTGTCCTTTACCTCTTCTTTATACTTGCTCATAGGCTATTCTTTCTTGGGACTGAAACCAGGTGTAGTATGTCAATGTCCTATGTCATCTGAAGTCACAAACTCATATAAAAGACCCTTATCTCAAGAGATTTACAGTTTAGAAGGCTCAAGGAAAAATGAATGTTTCTAAGGCATGATTCATCCCTTCCTAAGATAGTTGTCCAAAATAGACATTCAAAGTGCCCATTTCTCTCCATTGACTAGAGAGGTGGGGCTGACTAGTTCAGACCTAAGCATTGCAGAGATCCCAAGTTAACGTGAGTAGCTTTCTGCTCCTGTATCTTTTCAAGATATCCTTGCTAGGTGTAGAATAGTAAAAGGTAATTGTTCAAGCAAATGGAAGCTTCATTGTCACTGTGTGAACTGCAAAAGACATTTGCCCTCAGAACTAAGTGTTTATGCCTCAAGAGTTTTTTGCTTGTGCTTTGCACATAGCACCAAATAGCTCAACTCGAGTTACTTAGAACTGTTATGTGCTCATTGTGCACCTTTCCTGTGTGTTCTCAACAGGTGAGAACCTCCTGATCCATAGAATGGTGCAGCTGATAACACCAGAAATATAGCAGTTTTCTTCTCTTTTCCAGTTGTTATTGTTACATTTTGATTAGTAATTTTGGCTTATTGTGCAAAGAGTATAAAAAACCTCATGCTATGAGTTTAAAAAAACACAAAGATCTTGAAGGGTGTTCAAGCATTAGAATGTGTTGTTGGAACTGTATCAGACTGCATCACAGGTTCAGAGGAATAATTTGCTCTTCTTTGTTTATTGCACTGGCTATAGCAGAAAAAGACATTTTTGTGCCATTCAAGTGTTTCTTCCTACATTGAATTTTGGCAGCCTTTCTGACCTGTTCTCACACATGTGCTCATACTCCTGCTCCCACTCGTACCATGTGTGTGAGAAACTGCTGGCACCAGCATCAGCTGCCCCTTGTGCTGTGCTTGCTGAGCCAGCACCTCAGAGCTGTGGTTCCCTCTGCCTTATTGCTGTTCTCAATAACAGCACTTTGAAACAGCTCACATCTTTTTGTCTCATAGCCTCCTGCTGCAGGAAGCTGTGATTTCTTCATGATCAGGGCACTTATAACGTGTTATTTCTTTGTTTCCTGAGCTCTGTGTTGCATCTGCAAAAATAATTGACACAAAACCCCCCAAAAGTAATTTTTAAAGAAATAATCAATAAGAAATAATAAGGTTTGGAAGGTGAAATTCTGAAAATTGAATAGTTTGTTTTATGTGTTGCAGGTATGTGATATTTTCTGATCTAATCTGGCCTTGGGGACAGTAAAGTTTAAAAAAAAAATGAGCAGAACTGTGTCAGAGAAGGCAAGTACGTGTCCAGACACATCATTGAAGAAAAGTTGTATCAAAGTATTCTATTATTCTTTGTGAATCTCTGTCCCTCACATTCTCCTCTATTAAACCACTCTTTTTATGTTGCTATAAAGGAGTAAGGTTCAATAAATCCAAATTAGCTAATCTATACATATTTCATTTGCTGCATTTCTTTTTATTATTGTTTTTCTTTGTTCTCCACCAACAAAATATGCTGGAACAGCAGACGAGAATTTTCAGTTGTTCATCAAAATTCAATTTGATTTCTGCCTCTTTCTTAATTTCTTTTTCAAGAGGCAGGAAAAAAGTAGTCTTTCGATGAAAAAGCTGCATTTGATTGTAGCCTGGCTACAACATGAGATATTTTTCATGAGCAAGTATCTCCTTTGTGATAAATTTAAAAACTTCATTAAAGTCACATGCCACACACATCCCTTAGTAGATCTGAAATCCTTTGGCTGGGATTAAAGATACTTTGATTTTTAATTTCAGCCCTGGCAGTAACCTTGACAAAGCCATGTGACTGCTTTGTACCTGTATTTATCTACCCATTCACAGTTTTTGCTGCTTAGATTGCAAGCTCTTCAAGATAAATACAGTTCCTAGCTGTCTGTTTTAATAAGTTGCCTTACAGAACCTGCATATGTTCCTTTTGGAGAAGCCATATACCTTCTGTGATGACTGAACCCCAATTTCTTCTTGCCCGAGGTTGGAATGGGCTCTAATGATAGAAATTAAAAAGAGATTTCAGCAGTTTCTGCAGGTATTGCTTATGTTGCTGGGGGATTGACACAGGTAGACTTGGTCAGGGCCTGTATCACACAGATTCCTTGTCAAAAACCATCCTCTTTCCACGTGATTTCTTAGGACTTTTGGGTATTATAAAAGTGAGTGAAGTGATCCTATGGAAAAATACTTGAATTAGGATGACAGTTTCAAAAATCTTTTCACTGAGTTTAGTGAGTTTTAGAAAATAGGTACGAAGTGAAAAGTCGGAGATGTGGTAAGATGCTTATATAGGTCAATTGTCTAAGTTCTATAGAAATAGTGGGAGTGTGTCTAAAAACTAACCTTGATTTTACTTTGCCAAAACTTTTCACTTCTAGTATTAATTTCAAGGAAATTGTTAGTTTCATATTGCAATCATCCCCATTGATTTGAAACTTAATGGACTATTTCTCCATAGTAAAAGCTCCACAGCAGTAACTTCAAGCATTCATTTACTGAACATGTCACAGAGTCACAGAACAAGAAATTAAAATTCTCAGGAATAAATAGATGATCATTCCTTTTTTATTGATGGGAAGTGGGGAAGAATCAGAATCAGGATCAGAATCAGAATTAGAATCATATTGACTTACTGCATTTTTCCCTTAATGGGATTTTGACCGCTAAATCAAATGTGGATTTTTAGAAATTCTCTTCTATATTCTTCCTATTTTACTTTTTTAAATAAAATTTTGTCTTGCAAAGCAAAAAAACCAAAGAGATCAACTTGCATGCTTTTTTCAGCTACATTACTATTGTTGCTTTTCCATAGCTAACAAGGTGACTAGAGGAACATAGAGAAAGGGAAAATCTCCATTCTCAGTTTGCTGTTCAGAGATACGAAACAAAACTTGTAATGCATATTTCAGCTTTCTGTCCTTGTGACCTCCAACTCCTTTCATGGATCATGCAGACAGCTGGCTTGGTCTAGCAGCTCTCCTTCCTGTTCCTAAGGCCCTGTTTCCAGGGACTTTGCCCCTAAAATGTTTATGGAGACCTTGGAATTTTAAGTGATATCTATGTGCTTACAATTAACATCCATGTAACAACTGCTAATAGGGAAACTAGGAAAGATGGGGCAGGATGATTTAGTAAGTCTGTCAGAGTATAGGAACTAGTACTGTAAAAAAAACCTATCCAAAGAATCTGGAAACCACTGTGTCTCAGCAGATTCCTAATATTATCTGCTTTGTCTGCTCTTACTAACAGTCCAAAATACAGTTATGGCCTAAGTTTTAGAAATTACCACTCAATTTGAAAGCAAAGTCATTGTAGCTGAAATGACAAAATGGACAATTCCTTGGGGAACTGACATTTCCCATTCTAAAACAGGAGCCTGGTTGCCTTGCTAAAATGTTCAGTAATGATGTACCAGTTTTAAACATTTCCTTCTAGATTAAGAAATCTCCTGTTCATTACTGCACAAATCTGAGACTGCAGAAATGTTTTCTGAATTTGACTTGCAAGGATATTTTGCTCCTATCACTTTATATGCATAAAATACAACTTTTTTTTGATAGAGGATAAACCTTTGAATGTACTTGCGTAGCCCAAAGAAATACGTGAGTGAAGCTTCCACCTAGTCAGTAGTGTTACAGCATTCTTCAGCCATAACAGCACAAGACATTTTGAGAATTATCTTCACAGGTTAAATTTCTTCTCAAAATATATTGCCCAGTACTACTCATGAGATATTTCAGTTATAATTCTTCCCTCCAAAATGTTTAGGTTTTAGTAGAACAGAAGGTAAGGGTATGGGTTGAAAAAACATTCCTTTCATTTCCTCTGCCCTATCTGGATGAAAGCAATGTCTTAGAAGATGTTTCACAGACAAAATGCAATCAAACAGCCTAAAAACCCAAAAAGAGTGTCTGACACTCACCCACTTTGGAACAGCAGGATGGAGGGATTCTGCTCAGAGCTTGTTGTGGCTGCCTTGGACAGCTCAAGTTTCAGATTTCTGCTTTCCCTTTCCCTGCTGCAGAGGTGAAGGTTTGAACCACAAAACTGCTATAGGTTAATGTTCTTTTGTTGTTATCCTGTGCCTGATAAAGAGTTCCAGGATTAAATCCAGTAACTCTTCCCTGTGAAAGCTATATAGAAATTATAATGTTGCTTTGCAAAACTTTTTGGAAAATCAAGACCGGCTCAGTGCTGCAGGCATGTTCTGTAATTGATGTTCATGAACCGGCGATTCCGTTAGAAGTTGTATTGAATCCAAAGAATGTGTTTTTCCTATTCCACCACACTTTGTCCATGTAACAGAGAGCACAATGTAGTCCAGTTCTAATGAATTCTCATAATAATAGATTAGTTCCCAATAGCTCAGATAGGTGAAGGACCTACCTAAGAATCATAATAAAGCCATAGCAAACTCAAATAATAGACAGAACATCTAATCAGCCACACAGTCCATGGGAAACCTGTTTAAATTAGAAACTAAACAGGAAAAGTGATACAATCTTTTGCTAAAAACTGCAACAGAGCATAGATACTCATCCAGATGAAAGAGAAAAATTAACACATTTTAAATAGTTTATATCTTAATAATCTTCAGGGAGCAACAAATAGTTCTTTATCATATACATATATTACACATCACTCAATAATAAATTTAGAATTCTCTTTTGGCCTGACCTCTGAGCTAAGAGTTGCTGCTGTCTATATTGACTGGTCTTAATATGTCCAATTTCTGGAAATAATTGCAGTTTTGGAGAGTTCAGGGGAGTTGATCAGTTTTAAAGGCTTTATAGGCATAATGAGGCACTTTTTTATATCCTGTAACTTTACTCAATTTGCACTACTTGGATATATAATTCTTACTGTTGATAAAATGCAGTATTACCAATGTTGAATATGAAGTGGAATCCATGATTCCATTGCCTTCAATAGCTGTGGAAATTAATTTATCTACATGGTGGGTTGTGGGTGGTTTTCCCCTTAAATGTTTAGATGAAAGGTAGAATTGTTATGAAACTTATAGACAAACAGCAAATATATTCCAAAAGTGAAGTTTGGAATGTGCTTTCAATTGAGTTATTTTTAAATCAACCTTACACTACATGATACGGAAATGCAAAATATTAATTTCATAAATAAGTTTCTATATGTTTGGTTGTAGAAAGATATCATTATTATTTCCATCAATCTTATACATTAGGATACATTATGGTTCAAAGGAGACAGAATTCATTACTGAATTTTTTAAAATAAAATATTTCAAACACATCATTCTTCTAGGTCTTACTGTTTAACTTGCTCTAATTTAGCAGAAAAACCCACAAATACTGACATAGGAGTGTTTCTGTGAAATGAAAATTCTCTTTTCTGAGTAGTCATAGTTTTTGAAGCCTTGGTAAGTTTTAGACGGTTCTGTGAAAACTGGAATCGTTGTCTTCTTCTCCATCATTACATTTCAAATTTATTTTTGTTACTTGTATGTGACACTATTATAGAAAGCTTACAGTTCAGAAATTATTGTTTCTGCTTGACTACAGTAGACTACTTGACAATTGGTATATGCAATTGTTGAGGAACCCTCTCCTCATTTTCATCTCTTTCCCTCAAAGCTGGCTTTAAAGACTGTCATTAGGAAACTTAACAGAAAAGAAAAAAGGTAATGATGATTTTCCCAAGTCTATTTCCACAATGGTTTTGGAAATTTCTATCCTAGCCAATGTTCTTCTGTGAAACTATTCCTAATGAGGCATCACTTCCAGCACATCTATGTGTTGTTACATAAGCTTATCTAGGTTTAAGTTCCTATCACAGGTCCTGCTGTTGTTGGTGTATTGATAAAATGCAGTTTCTGAGATATCTCAGTTAATCATGAGCTCATAGTGCACTTCACATACTTTGTGTACTTTGCATACAGCCTGTCCTCTCTATTTTCATAAAGCTTTTAAGAACTTGGTGTCTTTGAGGGTTTTTGAATTTTTAGCATTTGTTGAAGTTGCCAAGAATTACCAAAAGCCTTTCACAGGGTCCAGAGAGCAGAAAACAACCTCATACTCAGAACATTATAGCACTGTTCTGTAGGAAATCAGCATAAAACCCAGCCAAATTAACTTTTCTCTGAAGAATGATGATTCTGAATTCCTCCCCTCCTTTTCTTCAGGACCTTTTACATCTAAATCAATTCATAAACCTCTAAGATATTCTATCACTTGCCTATCAGAACCAAAATTATCAATTAGTTCTTTTGAATCTAGAGTGGATGCATTTCTTTGATCCCTAATACTGTGAATGTGAAAAGGCAGTAATCATCTGGATGTCCCTATAACCACATACCTCACTGGAAAACACTTCATGGCAACCTGTGATGGATAATGTAACAACAAACTTTTCAGTCTGGAACGAGGAGGGACTCCTCTGTTGCAAATATTAACAGTTTTTCCCCTTCTTTTATATTTGACAGCTCCATTTCATACATTTTCTTACTAGGAAGTACATCAATGCTGCACATAAATAATTAATGTGTCATTTTAATAATTCAAAATAGAAAATTCAATATAAACATTTAGAATTAATGCAGCTATTTTTCAATGCAACACACTTGTGTATTGCAGAATATTAGAGAAACTTAATATTCTGGTGTTTACTTGAGGAAGGGCTTTTGGTATTTTATTATATGTGAAAGGTAAAGAAAATAAGAGAAAAATTGAAGATGGTGCAATTGCTGTAGCAAACTAATCCTAATGTGTTCATGTTCCATCACAGGAGTTTCAGAAGCACCTCATTAATTATAATTAGCAAATGGAAGAGTACTTAAATCACAAGAGTGTAAAAAAAAAGGTGTTTGTTGAATGTCGTTACAGGGAGAATGCAGACACTGAGTTTACAGCTGGAAGTCTGGTTAGACTCAGGCTAAGAAATGAGAATGAAAATATTCCACAGGTATCCCCATCAGGACACTTTGCACCTTTGGGGTAGGTTTTTGTCTTGCAGCTACTGTGATGCAGATACTAGGAAGGGTCTATGTTTAGTTTCTGTTATCCTGGGAGCTCAGCCATTGGCAAGCAGCCAGGAAAGCTGATGTGCTCCCTTTTGACTTGTTCCACCATAAATAATTGAATACATGAGCCCAGAACCTGCTCATCAATAGCCACAGAGACAGGAAGAAATTCTGACCAGTCCAGGTGGGGGTGGCTGGAAAATTTTTCTGCCTTTGCCTTAAAAAATGACCCTTAAGGACTTTGTCACATGACTTGGGACGCCAGGAGGTGACAGTAGGTCCCTGTGATCGCGTACAGCGAGTGCTTAGGAAGGCAGAGGGGCAGCCAGTGGGTGAGGGATGGCTTTCAACAGCACCTCTGGGACAGGGGCTGCTCAACAATCTCCTAGGAAAGTCATCAGGGGATTCTGACCCCAGCTGGACCAAATTTCTCCCACTTTTAGTCCCCGAGAATCCAAGACTGCAGCAATGCAAATTCATATTACCTGAGTGTGATCCACGGTGATTCTCAGCAGCCCCTGGGCTGGACATGGGATTAGGGTAAGTATGTGATTAGGAGTGGTGTGGGTGATTGCGAGTAGAACAGCCTGAAGATCAGTTGAACCTCAGTGTTGATGTCTGTTTTTGCCAGTGTGCACCAATAAAAGCTTTCCCTCTCTCTATAACACTTTATATGCAGTTGGAAAACATAAGGAATAAGGTCGTTTGCAATAACAATAATAACACCTCACTTCATCCATTACAAAAATTTGGATTAATGAAATCTGAGTGTTAATAAGTGGAGTGATACTCCAAATCTGTAATGACTACAGCAACTGAATGAGACTTAATTGTCCACTTTAATTGCATTGCCTCTCAGGCAACAACTCTCCAGATACTAGGAATAAAAAATGAAACTATGAAAATCATAAAGATATTACTATGAATTTTCTTTTCACATCTAGCTTGCTTCAGCATTTAAGTTCTGACACTTCATCTATCTATATAAAATACAGCTTTATTTGTTACTATTTAAGACTGCAACACAATTTATTTAGCTCTGCTCTTTCAGCACTTCCTAGATGTTGTGTGTTTGTGATGTCCCCAGACAGGACATGACGCTGCAATACACCATTTTGGTGATTATGAGAACAGCCTTTTTGCCTTTCCCTTGGCACTGATAATAAACTCTTACATAATGACTCATGGTAGTTGTCACCTTTTAGATTTGTCACAAAATGTAGACATTAGCTTTATGATTACGAAAGAGACAAAGCTATTATGTGGGTTGTAAAACTCTTAAAACTCAACTTCTGGATTTGTATTTCAGCCTAGATCTATCTGCCAGGCTTCTCTCTTTCTGTCTCCATTTATTTCAACAAGTGATATGGGGTGTTTTCCTGCTTCTTGAATCTTTTTTTCTTTCTCAATAAATATTCAGTTGTCTTCACCTGAGTTAGTTCCCAGCTACTCTTGGAATCCGACTTGTTTTTCTATATGGACAGTGATCAGATCTTTTTATTTTAACAAAGTTGCTAAGCAAAATCCTGGGAGATCTTAGAGGTGACCTAAGGTAGGAAGCAAGTTCTTCAGAAGTCTGAGGTTTACAGAATATATGGTTTTGTCTATTTTATCACCTGAGGAATACATTTGAAAGGCTACGTAGAAACAAAACAATAAGATACATCAAAGGAAGAGCTCATGTTATTATATCTCAGATAAGAGCAGCAGCCAAAAGAAATGATAGAAAACCCTGATGATTCTGGAGCAATAGGAGGAGTCTGAATATAAGACAAAATAATATCTTCATGTAATGACAATGATTTATGTTATTTCATGTAAGCAGATTGTTTGAAGGACATCAGACACAACATATGCACCAAAAGGGTCTGGTAAAATAGAAAAGTCAACTCATAATCAGAATTTTAGGGGAAATTTTATAGGCACCAACTATATTTTGCTGTGAGTGCCAGTACTGAATCAATTAAAAGAAAGAATTCAACATGTTTTCTACATGTGGGCAGATATGAAGGACACTGGAGGAGTCAATAAATTAAGTATATTTGAGAAAAAAAAAAGAGGACACTTAGCAGGACATGGAAAAAGCAAAGAAGACTGAACGGAATTTGAGATTCAGGATTAAGCTGATAACAAACAGCTGTGGATATCAATCCACTCTTCAGTCAAGAGTGTACAATCTGCAAAATAATTGATGAGTTTATAAGTGTTGGAATTTGCTAACATTCCTTATTTAACTTGCTGTAGTTTTTTTCCTATCAGTTAAAAAAAGTGAGAAAATAAATAAAAAATAGATAAAAATCAAGCACCATAATATATGTCCTTGTTTTATGTCTTTTATAATGACAAAACATTCCAGTATTCTGCCTTCAGCTTTGACAAATATTTTTATTGCAATAAAGCTTACATGAAAATTCAACTAGATGTCATGGGAAATTCATCTTCAGTTTCATCCTACTATATCAAATATCTTTGCAAAGTCAATGAAGGAGAAAATGACTTCTCTGTAGAAAGATTTTGAAAATCCTTGTGGATGGAAGTTGTTATGTACTTCTGTGAAATATTAAAACACTTCTTTTAATGATCAGTTTTTTAATCTTTTCGTCCTTCAGTTTTCTCTTCAGGCACAAAGATATGTGAATCTGCACTAGAGTTATTTGATGGTCTTGACCTCACCATGTGTTCAGAGTAAATCATGGGAATGCTGCTTGGAATGCAAATGTTGTCCAGCTGGCCAGGCATTTCACCCAGCCTGCCTTTATGGTTTATTTCTTTACTGAGCTTTGATTTCATGTTCATTTCTATCACTCTATTTTGTGCAAACAAATATCCTCCTGATGCTGTTTCTTTCCTGGACAGGAAACCAAGATTCTCACTTTTAAATATTGTAACTGCTGCTGTTATTAACAATACTGTATTTTTATTTAATGATACCAGTAATTAATTCACACATCATCAAGACATGCACAACACTGCACAAATATTTGTGCCCAATAACAATTTATATGTCAGAAAAACTTGTAAAATTCCCAGCTGCCTGGAACCTCAAAGGTTTGGAGGCATTTTTTAGACAAGAAAAAAACCCTAATCTGTTGCCATAACAATATTTTCTCTCTCCTTCTATACCTGCAAAGAATGATTACCTGGCTGCTTGCACCATATAGAAGTGTTAGGCAAAAGCTAATTGTTTCCTCATACAGAGCATGTGGAGGTTATTTTATCCTTTTCATAAGCTATGTATAATTTTACAGTGGGATTGTGAGCTCCATCCCTCTCCCATGTCACTGTTATGATGACAATTGCCATTACCTACTAGAAAAGAGAAGAACTGTTTTCTCTGTACTGTCAGACCTGGGAGTGAGATGTGCTCTTCTGCTTCATCTCAGAGATCCCACTGAGCAGCTGGGTATATATAAAATGTTGATACTGTTGTACTTTCATCATACAGATTTTCAGTCAGTAAGAGATTGTTTCAGCTCACAATGAACCAGAACTGGTATCAGGACTTGAAGAAGGTATTACTTGAAGGAAGTAGAGAATAAAGTTTTTGTACCTGCACTGCTAATGCAGCCTCTGTGTAGATTTTTTCTGTATGTACTCGGTGTCATGTGGAGCACAGAAGAGGTTTGAATAGGGACACCGTGAGGAGATGAAAAAAATCTAGAGTGGTGCTCTTGAGTACATTCCTGATTATGAAAAAAACCAAAACAAACCACAGAGTCAACTTAAGAACTCACTTTGAGTCCTCATCTTTGAGCTTGTTTTGTAACATTTAACTCCATGACATCATCTTTCTAGAAAAACTGGCTATTTTGACTATTTCCTGCTAAGTCTAAATGACAATTATGTTCTCCATTTCCAGTTCTTTCTCACGAAAAACATGCAGGGCAGCTGATGCATGACATGGAAGTTTCAGCAATATCCTTCTGTGTGGCTGCATTGTTACATCACAAACAAAATCATGAATTCTCTTTCCTTCTGTACAGGGTGCTCTATTACCCAAGCTAAAACAGATGTAGACCTTTGCATTGCTGATCTCCTTTTATGTAGACTGAGAAAATGTTAAGGCATATGGGAATATGAGTTCTTTTCTCATTCAAGTGAAACAAGCACTTTTTATGAACTAATAAAAGAGACACTGGCATATTCAGAAAAGAATGTTTAACAGCATTTGTTGAGAAGATTCAAGCAGAGAAAACTCCATGTAATCAGCATGAAGAAACTCTAGCAGTTATTTGGACACAGAATTTTTGGAATTGACATTTAAGATAAATTATTTGCCCCTCACATGCTAGACTGGACAGTATAAAACTTAAAGCAACATTGACCCCCTCAAAAATTCCTGAGATTATTAAAGTTCTCAAAGAACAAGATAATTGTTTAAGTAACTTTTGAAAGCAGGGTAAATACTAGCAGCCGTGCAGTGAGCAAATGAATGACATGTCCTACCAGGAAGGAGAAATGGCAGACTGTGTATGTAACATGTCAGCTGCACATACGACCCCATGCTGCCAGATACAAAGGGGTAGGAATTTCTGAAGAATTTAAATCCAGGATTGATAATGGTACTAATTCCTTTTTGTTCAGTTTACTTGTCATATAATATTGGTAATTAACCTTTGCTTTGCTTGCTACGTTTCTTTAACCAGCTCCATTCACCACAGTGCTGAGGTTCTGTGGAAGAGAGCAGTGATTAGCCCTACATCTCTGCCATTGTACTGAGAGGGCATCACCAGAAAGCATTTCCCAATGGTTCTGTCAACTTCTTGCTCTGTTTCACATTTCCTTCCCCTCACTGCTCATTTTCTGTTTTATGAGCTGAATTGTACACCTAGATAAACTACTCATTTCAGCTCAGCTACACTAATTTCCATCCTCTACAGAGGTCTACCCAGGCCAGCACTTACCAACCCACTGCAAAACCTCTGTCTTGTGTTATGAGACTGTTGCCTTGTTTTTCTTTGCTTCTGTAGTTCTCTTGTTCGTTATTGAATACTCCTGGTCCATTACAGTTTATTCTTTTCCAAGAATGGCTCAGAATCATAGAAGAGTTTGATTGGAAGGGATCTTTAAAGGTCATCCAGTCCAACACCCCTGCAATGAGCAGGGACATCTTCCACTAGATCAGGTTGCTCAGAGCCCTGTCCAACCTGACCGTGCATATTTCCAGGGATGGGGCATTAATCACCCCTGTGGCAAATGTGTTGCAATGCATCACTACACTAATTGTAAAAAATTTTCTTCCTTATATCTAGTCTAACTCAACCCTCTTTAGGTTTAGAGCTGTTATCCCTCATCCTACAGCAAAGGCTCTGCTAAAAATTCTGTCCTCATCTTTCTTATAGGCCCCTTCAAGCACTGGAAGACTGCAACAAGGTCTCCCCTTATATAACATGTCAGTTATGGTAAATATGATGCATGATTACTCTGCTTTGTTTTTTACAGGCACTGATCTCATTATGAAGACAACAAGCTACTGCTTCATGATGACATTAGTAAATGAGAACATAATGGCGAGAGTAGTTAGTCATGTCATACTGTAAAGAAAGAGCTAGAGGAAAAGCTGTGCTTAGCAGTGACAATGAATGATTAAATATTTACTATATTGTGAACAAGAACAAAATATTTCTGGTGCTGGGACTTACTGTTTGAAATAAAAAAAATAGTTTTGGTACAGTAAAAATATTGTCCTGTCAAAATACTTGTATTGCTTTACTCATTAAATAAATGTAACATTTTAAATTATCTTGTAATAGAGCGTAAAAATAAAATAATCTTGCTTCAATCACAAGACTAATTACTATACAAGGAAAAAATTCTCTTTTCAAACATTATATTTATTCTATGATACCTTGTAGCCAGCACTTCCTTTGTTCTAATCTGGTCAGAAATATGTTGATTTGAAAAGGAACTTCCTTATCATTAAGAAAAAATAAGTCAAGAATTCAAATAATAGTGAATTGATGTTACTTGAGTCAAAAAGTCAGAACAATGTTGGTTTCAAAGTGCGTTAAAAATAATGAAGATAGGTTTTATTTTAAATGGAAAAATAAGACAAATCTGAAGTGCAGAATCCATTAAAAAGTGGAATATGCATGTGCTATGTATTTTAAAATACTTTTTATAAACTTTCTAGAGAAAACCAGGCCGTTTGTTAAAGAGGATCAGAGTGTGTTGAAAAGGGTCACCCACCAAAGCAAACCATATCCTTCGAGCCCACTTACACGTATACCGAGAACAAGAGACCCTGCACTGCTACAGAGAACTTTGAAAACATAAAATATCAACTGTTCTGGTTGAACAGCCTTTAGCACTCCCTAATAGAGACAATGCCTCTTGATATATGTGTGTATGCAGGCATGTAGTGATAGGACAAGGAGCAATGGCTTTAAACTGACAGAGGGTAGGTTTAGATTAGATATCAAGAAGAAATTATTTACTGAGAGGGTGGTGAGACACTGGAACAGGCTGCCCAGAGAAGCTGCTGATGGCCCATTCCCTGGAAGTGTTCAAGGCCAGGTTGGATGGGGCTTGGAGCAGCCTGGGATAGTGAAAGGTGTTCCTGTCTATGGCAGGGGGTTGAAATTAGATAATCTATAAGGTTCCTTCCAACACAAACCATTATATGATTCAAGGATATATCTAATCCAAATGACCTTTCCACCTGTAAGATTCCTAGTTTTGAACCAGGACCTGCAGCATAGAGAGAAAACATGCTAATCAGAGTGACTCTACTATGCCCCAGGCAGGGTTAACACATGCTGCAGGCGTGCATAATCTGTGTCCATGAATATTCAGGGTAGTTCCAGCACCTACAACATCCTTCTATTTGAATGGTATGTTCATGGCCTCCCCCATAAGACTGAATGTGTTTCTCAGCGGGAACTTGAGAAAAAAAACCAAATGTGGCTGGTTCAGCCACTATTTATGAGGAGTCTTATGAGGAGCAGCTGAGGGAAGTGGGGGTGTTCAGCCTGGAGAAAAGGCAGCTCAGGGGGCACCTTATAGCTATCTACAACTATCTGAAAGGATGGTGTAAACAGGTGGGGGTTGGTCTTCTCTCACAAGTAAAAAGTAATGGGACAAGAGAAAAAGGTCCCAGGTTGCACCAGGGGAGGTTTAGATTGGATATTAGGAAAAATTTCTTCTCTGACAGTATTGTTGAGTATTGGAACAAACAGTCCACGGAAGTGGTTGAGTCACTGTCCCTGGAGGAATTTAAAAGATGTGTAGATGTGGCACTTAGGGACGTGATTTAGTGGTGGGCTTGGCAGTGCTGGGTTCGATTCAGTTATCTTAGAGGTGTTTTCTGACCCAAATGATTCTGTGATTCTGTGGCTTGTCAGTGAGGTACATATCCAGGAGCTATAAATATTCACCTCGTTCTCCTCCAGCCTTTATCCAAGCAGACTATGCTTGGACTGTATGCCCAAAATGAAAATCAGGACTCCAGATAAGCAAGGTAAGAGTATCACTTCATGTGACAGTGCTGTTTTGGATCCAAGTACAATGTTGGACTTCTTTTGCAGTCCCAAAGCTATTAGATTTCTCTCCAGTTTGAGAGTCACTCCTATATCGCAACCTGATACTGCAGTACTTGAGTGATGATTTCACATCCTATGTTCCTGCTGGTGCTTATTCTTCTCAAAGTACAAAACTTGGTCATTGAATTGCATCCCTGTTTTCCAAAATATTTCTTCAGTTTTTCAAAATCATTCGGACTGCCTCACAACATACTTGCAGTCCCACTAAACTGGATAATGTTTAAAAATCTAGTAAACTTACTCTTTGTTCCATCATTGCAGTAATTAATGAAAATATGGAATGGTATTCTACCCAAAACAGAACTGTGAGGAATGTCATTTGATATGTTTTACATTTTGCCAGCACACTGATATTTATTCATCCAATACTGCCTCCTGACCCATCTGACTGACCCTGTGCTAGCCACCTCTAGTCAGCACCACCCTAACATGCTTTCAGTGACAAGATGTGACAAGATCTCTGACATCCTCTGCCTCTGCTTCAAGTAGACTGAAAAAATTATTTATGACTATAACAGACAGTGTTCTTCAAACGTGTTTTCCTGCTGTACTGAGGAAGATACGGAAGTCTCCTGAGCTATGGTTTGACATGGAATACAAATTACAAGACTTCCGTGTATCTTGGGCTGTGACACAGTTGGTGTTGAAGGGTTAAAGAAACCAGAGGCTTGTCGCATAGGGATTCAAAATCACTGTAACAAAGTCATCTGACTTATAAAAAAGGAGGACTTGTCAAGCATATCACAAGACTTGTGCCCTCAGAAGTGTTCATCAGCCATGAACAGCTTGGATTTTTTGAACACACTGCACACTGGGGGAATCTGTTCCTCTACACAGAAACCTAAAAAAGGCTACTGCCATGAGAATCAGGCAGATGTCTTTGAATGACATAGTTAAGACCTAGTTATTCATCTCATCAGGAATTTTTCTATAATTGTTAGTAAAATAACAAAAAATCAGTGCAACATGGATATGCAAGTATGTTTAAGGGGGAAAAAAGCCTCTATATTCACATGAAGATCAATTCAAATGGTATTTCTATAAAAACTGTTTTCTTGAAATTAAATTTTTACACTTATGTGTTTGCAATAATGAGGAAGTGGTAGCAATTTTTTTTTCTGCAATACCAAGTATTTTTAAAAAGAAAATTAAGCTTTCAAAACAAATTTAGAAAAAAGAAGAAAATTAATTAATTGACACCTTAAGAGATTGTGGTGTCTCTGTGTAGATAAACCTTAATGAAAGCCTTTCTTTTGTCATATTCCTTGTGCCATATTTAGATCAGATGGACTATTTTACAAGTTACTTCTGTTAAGGGTTCTAGGTTACAAAACCAACAAAAGAAATTCAGGTCATCCATCATGCAGTGCACACGTATGCCCACCCAAATAAAAGCATAAGTGACACAAATAAAAGCATAAGTGACAGTTGCTGAGGGATGTCAGAACAATGATGTGAACTTTTCCTGCAATAAAAATAGCACTAGACAGACAGGCATACTTCTGATTATAAAGCTGAAGGACAGTAGTAGTGGATATTTGTTCAATAGGGCTTTAGAAACGTGGTTGCCCAACAGTGAACACAATTCCCTTGGTGTAAACAAAGAGACAAAAAAAAAAGTAGGTTTACCCTTAAAGACTGAAAAACCCCATTTTTTTCAACTCCATCCAGTTAAGTTGGGAATGGAGCCAGACACAGTTTTAACACATTACAACCACTGTTCTTCAACAGGTAAACAGGATTGGGAAAAGAGAAAAACTATGACCAGATTAACAAAGGAGAGATTAGCAGGGGATTTTCTCCTGGGTATAATTTTGCACTGATTACTGTAATGATCAGCCCAGGGACAGTGATTGTAACTTGTAATACAAAGCATGTGCCATAAATAGTTCAGATTTGAGACACCAGGAGACATTCAGAGTACCTGAAAACCTGTCTGTTCAACAGTCAGTCAGCTGATGCTAAGCATCAGATGGAAAACCTTATTATCCAGTTACTGGCTTTAGAAGATTTGCATCCAATAATTTTAAGAGAGATGGTTAAGGACTCTCTGACTACTCCACCCTTAGTCTCAAGTCTTGGAACGTGAAGGGTCTGGAGTACTGAAAGGAGGCAAATGCTACAGCAATGTAATCAGGGGATTTAGAGGCATGACCTCAACTATCAGCTTTAAACAAATAATGTCATAACTGTTAAAAAAAAGTTAATAAACTACTTAAAAGTGGATGATGTATAATTTATTTTAAAATTTGATTTGCTACTTCTTTTTAAGTTAGAGCTAACAAAAGTTTGCAAACTTAGAATTCTGTGATGCATTTACACAGAGATTGGTAACAATTTTCACTGAGAATCCACAATCTACTCAGACCACTCTCAGTGCAAGGCAACTGCTATGTCTCAACATGCCACTGTAAGTTGGATTTTTACCAGGGTATTTTAGAGATTGGTCTTTGACTTCATGTATTCCACACTCTACTGCTGATCTGGAAGAAAATCGAAAATTGCTGCTGACAAAGTTCACAGAAGACACAAGTAATGAGAATGATAAGTAATGGTGAGGATATGTTACGGAAAGAAACCAATCACAATAATTACTTGATAAATCAGGCTGCAAGCAATTCATTTGACCTTCAATAAAATTGACTGTAAAATTACACATTTAAGAAGGAGGAATACAGAGGCTGATTACAGCACAGGGAATTCTATCCACATTAGAAATGGCTTTAAAACAGGCATACTGAGACTTTCATGATAATCAGCTGAACCTTGGCTCCAATACAATTATTTGGCCAAGAGACTAATGAAATCTTGGTTGTGAGTTTATCAAAAAGAAAGTTACAAGCAGTGATCCAATTGCCTTTTTAAATACCTACATGTGGAACAAAAATCTGATAAAGCCAGATGCACCTCTGTTCCACAGAGACATGTGCAAGAAGATACAAATGCTTGAAATTAAACCTAGAGGAGCCTAGTCAATAAGTAGAGCACACACTATTAACAGCAAAGGCCATTAATCATTAGTACAGTTTAACAAGAGCTGTAGTAGATAAGTTTTCCATCACGGGAGGAATTTAAAAATCGCTGGCTACTCCTCTAGTTTCTGCTGTAAGCAGAAGTTAATCAGGAAAATTAAGCTATTTGTTTTATGGGGCCTACAGGTTATGGTGGTCTTGTCTGTCTTTGCCATGTGCAAATCCATAACACAGATTTATAACTTTATAACTGTTATTATGCTCTAAACCTGCATTCTAATACCAGATTTCGATAACTCTGTGCCCTGCTGTACAAAAAGACTGTACAAAACTCAATTTGCTGTACAAAAAAAATACAATTCTTGATGTTCTGTTGATGTAATGCAAACATGACTTTGACTAAAGTATCTCTATTCTTAATGAGAAAATATATCTTCTTATTGAAATACTAGAGAGCTCAATTATGGCCTTTGCTCCTAGATTTACACATAAATGTACTGGTGTGACACAAAATATTCCTAATGAGCCTTTTAAATTTATTCATAAATGTACAAGTATGACACAAAATATATCCTAATGAGCCTTTGGAAATGTGCACATTGATGTAGTCAGGGCTGTGAACAAGAGCAAAAGTCTTTTAAGGTTTTTTTGCATACAAAAAGAGCAGCTGGTGAAAAATTCAGTTTTTGCTTTCCTTTGCATACATCGGGCATCTTTCTTGTTAATTATATTAATGATGTATTAAACTAGTGTGTCTATTCAGAATATGAACTTGTTGAAAGCTAGGTAGTTATCTAGGGTAGTAATCTATAGTGAGTGATACTAAAGCTGTATTTCATCTGAGGCAGAAGTAAGTTTGGGCATAAACTAATTAGAAGAATTGCACTATCAACAGCAGCATCCATTCTTAAACACATTGTTGGCAACAAAAAAATCATCTCTGTTCTCTCAGAAAGTTTTCTTGTAAGGTAGATTAGTTCCTAACTTGTGCTGCTAATTATTGCTGAAATGGCTAAGAGATACTTTGTGGGATTAAGATGCCTCTTCTGAGTGAGACAATTTGAGTGTCATGCCATAAAAAGAAGAGAACCTTTCAGAAAAGCGATGAGTGTCCCAGTCCTTAGGAGCTTGGTTTCATGGTCCATAATGCCAGAAATCTGCTGTCAAGGGACAAACAACTTGAATCACTCAGTACCTTTCTTGTACTAGTTCTAGTTCAAACCTCAAAAAAGGCAAAAGAGGTAGTAAAACTTAATTGCATTGTCCCTGAATGCATTATAAATACAGGCTGCTGTCATCCAGAATATCTGTCATGCAAATATCACCCAGGATATACCACCTGGTTTCAACTAGTTCCCTTTGTTACCCTTTGAAACCTGTGGCTTATTATAGAGAGTAGAGGATATTTGAGTGTATTAGCTAGATTTATTTTAGTAAATTGAAAAATTATAAGATCTTTTAATTACAAAAGAAAAAGACAGCTACCATACTGACAGATAAATACTTGTGCAGTGTGCCAGAAGCTTCCTGAATGTATGTAAATATATGATAATTAGCCAATGCTCATGGTAAAACATTTTCAAGAACTAGCAAGGCATTTCTTCATCTGATTAAGCAGCGAATATGCAATAGTAAAAGGTTAACTCAATGTGAGTCTGTCATGTGATGTGTTAATAGCATCGTGCTGATTTCAGTGGGTAGGCATCATTTAAAGTAGAAACTCATTTTCTCGGTCATCATTTCCTGTAATGTCTCACAACATGAGAGGCACATTCAGGGGCTACAAAGAAATGCAAGACATGACTTCAAGGCAGTTTTCATTTCAGACATAGTGAAATATTGAGAAAAGTCTGATCAGACACTTTCAATCTGTGCTGGTTGTCTGAGTGACCTTGGAATAGTCCAGGATGAAGCGTATGTAACAAAGGGCTATTTGAGTTTGTAATTTGTAATTAAATATTACTTTTGTTGATAAAGAAGCTTATGCAACTAAATGACATGGCTGCATTCACCCAATGCCTTAAAACCAGGCTAAAACCAACTGAGAAGTCTTGACTTCCAGATATTTACATAAGACTGCATTTTTCTGGTATCTCAGTATATTTTGATACTGGCAATAGATATTTCAGGGCAATATAAAGAATGATATCTCAGTATTGTCTTTTATCTGCCACTTGCATAGAAAGTGTCTTACTTCTCCCTGCCTGAAAGGGATAATTTCTGTAAAGTAGCTGTTATATAGTATATAACTAGCTTAAAACCAAAGGGTGAACAAATAAGAGTCACACTTACATTAACCTACCTTTCTTTACAAGAGTGTTACTGATCCCAGTACCAAGATTTATATTTTCCTACTTATTTTTTAATTAATGTTACACTTTGTCTATTTCTTTCTCTACTTTCTGTTTCCTTCTGAATCCTATTTCCCTGTTGCCACTGTTCACTCTCCTCCTGTTCCTATTTGCTAGGACAAGTATTGAAAATGGTCTGGGACTGTGTCCGAGAGCATCAGTAAATCCTTTCAGCTTTCTCTACCAGAAGACACGTTTCCCAGAGCTGTCTCCTAGGAACTGCCAGGTCTGCTTTTGCTAGTGTGTGTGTCCAGCCCCTTCAGAATCTGTTCTTGCCATTTAAATTCTATCCAGATAGTTCCTACAGTGAGTTATCGTTGCCTGATATTGGAAAGTCATTGTTCATATCAGCAGTGCTCACAGGGATGGGCTTAAATGTATAACTTGTGCCTTCTGGAATCAGGATGCTAATAAAAATAAAGCATGATTTACACCCCACGCTCAAGCTGGGTATAAGGGAGTTGCAGTGAAGTGTTCTGTTGTTGGCTGTGCTGTTAAGCTGAGCTCTGTGTATGTGTGCAATGCAGTAGAGCAGTTTTAATGAGAAACTCCCTGAAAGTTATTACCGAGAAGCAAAGTGTTGCTATGCAGTTTTATTGCCAGATCACAGAATTCATCTTTTTTCCCTTGGCCTGAGCTAAGCACACAAGAGAACAAGCCAAAAAAAAAAAAAAATTCTAAACCAAAACCAAGAAAAACCTCCACACTTCTGGTTCCTGCAGCATCTCTGAAATAGATTTCTTATCTTGAAGGTTTTCTGCTTTTGATCTATTTCTACACCTGTCTGATTTAGGGGTTCCTTATGCATAGATCTGTCCCACCTGTGCAGGATTTTTTGCCCCCAGCCCTCCCCCAGCACGGCACACGCTGGCCAGTTGCCAGCTCTGATAGCTGCTGTGGTCCCTGCAGTGTGTGGCATCCATTGGCAATTCTATGGTATGGAGAAAATTTAAGAGCAGAACAGCAGCACTCCGGTAACTGCTGGGGAGGTCATGACTGTTGTCCAAATAATTTAGAGTTAACCATTTGTATTTTGGTTCTTGAGATGCTGTCACATTATGGAAATCAGCATCTTTTTCTGCAGTGGCAACTGATGGGTGATGAGGGGGAGGCTGGCAGGAGATGCAGCTGATGAAGAGCCCAGAATGAAGAAACAAAAATACGGCAAAATTGATAGGGAAGAAAGGATGCAGATGCTGCTGTTTTGATTGATGAAGTAAAAGCTGTTAGAGATGCTCTCATTAAAGACTGCTGAACAATCTCCAACAAATCACATACTCAGCAACCTAGTGGGTTTAGTGTGAGTATGACTGGAACAGCTCCTCTTATGTAGGCCTGCAGAAAGGAATTGCAGGGTAAATGGATAATAAATAGCCAAGACCTCTGCCAGTGTAACTGATGAATGAAATCATTCTCTGCCTCATTTCTTCACCTTGGGATAATGGTTGGGGACTCTCAGTGTCTATGTCTTCAGTTCAGTATGAAGTTCTCTCCTAGGGACTGTGCATAGCTACTCTGAATCTCTGTCCTCCTGACTCATTGCATGTTCTGGAGCAAGAAAGGCAATCTCAGTGTTTCAGACTCCCCCACATCATTATCATTACCATGGTTTATTGAAATGTATGCAACATTCACAAGGGTACTGTGACAAGTCATTAATTAATATTTGACCAGAACTCTGGCAATATCCAGTGTGATCTAAATATTCAACTTTTCTTCAACCTTCTGACAGAAAGAAGAAGGACAAACAATATAAGCAATTTTCAGTGGCTCAAATCTCCTTCATGACCTAAGTCTCCCTTTTCACAAGCACTGCAGCTGTGGCCAGATAATCAACTACTGTAATTAAGTTCATGGTAATTTATATCAGGAAGTATCTGCCCCAAATCCTTTTCTTTTGAGGATAATTTGCTAAGGAAAAAAAGGATCCCTTCTGCAACATTTAGTGGGCTCCATGTTCCCTACAACCCTTACAACACCTCTGCTTTCCAACATGTCCCATAAAGTGTTTGCCAATGATCTCTGTTTAGCAGTTCACACTTGAACCTACAGACGTCAGGACCAATGGGCTGCCATGGACAACACTACCGAATAATCCAGATTTTCCACCAGAGGGGTGCTGATTTGGATTTTTCTCCCCTGTAGAACCACCATTTCCCATGAAGTTTATGTGACTGTAGTACTTTTGGGCCATAGCACCAAAGTCGAATTTATTTGAAATTGGTCAATTGGTTTGAAAATTCTCAGGATCTGACAGATACATTGTCAAAACACAGAAAGAGAGCTGTTTCAGGAACATAGATCCTTGGTTTATTTCATGTCATCTCATGAAAAAGGCATAAGAATTCCATTCTAAAAGCCAATTTTTATCAAGATTACTGCTAAAATTTAATTTATGTTTTTTTTAATGACATAAAAATCTGACTGAACTCCTTTCCCACCTTAGAGAGTGATATCTGAATTTGAGTTTTCTTATACACCCAGCAGTTCTCTGATTGATCACAGAAGATGTCTACAAAACAGGAAAATAGACTTAATACTCACAATAGAGGAAGGAATTTCTAGCAGAAACTTTATAGTCTTTCTTTATTTCTCACATAAGAGCCAAGAAGAATCTTTTCTTTTCTTTTTATAAGTCACCTTAACATTTGCATCCATAAATTAGAAAATTGCTGTGATACAGCTAATAATCCTTAGGGAATTCATGCACTGCTGGAGAATATTTCCCCTCACAAAAACAGTCCTTGGAATGATAAATACTTCTGTTAATGAGATATAAGGAAAAAGTAAATTATTTTTTCCATATCTGCCCAATTATGGTGGCTGAGATCCATGTGGGAGTTAGCAGAGGGCCCAAATGACAATGAACAGGGGAAAATGTCCAAAAGCAGGAACTAGAGCAGCTTCTTTCAAAACAAAATGCTCAGCTCAGAGAGCAATGGGAGATAAACTAAGGGTTTGATCCTGTGATGTATTTCAAAGTGTTAACATGCTGAGGACTCTGGAGGAAATATAGTTGACCTCTATGGCTGCTATGAAAAATGGCATTACCATGGATTCTCTGCTTGCAAATAAATTGCTCTGTCTTGCTGATCAGACTGGTCAGAAAAGCCCATTCCACTACAGAAATACAGGCTGTTTCAGCTGCCTCTCTGCTGGAGGAAAGGACACTCACAACTCCTATTGAGTTAATAAATGTACTTTCAGCAACTGACAGGAAGAGGTTTCAAAGCAAGGTCTGTTTCAGTAACTAATAACAAATCTTTGATTTGTGTGGTATGGGCCTGTGTTTACATATGAGGATTCTGCTCTCGCTGCTACAAGTCGTGTGCACACACCTTAGCGAGCTCGTCAAAATGCAGCAATTAATAGGGTTTTCTTTGCCTCCTGTTGTTCTTTCCAGACACTGATGCCACTGATGGTTGATTTCTGCCCTACGAAGTTATCCAGTGTTAGTCCAACAGGACTTGCCCACTGAAGCAATTACTCATATCATGGATTCTCTCTAGTGCCCAACATGTAACCTTAGTTTATGTTACAAAACCATGGCAACTTTGGCAGCACCAACACAGTGCTGAGACCTTTGAAATGAACCCAAAAGAGGTTAAGGCTTCTTAGTGTCTCTTAACTGCTGCCCACTGGAGGCCTGGCCAAGCAGTGTGGCACAGCTGATGTGAGATACTTGACCAAGGAAACTTTTAGGTGAAAATGCCTTTAGCAGTAAACAAACGACAACTTTCCTTATCTGGAGTACAACTTCACCGCCTTCAAAGTCTAATCATGGGCTTAAGAACAGGCTGTTGAATCAGCAGGGTGTAAAGAGTTATGTGAAGCTTAAGGCCAGAGTTATCACAAACTGTGTCAGTGAAGCTGAATGTGGTTTCAGAGGAGGCGATTCATAGTCAAGAGCTTCTGTGAGACTTGCCTGAGGCCAAGAAGGTCAAGTTCCTCACATTGTTCCTCAGCACCCTGTTGCCACTCAGTGCTAGGGACACTCATGAAGCAGAAGGAAGCCAGGAACCTTTTGCTTGTGAGGCTGGAGCCTCTGTTGGAGACATGCCTAGTGGCCTGATGCTCCTCCTTCTCCTCTGCTCCATAAAGCCAAAATTCACTCAGGCAGAGTTTCATCTTGTAGCCATGATGTTCTTCTGGCCCTGAAATTTACTGCTTGACTGAAACTTGTACTGTAGCCAGAAGAAATTTTCGTACAGAGAAAAGGATATGGGCCCAAGGCTACATAGACATATTTATTATACATCTAAGATTTGTAATTGAATTGGACATTCTGGCAATGTGATAATGATCTGATTACAATTTTTATCACTGTTTCTCAGTGTATCCAAATGTAAAAGTTATCTCCTCCCTTCACATTCCACTGCAAAGCCTGCCAAGACGTGTAAGCCCCTGGGTGCCATTTCTGAGGGCTTGTTGTGGGAAGCTTCTTTGTTATCTCTGCCTGGTGCCTGGGCCAAGAGATCTCCTGGCTATTAGCCTAAAACAGACCCAGTACATGGCAGATTTGTCTAAGCCCGCCAGGTACCCATGTAATGTCTGGTGCAGCCTTGTAACCTATCAAGTCTTGCTTGAGGCATCTGCTGCAGATGGGGTTTTTGTCTGTGACAAATTAAAGGACAATATTTTAACCAAATGGTGTAGGTTGTCAGTGATGTTCTAGGTGACAAGAGCAAGACTAAAAGCGAATTAAATAGGGAAAACATGTAAAATTAGCTGGCATTAGTCCAAGAGGACTACAAATATAAGTGTGTTCTACATTGACTGTATTAATATTTGATAGCTTGGATTGGTTACTGTGTCATTTCGCCTGACACCAAATCTCCATTTTTGATAGAAGATGTAATTTGGATTCCTCAAAGTGATTTTTCTAATTTTTTCTCTTTTCAAGTTTGCCTCTTTGAAGTATCTGTAACTAGTAGTGTTTGATGGCAGTTTATTTTACAGTTCTTATTGAATAAAACAAGTGTATTTCTTTTTCCCAACTTCCAACAGGGACAAAAAAAAGCATTAAACTGAACCGAAAAAAGAACACCTGAAAAGATCTTATACCCATTACTTTTAATCACAAGCTCAGCATTTTATAAATTTAAAATTACATTTTTCTTGCTTATCTGATAAAGCAAACTCAAATATATAGGGGGAAGGGTCCAGTTATTTGAGATAAATTGGAATTCTTTGCCTTTTTTTATCAGCACATTGCCAGAGGGAACTCAAAATACCTGATAATCCATTTCCTGTTACAGTGAGTATTTTCTGACAGTGACATTTTCATCTTCCTGCATACAGATGATCAGATTTTCCTGTTATCTATCTCATATTTTAATAGGAGGTTGTAGCTCTCCATGAAGTGAGATTCAGAGGTTTCAGCTTGGGCTTCCTCAGTTCTGCTTCTGGCTCACTCCAGAGAGGGACAGGGATCCCAGCTCTGGATTCAGAAGTTGACTCGTGCATAGAAGGCTTTAATTTGCACAGCAAACTTTTCTCAGAACTGTTCAGCTTTGCCTTAGCCAAATCCTGCCAGTGATTACACGTAAATGAACAATTAATTCCAGATCCAAGCTGGCTTTACTCCTCTCGTTACTGACTTAGCTCTATGCTACCTTAAATTTCTGTATACTGCTCCGCTGCATGAAACAGATTTGGCCTTAGTGATTGTGATTGATAAATTTCATTTGACATGTCTCAGGTCATTTGCCTCTGGAACTGGAATTAGATTTGTTTTGCAGGTGTGAGTCAAAGTGCAAATGTCCACGAAATCAGGAGTTTCAAAGGGAGACTGCAGCAAAGCTTGCCATGTTTGTATCCTCTATTCACACACCTGCAAATACTTTATTTTACAAATTTTTCATCCCTGGAAAATCAGTATTTGGGAAAGTCTGAGAAAAATAATGCTTGTGTTCCAAAAATTAATTTCTGGAAATGAGGTAGCGCTTTGGAAAACAGTAGTAACACTGTGCCTCAGCTATGCATAGGCTGGAACATCCAGTACATAATTCTCTGTCTTCTTGATTGTCAGAAATGAAGGTCCAGATTTAGACACCAAATTTAGGTGTTACAGAGTTGTATAATGCCTATGTGTGTGATACGTTTAGGCAATTATAGACAATACAAATTTAATAAACAGTGAATTCAGAGAGATTTTTGGATTCCCAATATAGATGCCTATTCTCAGAGAAAAAATTAGTAGCAATATTCAGCTGCCAAATCATCAGTGCCTGGTGCCAGTTAGATGCTGTGGGCTCACTTGTGCATCCTCCTGCTGCTGCTGCAGCAGGACACTGGTTTCCCTCCGGGAGGGGGTCATACAGCCCAAGCCTGTGTGAATATATAACATCCTCCAGGGCATCTCAAATGGCATCTGCTATCCCTGTTCAGGCAACTGAGTTCTTACTCACTGACCAGATGTTCATTAGCTGTGCTGAGAGCTGATAAATCTGTCTGGTCTGTAAACACCTGCACTGTAGACACTTAAAAAAAAATTGTGTGGCAACAGTTACACCCTTGGTTTATATTTGCTTCTCATGAGTGTGTCAGCTAGAGTCAAAACAGCAGAGCAATCTTACTGGGTCTGACAGCTGCCCAGCAGCAGTGAGTGATGCTGGCTGGGAGTTTGTGCTGGTGCACCATGACTGAATCATTCATCTTAATCTTCACTAAGCTGAGCAGAGGTCACAGAACGTGTATGATATTTCATCAGATTTCTCTAATGCTGTGTGCAAAAGCAGTGAGTTGGGTTGGGGTTTTTTTCAAGACTTGTTTTCCTGTGGGTTTTTCCTGGCACAGTTCAGGGCTGTGTCAGCTCTCAGCAGGACTGATTAGTCTTGCGTGGAGCACTGCCCTGAGACAGACACTATGCTTCCAGCTCTGAATGGTAACTCGAGCATGCCCCAATGGGTAGACAGCCCTACATGTCTATGCATCCAAAGCCTGTATTAGCTACTCCATCACACAGAGAACATATGCCTTTTTGATAATCAAAATGTTTTTCTGATTCACTGTCTTAAAATTCAATCCTTCCTCCTGCAGGTGTGAATGGAATGTGAATTTTCAGGTGAATGTGTCTTATGCTTATATTGCTCTACAGGTCTGACATTATTTGCCAGGTGTCCACATAGTGACATTAAGGACTAAAATGCCAACATCACTTCCAGAAGCAGAGGGTTTTTCATTGGAGATCCGACGTCCTTACAGGCATGACTCTGCTCAATTTACAAAGGCTGACAGCAGTTCTGAGTTGGGAAGATTGAATCTTGCTTCTTTATTCTTTAATTAACTTATCCTCTGCTGCACTGTCTAGTTAATATTAATGTGCTGTCCTTGAGCTCCACTACTTACCCACGTCACTATCGTAGAATCATAGAATATCAGATTAGAAGGGGCCTCAGGGATCCTCTGGCCCAAGATATTAACCAGTGTTGGACTCCATATTGATCCCTGGGGACCCCAAATGTGACAGGTTGTCAATTTGAAGGAAGCTATTTACCACCAAGCTCTGGGTGCAGCCTGTCAGCCAATTCCCCATCCACTGCACAGACCACTTGTCCAGACCAGAACGCAGGAGGAGACCATGGGAAACCACATCAAAAGCCTTGGACAAATCTGTGTAGACAATGTCCACTACTGGTTCCCCATCACCTCAGCAGGTTACATTGCCATAGAAAGTTATCAGTTTTTTTAAGCACGACTTGTCCTTGGTGAATCCATACTGGTTTTTCCCAATCACCTGCTTCATTTGGCTTCTGATGGTTCCCAGGAGGCTTTATTCTATAACTTTCCCAGGGACTGAACAGGACTGATGGGCCTATCATTTCCTGCATTCTCCTTTAAGCCCTTCTTGTAGATGCAATCAACATTAGCCTTCTTCCAGTCTTCTGGGACATCACTGAACCTCCATGACTTCTCAGAGATTATGGAAAGTGGCCTTGCCATGATGTCAGACAGCTCTCTCAACACCCTCAGCAGATATTGCCAGGACCCATTGATTTGTAGGGCTCAGGCTCCTACAACAGTTCACACCCCAATCCTTCCTTCACTGACAGTGGGTGTGTGTTCACACCAATCTGCATTTCTGTTCCAGAGGCCTGGGGCCCAACAGTGCTGGATAGACAGAGGTGAAGAAAGTGTTGAGAACCTCAATCTTTTCAGCACTGGGCTGAGTTCCCTGGAGCTGTTTCAGTCCCCTGGAAGGGCTGTCTACTCCCCTTCAGGAGTCCCTGGCTCTGGAACCCTTCTGTAATTCCATCCACCACTCAGCCACAGGATGCACCATGTCCACTGTCTGCCCCACCAAGCAATGTGTGTGATCTTCCATTGTCAAAAAATTAAAATATTCCTTTGTCTTGCTTTTAATTAACTTGCTGACTACATTTCATGAGATGGAATTATTCTGTTTTACAAAATCCAAGTATTCGAATTTATGAAGGTGGTGAAAGTGAGAAAGTACTTGGAATGCAAATGATCTCTGTGGTTTTTCACATAGAAAACCCAAATATTTGCTTAGCTCTAAAATGAATTAACAGCAATTGGGTAGTTTGCCTTCTGCTACTTATACTAAATGTTTCTGACAGACGAATGAAAATTAAAAAGGAATCATATGCTTTATTTTAAATTAATAGTTAATGGAAAAGAAGCAAACTTAATAAAAATTCTAATCTGAGTCAAATTTTTTCTCAACTTTTTTCGAAATAAAACTAAAAAAGGTACACCCAAATTTTACTTTACAAATTTTTATGAAAAAATGGATATATATTTTTTAAAATGTGTTAACAGAAAATTCAGAAAGAATGAAAAATCAGTTTCAATCATCATAGAATGAAAAGAACTTTTACATTTAAAATTTTTCTATATTCAAGGTGACTATTTTTCAACATAAGCCTATATGGATGTTTTTAGAAAACCTTGTCTTTGTATTGCTCAGTAACCATAAATAAATTAAAAATCCAAATATTTCTCGTAAATTAATACATTTAACAATCTACCTGGAAAGACTGAAAAATCATTAAAACTTTATGGACAATGAAATGAATTTTGAACGCACAGATGCATAGAAATGCAAAAAGAATAAACCAAATGTTCTAAAACTTCTCTGTATATAACATGTTAGTAAAAATATTGTTACCCTTAACCACATACCTCAATGACACTGAATAAATACAGTATCTGACCATGAAAGTAAAGCTGAATCTACTAGAGTTTTTGTGGAATAAGATTTTTGCTTAATGGTTATTGACAATTTTATGCCTCGTAAATAAATAAATCAATGTCATTTTTTAGTGGTGTGAAGCTAGATATTAAAGCAAAATATGAATTATGTGCAAATCAAAGCATGTTGCCTGGGCTAGACAATGAAGTATCGGCACAGCATAAGACAAAAGATAGGAGAATTCAACAAGTTTGTTGAACTGCAGTTCCATGACCTAAAGAAATCACTGCCAGTCTGCACCGTGCAGGCACTGAAGCATTGGCTGAGCAGATTTGCACATACCAGTGTGCCAAATATCTGCTGTTATTGTCATGCCAGGCCATGCCCTGTCTTTGGACACCTGCTCCTGACCTGAGCACTAATTCCTAGGGAAATGACAGGAATAACTGAGTAACTTGTTCTTACTGGATTGTGTTGGGCATGTTTATGACAACCATTTGCAGGAGCTAAATGAAGTTCAGCTGCTGAACTTCCTCTAGCCCAGCTCTGGTTTTAATCTCATCACATAACAAGTTCAGTTGCTTTATGACTGTGATGTCAGACCTTTACATTTGATTTGCTGGCAGGCAGAAGCTGAGGTGGAAGAGGAGGCCTGTCCCCACAGGGTTTACCCACGCCAGGCCGCTGAATGAATGACAGGCAAAGCTTACACCCCACTCATCTGCAACCCAATCGATTGGAAAATGGAACTCTCCCTTTTGCAGTAGTGCATTTTTAGTTCTGCCATCTCAGAGTTCTGAGCTGTTTTATGCTTTGTGCATCTTCACAAAGCCAGTGGAGTTACTCTAAGGATCCTCAAGATCATCTCTGTACATGAGATTGAGGAGGAGAAAAGAAATATGAAATTGGAAATACAAAACATGAAATATGCAATGTGAAATGAGAAGTAGGTCTCCTCTCATTGTTTTTTGTTTTGTTTTTTTTCATAGAATCCAGCTCCTGGTTTATGATATACTTCAATAACAACCAGAAGATTTGATTTCTATCTGTGATACTCAGTAATCATCAGTAATCCTGTCATGAAAAGTGCTTATTGTGATACCTTTTATATGCAAGCTGATGGGACTCTCCATCCAGTTTGGCTTCACTTTTCCCCTTACAATTAATGATCAACACACTGTAGTCCACAAAAAATGTGTAAGACTTCAATACACAACTTGGATCTCATTGTACTACCACTAGACTGGTTGCACCTTACAAAGCAAAAAGAGTAAGTGCTGGTTTTACAGATAATTGAACTCAACATCATCATGACTGATTCATATAAGTTGCTGCAGAAAGCAATTAGATAATGTAGTAATATGAAAAGTTGATTTTGGATGAACTTTTAAGTGTAGTTGTAAATGTCCTAGTTTTGAATGAATTTCTAGGGTTATCTGTGCACCTCCAAACTCAAGCCATGCTTTCCAAGCAACAGGCTTGCCCCTACATGTCTGTTGGGGTGGAAATCTATTGTCCATGTCACATTTGAATAGTCAAATCATAGGAATTTTCTCCACTATTTGAGATTTCACCACAGGCACCAGCTGATTCCACTCCTTGTCATTTTTGTAGTGGTCAGGATAAAGGGCAACTCCTCAGATCAAGACAAATCTCAGGTATTATATCACAAAAGGGGAAAAAATGAAGACAAGAAAATCTCTGCACAGCTTGATTTCATTCTTCCCTTGGAAATCTTGGAAATCTCATCTTTGTCCCATTTGTTCCCCTGGGACGTGGACAGACAACAGGAGAAATTCTCCAAGCACTCAGTTTAATTCTCAGATGTTGGCCATGCACTGCCTGGTGTAATCTGGGTTGCACGTCCTTTCTCAGGTTAGACAAATTGTACTGAGGCTGTTATTGTACAGCTGCCGAGTCCATGAAGGCTGAAACTGAAATGTGTAATTATATGACACAGTTTGATACAAGCCTAACATTCCCTACCTGACACTGTTTTAAAAGGGGACTTAGTTGTGCCAAGGTGATTAATATATTAATCAGGGACTTGAGAACTTACCAGAGCTGTCTAATTGAAACAGCAAAAGCCGTGCAGACAAACAAAAGGCAGATACATGCACAACTGAGAGCAAAACTATTCAGTCTTAAGCAGACCAGATGTTGCCATCAATCCGATCAAGCAGGGTGATTGAATTGCTCTAATTTAATAGGTGAAATACTGTGGTGTATTTGCCCAAAGCATGTATGCCCTGAATAATACTATTGTTCTTTACCAGTTTACTGTGGAAGTCACTAACAGGCTATTTTATTTAATTTAAACAGGAACATTGTTTCAAAGGTTGCTGTTGTGGAAACTGTTTTTACAATTTTCTAAAAAGAAACAAGACAGCAAATTGATTGCAAACTCAGATACCTGTAAAATATTTTTATACAGGATATCTTCTACTCTTTCCAAGTATTTCTTCCCATTTTAATGATATGTAAGCTTTGTTTCTGTCCTGCCTGGAGACTTTTGGAAGATTCTTGCAAGTCATAACAAATGACACCTCAAACAAATCACCATTATTAAAAGATTTGTTTGCTGGGAAGGAAGCCAGTACAGAGAAGACAAAGGAAAAAAAGTAATTTCTCAGTGAATTCTGTATCTCCAGGTATTTCAAAACTACCACTAACAATATTGGTTGTCTCTATGACTCTATTTACATACATTTTTCAATGTTGCTTTGAACCTAATGAAATCTGTTCATCTTCTCTCTTGTGATTTGTTTTTAAAACTCCGGAACATGTTTGCAATGGCTGTGCAATTGTATTGTTCAAATCTGTTGAAAACTGGCTTAAAAAAATAGCATTTGATTGTTCAAACACTGTTGCCAAATCACAGAGCCTGCATCCCAAAACAGTGTTTGCTACTTTGGACCACGCTTCCCTTTAGGCATGAAGTATTACCTCAGAACACCATAAATTTGCTGGATGCAAACTGAAGGTGTAATCACTGATAGTTATGAGCTATAACAAAGATAAAGCCATATTTTTTCTGGAGAACTCTCAAGACAGCTGGTAAACATTCACCTGTATTTATTTGTGTCCCCAAGTCTGCATTGCCTGGAACTGGGTAGACAACATACAGATCAGTTGTCTACCAGCCCCTAATGTGCATCATCCTTTGGATATATTGTCACAGATACCATTTGCCACTAAACACTGTTCTTTGCAACTCAAATATCCATCCAAAAACTGTGTTGAAGTTATCCATATGCCAAGCTTAGCCATTTCTTCTCCACTATCACTGGAGGTATCTACAAGTATTTGTGTTGTTTCCTGTAGCTGATAAAGTGATTCTGGTAGTGTTTGTTTTAAAAACTTAAATGCTGCACTAGAGCCATATTTATTTCCTTATTTTAGATATAATCTGATATATCTTGGGAATGTAATTTCTTTTAGCTCTTTTTGAAGGGACACTTTATGAGCAGTTTTACAGGGAAAAAAATGCAAGAGAAACTTGCAATCAGGGGTGGTTATGCTCTGTCTCTGAAGGCTCTGGAAACCAATCTATCTGACAAAATTGCACAACTTGTTTATGAAAAACATCTACAGTACATGTACCTCACATTTTCTCCATAGGGGCCTAGTTAGGATAAAAGGCAAATAAAAACCAGCATGTGCAGCTCTAGGAAGATGTCAAGTTCAGGTTATGGAAAGATGTGGGAATATTGGGACAGAAGGTCTGTGCTGCTACTCTGTTTTGAATCACAGCTAATGTGTAACTACCAAGTTCGGTGGCTCATCCTCCAAGTATTTCAAGAAAATTCTGAAGAGGACATATAGATACAGATCAATGGTCCATCATTGTGACACTGAGATATTTCAAAACCAGAAAAAACACCCCACATCACATTTTGAAATAACACATAGAGTTAGAAGACATCTTCTTCAGTGATTTTGAAATGTGTTAGTCTGTGAGTTTGTCCATAATGTTTGTAATTGATGGAAGAAGACAGCAACTGTTTGTCATGTTTCTGCCTAGGATTTCCTGGACTGAAATACACACACACACAGGTTGCACAGCTGCCTTCTGTGTGAGAGTGAGCCAGATGTGCTCTAGATATGTTGAACTCACAGTGCAAAAGCAGATCAATAAATTTTGTGCCAATAGCCCAAATCTCGATCTCCTGTTTAAAGAAATTTCCAGGGGAGAGGAGCTATTGTGCCTCTTAGTCCCACCCAGGAATCAGGACTTCACCCAACCATCACTTCACTCTAGACCTTCTCTGGCAAGGAAATTGTTCTGCAGCTGTTCTGAGGCAGACTGGAGCTGGATCTCTAACTGTGATCAAACAGTGATCTAACAGTGATCAAGCAGAGCATGGAGTAAAGATTTCCCAAGCTTTCCTTTCTTAGGCATGCTGGCAATGTGGCAGGTGTTGGAGGATTATTCCTATATGTTGAAAGAGGCTGAAACAGGCAGGAATACCTGTCCACAGTTCAGCACTTTATATGTTTGGATTCCTCTGTAAAAATGCTCAATCTGAACTCCTGTGAGTAGACTGTATTTTAATACTGGAACCCCCATATTTCTCCCATTTTACTTTCTGAAGTGAAAACACCTTTTTTTTTTTTTTTTATTTCAGTGGCTAAATCACTTGAAATCCTTTGACAGACTTTGTCAAAGCAGAGGATTCCACAAAATAATTTGAAGAGAACTTTTTAAGAAGGTATGTGGAACCTATAGGATAGAATTGTATTGTTCACAAAAGATAACATCAAGTACTCATTTTACAAAAAGCAACCAGGAAATGATTAGTTATATTGTGACACCTTTGCTGCAGCAGTGGTACTTAATCTGGTAAGCAGCTACTTCAAAAGACATGGAAGTAAGTTTAGAGATCTCACTGTAAAAAGAAGTGACAGGCTTTGAACTCAATTTGTGTAATTTTTGGAGAGCATGGATCAATAAATGATAATCTTAATATAAATCATTGTTTAATCAGTACTTTGGCTCTTTGAAGAAGTAGCTCAATCTCAAGATCAACACATGAAAGAAAAAAAATTAGAGTTTAAGCATCTAGGGGAATATATTGGCCATTTAAAATCTATATGGATAAAATTAATGATTTATAATGAACCATACAAATCTCTGATTGGAATATTAGCTAAAGAAATATGGCTTTAAATTGGGTATTATTCCAGAACCTATTTTAACAAAAAATAATGCCAGTGATTTGTCAAATGTCATAAGCATGTCTTCAGAATTACTAGGGAGGTCTTCCATAGGAGTCAGTATAGATCTGGGACTTTGTTTGCTTGATTTGGGATATTTTGGGAAGTTAAAACTAGAGAATTGCATTTATATCTGGGACTGAGACCTCCAAATACCTCTCATGAACCTTGTTGATAGCTGAAAGCTATCACAGCTATTGAAACAGCTTAGATTTAAGAATCAGATTTGGGGAATAATTTTTTTTTTAATATTGACTCTACAGAAAATTTGGCTTCCAGCTTCATCTGCTCTTGATTTCACCTGAGATAGGTACCTGAACTGGCATCAATTTCCCTTCCTAAGTGGCATAACTCTACATAAGAAGATATCTGTAGCTATGACTAAGATGTCATCTTTTCTCTTAGCTATTCTGCATGCTTATAGAATGACAGATTTTCAGAATATTTTAGATTTATTGTCTAGGTTATAACACATGGTTGTAACAAAGTCTTTTTTGGCAGCCTATCTTGTAATATCCAGTGACTGCAGAATGAGGCACTGGAGATATTCAAAAAGGGTCAAAAGGATTTGAGACAATTGGTGATTTTGTACATAATTTTCAGTTTTGATTGTCCAAATTTAAGTTCTTCAATGCCTATATAGGAACTGCAGTATAAATGACTTTTCAAAGGAATGGATACAGGCACCTTGGAATCTCCTTTGGGATGGGTTCTACCCAATTCTTATGCGTGAGATCTAGGTGTGTGTATTTCTGACAACTCTGATGAAAGCTTTTTTTGGCGCACTAGCTTTGACCACAGAGATGCCTTCCATTAGTCAGAAAAATTCTATCAGATCTAATGAGCCTCACAATCGAACTGGCAAAACTTGTCTGTCTCCCTCTTCCCACAACAACGCTGAGAGTAAATAGCACTTCCTCTCTCCTCCCAGAGCTCAGTAGGGACTGTGAATGTAGGACTCAGCTTCCCACTGAACCATGAGAAGGGAAGAAACTTCGTGAACCATTTCCCTGCCTCTGTTGTCTGGTCCTTCCCAACCATACAGAACCTGAAAATGAAGGTGACTGGTGCAGCACAACCATGGTATATCTAGTGATTACATTTCTGCTAGGATGGCTCTATTTCTCCTTAGAGCCCAAAGGAATTGCGGTGACATAAATTGCCATGTACAAGACTAAGGAACTTCTTCACACTGATCAATCTAAGGGCAATTTATGTGCAAGTACCATGAAATGAAGCTAAGTTACTCTGGCACCTAATAAGGGAGTGAGATGACATTTTTCTCTGATTGAAAGCCCACAACTCTTTAATTATAGAGCATTGGGCCAAACCCATCTTAATTTCATGCATTTTTAGGTTGACCATAATGGGGATTCTTGTTCTTATTTGGATTAAATTTTTAGCTTGCTTTTTCATTCTGAGCCTCTTGCAAAGACTTTAACAACCAATCTGCCAGAACAAATATCACTCCTGGTTACCTCTTCAAAAGCACAGCAGAAAACAGCCACACTTCTCTCTGAGAGAGAGCCTCCAGTGGGGAGGGCTGATGTTACTAACCAAAAGGGAGAATAAATGATTTAAATTGTTTGTTATATCATGTCAATGTCTAGATCTTGGATGCTAACTGTAGCTAATTTGCCAATATGCATTGATGTCATCATGTATATTGCTGCTTCTCTTCTCCTAAAAATTTTTCAAATGCAGGAACTAGTGTGGGCCTTCAGAGGCAGGTCTTAAATTATTCAGGTAATGCCAATTAACTTGGTATTTCCAGAAGTCCTTGCATAAATGGGTATGTAAACCCCTCCCACCCCAAATCAGTTTTCTCCTATTACCCACAACACCATTCAGTGAATCTTTTCCTTCTTGCATCTGCAGGATGTTGATCCCTGACAAGCTGTCAGTATCACCCCAGTCATTTCACAGTGTTGACAGCTCCCTTCTGATGGACAACACGGGACACTGGATCAATCAAAACAATTGGGGAGTGTGACAATGACATCAAGGAGATACAGTTTGGATGGCCTAATTGAGGTGATACACTTTAGTCATCAGGGTAGCAACATGTTTTTTGACAAGAATCTTTTATCTTTGCCAGAAAAACATATTCTTTACCGCAGGTCAGATTATACTGAAGGGTGAAATGGTGCAAATTAAGTATGGACCATTCATCTTTAATAATTAATCTCCTAATTTAAAATCAAAAGTTTGCTATACTGATAACAGTATTTTTCCTTTTTTTTGTTCTTTTTTATTTTTTTATTGAAATGTGCTTTCATGGTTATTATTAATGGAAAGTATCTGGCTTCTGAACAGCAATATTAACTCAATTTTTATTCCCTTAGAAAGGTGCTCACATTTCATCCAGAAACAGTTTAGAATGGAAATAAATCTTCCACTTGATTTTTAGATTGGTTTACTTACACAATTAAAAATAAATGAAAACATTTAGAGTCCAATTTGAAGTCTGCTCTCAATAAAATGCACAGGGATCCATGCTGGCAACTTCTATTAATACTAATGGAAGTTATTAAGTATGTCTTCCCCAGGCATTGACGGGAGAATTTCCTGCTCATTTGTAAAGTAGGTGGTAAGTGGATGATCCTCTTCTCTGTTAAGCTCCTGGAAATGTGCATTAGGTATGGTTATGAACATTATGAAGGAAAATCAAAAATCAGTTTTCAGATGATTCTGTGGAAAGGTGGTAGAAGCAAGAAAATCAATGGATGTGGCAGTGTACTGGATCAAAAAATGAACTTAATAGATATTTGTGTTGCAGCAGGTGTCATCTTTGATAAATGGCTCTTGTAACTCTGTAGGAATGTTGTACCATCCCACCTGAGATAAAAAAGTTTAAGTACTTCTGATGAACTTTCTAAATGCCAGCCAGCAGATGCACTTGGGGGCTATTAACTTTTGTACACTTACAAATGGCAAAACGTAAATACAAATTAAATATAGGAACCAAACTGGTAGAACTCCTGATGAGAGCAGGACCAGCCTCCACTGCTTGCTGAAGGAAGACATATGTCTGACATATCATTAATCAGAGCTAGCTTAAATAAATTGTACATAAAATGTCAGAGGAATTTTGAAAGTAATTTTGTGTATTCTCTACAGATTTGGAGGAATGATTTGTGTACAGCTGTTCAGCAAGTCCATTTTCTTACAGGTTTCCAAGCACCTGATTTTCTCTTTATTAGCTCATACACGCAGAAGTTTATCAGTTTTACCAAGCCAGAAGTGCATAGGTGCTATGTTGTGTTGATCCTATGACCTGAATTCTCAGATGATTCAAGTTGTATTATGTCTCTGTCCTGGATAGATCAATATTGCTGTGGGAGAGAATAGCAGGTAATGTAAGCATTTACTTTTTATGGATTGGTTCACGTTTTCAGCATCTGATAAATCAGAATTACATTTAAAATCTTTCTTCTTTACTGATACATTTGGCTGTGGCCAAAATATCACTGCTAGAAAATATCTGTAATTGATGTTAATTTTATTTAAAATGGTGGACCCATATTTTAAATCCTCCACCGTTCACTGGGGATTTACACTTGCCCTATGTTCACACCATAGCTGAACTCTGTAAGACTGATTGCCTGCAATGTACTAGAAGAGATAAAAATGTAATACCATACTACTCCAAGCTGACAAATTCAGAGCTGTTATTAATTTTCCTCATCCAGAAAGAACCAGCTTGCAGAGAAAGAAAAGGACACTTTGGGTAAGTTTTTAATTAATACAGCAGAAAACATCTGTCTTAAGGAGGAACTAGAGTAATTCAAATGTAAATAACTTTCATGGAAATTAATTTGGATTTCAAAGACTCTGAGGTACTTTGCAATAAACATGGTCAGTGTAATTGTTTAGGTATGCTGACAATGCAAACTGTTCTGCAACTTTAATGTATGGAGACATAAAAACAAATCAAATTATTTTAAAATCACTTTGTTACTAATCTTCCCAGCAGGAGACAACACATGTATGATGCTGGTTCTCCTGATAGAGCTATCACAGAAGCAATTTACCTTGATATTTTCTTTAATGGCCTCTCCCCATCTTGTTGGAAATATTCCATTTCTTTAATATTTTATACTTTTACAATGAGTATTTTTATTACTTAATAAATATGGAAAACAGAGTCGATTATTCTGAAGATTCTACTCTTTCTGTTCATGCCTTAGAGACTTCCCTGTTTTCTTGCAAATTGGAACATCATTGAAAATGCCCATTCATATTGCAACCCTTGTATACAGACTTTCTCTGAGAAAAAACTCTTACAACAAACTTTTGGTTTGGAAAGCTTTCAGGATTTTCCATTTCAGAATCATAAAGAGTCTTCACTTCCCATCTAGGCAGCAATAAAAGATTTAGAAGAATAAAATATTTGAGTACACTGAGAGCTTAAAGCTCTGTAATCAAAGATGCTTCTCCTTTTCTATAACTTTACTGAAACTTGAATTATTTTTCATTTCATTTCAAGCTTATAAAAGGAGATGTACAACACACACACACACACACATGATGGTGTCACAACATGAGGGTGTCATGGTTAAGGATTTCTGTTAGGAAAGCTTGAGGATGAAGTGGGATCATAAAGCTGGTAGAGAGATGAAGCAATACAAATTATTTAAGAAAAATGAAACTTCTAGTGAGGCCATAATGCTTGGGGTTTGGCCATAGATGAAAGATTTGTTTTTATTAAAGAACATAAGCCATACACTGAGCCTGACGTATATTGCATGGGTAAGTCAAGCCCAAATCAATACACCAGAGTAAACCTGCTGTATTTCCTGCACACTGAAAGAAAGTTTCCTGCACACTGAAAGAAATGATGGCTGTGCAGTCAAATAGATCAGAATGTACTTGAGATTCTTACCTGTAATACACGAGACAAATGCACATCTTTAGTTAAGAATGGATGCAAAACCCCAAATTGAAAAATCTTGTGCTCAGGCGCAGACTAGTTCACATAACTATTTATCTCATTCTCTGCTTATATGTTCATCTTGGCAAATTTTGCTTTGAATTTCAAGCTCCAACAATCTCGTCATCTCAATAGCTGGAATTCACTTGAATTTGATCAGTTTCATGTGAGTTTTATGTCAACATAAATCTGTCCTGTATTTGTTGCAAGGACTGATAGTACTGGGCTATGTTCCAAGTAGGCAGTGAGACCACCTGGTTCCCCGGTACCTGACACATCCTTTGTGTCCTCTTCACTTCAGCAAGTTTTTCTTCACGATTTTGTAGAAACAAAGTGTGGCTCAGCACAGTAAATCAAAGTAAATCAGGAGTTATAGCTCATCATCACCAGATTGCAGTGACAATGGAAGCTCAAGTGCTGCAGTGAAACAGCAGTGCTGCATCTGAATGCAGCACTGCAAAGCAAATAAATGCCATGCAGAAGGTGTGGAGGGGTGCTGATAAATACTGTATTACCTAATGGTCTGGCCTTTTCTCTGACACTGGGCTGCAGCAGTCCTAAAATGCATAAGAACAGGGAAAATAACCCCCAGCCTTTAGTAACTTGTACCTGAGGGATTTCCAGATGCCTTTGTATTTCATAGTTCTCTGTGGGTTTCTTTACTTTTTCTAATGATTTTCTGATCATGTGAAAATATTTAGTAGCCAACAACATCCTAGTTGAAAAAAAATTTAACATGTTCTTTGCACAAAGGAAAAGGGAGCAGTGTAATACTGCAGCAGTAGGATTACTGCACTTATGAATAACACTGGTTGCTAAAGCTGGGCTAGGTTAACTTTATCTCTTTTGGGGATTTGTAGCTGTGTCTACTTTCTAGGTGTTAGGCAGCAAATCCAATGTGAACTCTTTCTATACTACAAAAAAAAAAAAAAAAGAAAAAGAAAAAGAAAAAGAAGAAAATGCAGAGCCCAGTTTATACCCAACACTTTGGGTCCCTGCATCTACAGTTCAACCAAACAATTTCATGTAATCTTCTGTTTGATCTGAATTCACTTCCTTCATGTAACTGGAAAGTTTCATTACCACTGGACTTCAAAAATAATGTTTCTTCATGGCAGAGTTGCAGTCTGTACAAAACACATCAACATCCAGATAAAGCAGGCTCTGCAGTTCAGGTATGTCCAGTGAAGGACGCAAGCTGGGGACTAGGACATGTTTCTTAATTTTCCTGTCTTGGGCAAGAGTTGGAAAGCAAATGACACAGAGCAACCACAGAGCATTAATAAAAGCTTCCATTAACTGGTGGGGCATCACGGGTTAGCCCTCAGACGCTGTGGTTGAAGAAGAAAGCAATGCAGTTGACAGCAGTAATTTCAGCAATTAGTCCGTTGCTGGAACAATTAATAGAGACAGATAGGTGCAAGATTTGCAAAGTAAAAATAAGCAAGTTAAAGCTTTAGGAAAAGTTGTTGAGGCCACTGAATAAAGGGATTGTTTGTTTTGCACTACAAAGCTGCTGCTAGAGGACAGACTGGGAAGAGCCAACAGGCAGAGCTGGACATGGTGCAGCTCGGGATGGAGCTGGTGGGGGCACAGCCCAGGCTGCCACAGGTGGTGCCAGGCACGTGTGGCACTGTGGGAGCCCTGTCCCCAGCACTCACAGGGGCTGTTGTGCATGGCTGCCTCATACCCAACGTGTTTTCTCATTAATGTGACGGTGTGTCCACTTTCTGAAACCAAAGGATTGGCTCCACATTTCCTTTTGTCCAGGAAGCAATCCTATGTAAAAATATGCAGTACATATCTACCACTCCTTCAATAGATAAGCAGATATTTATATATATGTATTACATATATAGTTATACACAAAATTGTACAAATATATGTAAATAAATATTTTATTTATATGTACACACAGTTGCATATAAAATATGTTTACATTTATATATAACACCTATATTTGAGCATATTTAAACTAAATACATATCCTTAAATGTGTGAGTGAGTAACAAAAAACAGCTTTAATAAGAGCAAGTGAATGATTGGTTAAATTTTAATGTGACTAGAAGTAATTAGACAAAATCAAAAGGCTATTGCAGGGCCCCTAGCTCCAAAATCTGCTGGAGAAGCCCTCACCTGTCTGGAGTGGGAGAAATGTCAGATGGAGTAGTGATGGACAAAAACATGATGAAAAATGGGGCATCAAATGTCAGAGTGCCTCCCCATCCCATCCTTTTCTGCCCCACAGCATGTCCTACTTCTGCTGAAATCTCCTCCTGTGCTGGGGAGGACCAGGAGCAGCTGGTTTTGAAACTTCCCCACAGCTACCAGGTTCTTAGGAGAACGCTGGGTTTGGATATCTCTCATTGCACCCTTTGGAAGCTGCTGGTGATTAATCTTTCTGCTTTGTCCCACTGCTGTGAGTTATTAGCATTTAGTCTCTGCTTCATACCTGTTTGTTCAGAGAAACTGCAGTTAGGTGTGTGCTGGGATATTGATGACCAGCCATTGGAGGCCTCAGCAACACAAGTAATTTTTACAGTCCTTCTCCTGCTGGTGTTTTGCATCCATGTGTTCACATTGTCTCTCCATTCATGTCCATATAAAAATGTCCACAGCCCTAGAAGATTCCCAGGCTTCTATTTCCTAATACTTACAATCTACTGGGGAAAATGAGAGCTACTTCTAATGATTTGCAAGATTTTAAAAAGTCACCAGACCTGTAATGTTGCCCCTCAAAATACATCAGTGTACTATGAAAAACTTTCAATTTTTCTGCTGCAGAACCGCAAATTAATGTTGAAATCAATTTCCTTCTATGCAATCATTTTGTCTATAAATTCTATCTTATCCTGTCTTCATAAATATCTGTTTTATTGGATTCTCATAAGTTTTATTTCATTCTCCTGTGCTTTCTCATTGTACATTACTCACATTATCTCTTCTTATGCAAGAAAAACTGGGAAAAAAGTTTGAGAAGAAGAGAAAGAAACACTGAGTTATAATACACTTTCACCAACTCTCCTGCTTTGTATTATCAAGGGCTACACCACTGGTTAATCAGAAATTTATTGGCAATAATAGAGATGTCATTTGATATCAGATGTAGATATTGATCCCGGTTCAAACGCCACATTTATAGTTGGGAGCAGCAACCAACTCTCTCCTGACATTAGCAGTGGAGTATTCAATGCCAGATAGGTAATATGGAATTTAGTTCCAGAAATCCATTGTTAGGAAAGTTAAGGAGAACTGAGGTGTGCAAGAATAGGGCAGACATTTTTTAAGACTTTATAATTAGTAAGAGGAAACTTATTTTCTGCACGATTCCATCACAGAGCTGGTCTCATACAATGTTAAACATTGAAATTCACCTTTAAACACCTGCATGAGGTTTGTACCTTCAGTCTCACATTTTGTTAGTAACAGTTGGAGGAATAATGTTTCACAATATGAAGAAAGAAACTGTTCCAATATTTTATCATCAGACTCATTAAATAATTTGGAAAGCTGTTTTGAAGTCATTAGAGTGATTGTAAAAATCTGCTAATAAAAGTGTGTTCAAGCACAGTTCCACTCACTAAAGGGTGACCTATGCAGACCTTTGTTTTGGTTAGGATTGGTGTTCTCCATAACAGCCCTGGCTTGGCATCCAGCTCCAGCTACTAGAGCCACCACAAAGACAAAATAAAGAAATACTTAAAATGTGATTCATATTATGCTGTATGTCCCCATTACATATCTTGACCCTGACTGACTGGAAAAAAAAATTGAGATCAACAACGTCTGCCAGATCAATAAGAAAATTTCACTTTGCAGGACTGTGGTACCTCGCCATAATTTTATGAATCAGGTACACAGATAAAGGAAAATGCTACCTGAGGCACCAACATGACAAAACTAATGTAAAGTTTATTTCCTTATTGACATCCCACAGGTTCCTCTGCTATTGCCATTTTGTCCTGGATTTCCACTTTGATGGATCTGTGTAGCCCACTAAGGGCAGCCCTGAGCAGAGCCCTGAGACTGCCCCAGCAGCACAGCAGAGTCCTGTTAGTGGGCCTTCCTCATACATGTATGTCATGACACCCATAGATAAGTATATATGTATAAGGTGTATCTATGAACAAATAATAATGCATATTTGTACACTTTTTACATACATTTATACAGAAAAGTGTGAATAAATATATGTCTAAAGCAGCATGTCTTCTTTAAATTACTTTTCTTAAAAAGTCAAAGATGTTTCTCGATTAAGAAACCAAGTTTAGAGTTTCCTGCCTGTCATGGTCCTTGAGGGTGAGAGTAAGAAGTCATTGAGGTGCTCTATAACTTAGTCCTTATTTTATAAATTGAGGACAAAACTTTCCCTGGAACATGAAGATTTTCAGCTTCAGAAGACTGGTATCTCTTACCAGGGGGCTGTAAAACACCCTCTAGAACAAAAGTTCATAATCAATTGAGATTTCTAGGTGATGCAACAAAGAGCAGCAGTACATAGTACTCTGGCATGAAATTGTAGAAAAGAACAATTATAGCACAGTCTCTTTGCTGTAACAGTTCACATCTATCTATGCTCTGAAAGCAGAGAAAACCAAGAATCGTTGTCTCAGGCGAGCAAAGTCATCTGAGTTTGCTTTGTTCAAAAACAAATACCCCACACTGATGAGGACACACTGGTAATTAGTTAGCAGAAGTCAATTTCTGTAGAAAACAGAAAGGCAGTAAGATTTTTCTTGCACTGGTACCCAGAAGTGTGACGATGTGCTTCAGAATATCTAGAGATGAAGATGGGCTGCAAGACAGAATTGCCCTAGTGGGAAAACAACAAAAACTGGGAAACAGGACGGGGGATTAAGTCCTGCCCTTACCAAGATGACACATTAGCTAATGGAAGTTCACATTGTAGTACAGACACAATTTGTGGTGTCTCTTTATGCAGCCACCCACCAGCTGAACACTGGGGCAGGCTTCCCCTGCCTCACACCCCTTGGCCAGCTGCAAAACCAACTAAGATAAGAGTACACAATTTCCTCAAGGTAGATGTGGCTTAGAAATGCAATGATGCAAAGTGTTCACCATCCCTGGCACAAACTGGAATACAGAATTTCTGTGGCTTGAGAGCCTGGGCTCTGTTTACCTTTTAAATCTTCTCTAATTTGGGCTAGTGTTAGATAATGAAGTTATCCAGACTGAGGAACTCAGCGCTCTTTTTTTTCTTTTAGAATAGGAAGAACAAGAGCTGCTGGGGATCAGCTGTGAATGTACTATTGATTTCTCTCCTACTGTTGCCATGAATGACAAATGCCTTGTAAGGCATTCTAATTTAGCTGGAAATAAGAACTTTTCCAGCAAAGTGCAACAGCACCACCACAATGCTTCCGGAATGAGGGGAGGGTACATTGTGCCAGGGACTGCTTTTGGTTAACCATACCGGTGAAGTGATACAGAGCTTTGCACTTTCCAGCTCTACCTGGACTAAATCCCTGGATTTAGTCAGTGATATTAATCATGATTTATGTATATCACCATCAGTGTGGAACCAAGCCACAGATGAGTAGCGTTTGTCTGCCATGGCTCGTGGCACTCACCCATGCCAGGCTTCTCACTTGGCAGCTTCAGGTGGCATCCAACGGGCTGTGTTTGCTTGGGAGTTCCCAGCAGGCAGCAAAGCAGGCTGGAGATAGTCAAGCCAAGTTTTATCTGTGTCTGTTATCCAGCACCTTGAAGTATTTCAAATCTGAAGTGCTCTTTTGGCAGATTTGGGGAAGGATGAGGTTGTGTTTTCTCCAAACAGTCAAAGATTTCATGGGAAATGAACTTATTTTGTGACCTGCACTACTTTTTCAGCCTCTGGACAAACAAAGGTATGGGTGTCCAATGTTTTGGACACGGTGATTTTATAATTTCAAGGGAATATGTTGGAAAAGGAAACAAAAACAGTCTTACTATTTCAGTACATTTCAAAAAGAGAAACTAAAGTGCTTTTAGCTTAAAGACAGAGTTTTACATCAAATTTGTATGATGGCTGAACTACCCTGGTTGAATTTCAGCATAAACTTTCCTGGGATCTCCTCTTAATATGGAATTTGATGCTTTTGCCTGCGTAATTGTACTAGACTGCTTAAAAAATACTCATCTTGCTCTATTACCAGTACCAGATCGAAGAAGGGCAATAACTAACCAGATGTTGCTGCATATGGGTCTGTTTGTGAATCTACTTACTTTAGAGTACTTTAAAGGAAGACTAAGTAAAATAGTGTATTTGTAGGAATAGGAAAATGGGAATAATGCAACATTGTACTTTTATTCTTAAGATTTAAATAAATAACTGAGCAAGTCTACTTTGAAAATATGAAGTCTGTGCCTAAATAACAAATTATTTTTTACTCTCATGTGCTTGTGAAAACACATCAAAATTTATACTCTGTACTCTTGCTACTTGTATACTCAGCTGTAATATTAGGTCAGTGTTTAATAGGATGCATAACTATGAAAGCATTTCCAATTCCCATTTGAATGCATTAAAGAAATCTAAAGGTTACAGTACAGTGCCCTGAACTTCACTATGCTTTAAAAAGTAACAGTAATTTTTACAGAGGAAATGATTCAGTAATCCCATTTTTGTTGCACTTCTTAAATTACAAATTAAAATCCATTACAGTTAAAATGTATCAGTTTCAATAAATGTAAAGTATGTGAAAGTCTGTGTAATTATACACACATGAATAAGAAGACACTTTACCTGCTTTGATCCTACAATTCCAACGGAATTCGGAGTCTCAGGGAATATTTCCATGAGGATGAAATAATTATGATCAGAAGCAGTTGCTTTTGAATGGAACCCTGTATATTTACAGAAACTCCAGACAAAACCCTCTGTATGACAACCCAGCAGGAACAAAACCAAGAAGCCTCTCCCTTCCATGTGGTTCTGCACTCTCTCCGTGCCAAAAGTGCCTACAGAGCACTATCATGGCTTTTCAGATTTGTTGTGTTTTGGTTTTATATTTTTCCCACTGGCTTTGTGCCTCTGCCTCTAACAGAAAAACACAGCCATGATGTAATCAGTTCCTTCTCTCCACTGATCATGTGGACACTTAATTACCCCCCACCATCAGATTGAACTAAAAATGTTTCAATAGTTTTATACTCCTGTGTAAATTGTGCCCTTTTTTTCTTCACAGTTCTGGTGGTTTTCAATGAATCAGCCTCTAACATTTGGCTCTTTCTGGCAGCCCTCTTTTCCGAGTTAAAACTCTCTACAGTTGTCACCATTCTGAAAGTGGACCTCAACACCTTCTTATCATAGGAAGCAATTTTTGATCTACCTGACCAACTGGGACCACATTGGCCATGTTGACATCTGTGCCCTTCGAAGTAGATCTAAAATCTGAACAACCCTCAGGAAATGTCTTTTACTCTCCCAAGACATGGAGAATTGGACAATTTCTTTCTTAGTGTGGGTCATTACTTCAAATAACGAGGAATGCCTCCAAGTGAGTCTCAGCTGAATCCAAGACAAGGTCTACAATTAGGAATCTTATGTTGCTTACTTAACTCTTATTTCAGGGATTCTGGAGGTCCATCACTCCTTTTTTTTTTTTCCCCTATGTAATTTTAAATTTAAAGAAAATAAATAGAAATTGTTCTTTCTAAGCAAAAGTGGGTTTTGCATTTAAATTTAATTTCTAATGCAGCTCTACAGGGGATGGATTTGGGAAATAATGGAGTTCCAGGTTAATCATCAGTGTTTATCTCGCTGTAACAGGATCACCTGGAGCCACTAACTATGAATTAAAAGTCCTTGTTTGAAATGCATGGGATCTGTCATTGAAAATTTACAGTGTGAAATAAGTGTAGAAAGTATCTCATGTCCTATAGGTAAAATGGGGCCCAACTGCTAGAGGATGAGTTTTGTGCTGCTGACAGTTGCACTGTAGCGAGCAGAAACTCTTTAAGTTCTGCCCTCAAACACCTGAAAGTATGGCAACATTTTTCCTATGAGAATGATTTGGCAGCCTCGACAACTGGAAAAATATATTTACAGAACTTCCTCAGAAAATTTGGTTTCCCCATTGCATCAAAGGATGGCTTTACTTAGAAAGAGTCTGCAGTGCAGAAGAGTGTGGGAGGAAGCTGAGTATGAAAAAGAATTCTCCACCAGAAACGAATGGATTAACAGAATTGATCAGAACTTTTACAAAGGTTTTGTTTTGCTCATTGATTTCTTTTGGGTTTTTTTTTGGCTGTGCTTATTTGTGAAAACTGAAACCTTTAGAAATTTGTGGAAAATTTAGGTGACGGTACATTTTGCTCTCAAAATTCTACTGAATTAATTATTTCAGCAGTACTTCAAAGATGACAAAAAATCACATTTTAAGATTTGAAAAATAGACTTATTTTCTATCTTGTATAAAAAGAAATCTAAATTATCAAAAAAAAATCTAGAAAAAATCTAATGTTTTAACTGTTCTGCAGTCAATTCTCCTTGAGGGTTTGAATTATACAAACGTGTGCAATTTTTAATTTTCACACCTTTTTGCAGTAATTATTTTCTAATATCTTGAAATTTTTCTTTAATGGCAAAGCTCTTTCACACTCACATCTCCTAATTAACTCAGTTATTCTTACTCTTAGGAAATGAGTGATTGTCTCATAGATCTCAACTACATTATCTATGCCAGAAATAGTCAACTAATCCTGTGAACCTAAAAACCCAAAAAAGCATTAGATGACATTAAAATTAATTTATCATTATTTTTTTTTATTAAAAAAATCTGTACCTTACTTTTACACAGTCTCAATTGTATCACTTGTATGAACTGCTGATGTCAGATAAAATGCTGAGCTTTGGCAAAGCTGATCTCCTGTTTCCAAGTGGGATGTTGGGGTTTCTGCAGTTAATTTCTATTTTCCAAACCACAAATATAATGCAAAAAACTGAAACATTTCTATGTACAAATAATATTTAAACCTATTCTGCTTTCTTATCCTATGACTGTAAGACTGTGCTCCAGTGTTAATCTATATTCCAGTATATGTTGGAATTTCCATGTCTGCAATCCTGTTGCAAAAAGTAATCTCTGCTAATGAGTGCAGAAATGTTCCCCCATTCGAAATATAACGTGCTTTAAAAATTACAATGTCAGGATCGTGCTAAGTGCACATGTTCTACCACTTCTTAACTGTTGTGAGTCACTTTTGAGTGGTTCACTGCAGAAATATATGTGTAATTTTCAGGAGATGGAAATACCACTGCCATGTTACATAAATTAAAAATGTTTCAGAATTCAGATCTGCATAGGCCATGCTGGCTTCCCATACATTTACTGATAGAATTTATGTTTTCCTGTAAAGCATGTTGGAGTAATCAAGGAGGAGCTCTAAAATATTAGGTATTCTCCATCCAAAACTATGACGAGGAAGTACTAGAGTAGCACAATAAAAAAAGTCTTAAATCACCGGGCAGGAGTGTAAAGGTTGCATATATTAACATTGCATCCTTATATACATGTTTTCCACAGAGTTTCCAATTATGTCATAGAAGTAATAAAACATAGTATTTCTATATTTACTTTATGGTAATGGAAATTCTTCATCAAGGTTTAATGCTGATTAAATTTAGCTATTTTTCTAAAGTATTTTTTCATGGGATGTTTTACTCTTTTTGCCAATAAAGTTTATTTTTTGAAGAAAACATATTAAGCAAAACTTTCAATGAAAATTTTTTTCCAATTTTTTATTGGAGCCATTTCCTTAAATTTTCTGATCATTACTTGTTACAATTAAAAAGTAAAGTAGTTATAAGTAGTCATTTGATTGAGTCAAAATATATTCCTGTAAAATATTTGTTACATAATATAACATCTTTTCATATATTTCCACACATTAAAATTTTATTTTCCTAATTACTGGAAGTACTTTTTCTTAAAGTAAAAGAGAAAAAATGCTTGACAATGAAAAGCCTGGGAGGCAAAATATGCACTGTCCATACATGCTTAAAGGCACATGCCTGCTTAGTCTCTTCAGCACCAAAAGAATAACTGATGTATATTAGCTTAACTCTTCATATGTTAAATTATTCATAGGCTTAAGTATTTTCAGGACTGGGCTATGCTTCTGGTAAATGACATGAGTCCTTAAACACTTGGGGTTTATTTCTCTTTAAATTTGATATGTAATGTCCATAAATACAGCTCTCATGTTTCTTTAACATATCATGGCACAGAGTATTACCAGAATGTCCCTTTACATTCTTCATCTTGTAATTAGTATTAAAGTGCACTGAATAATGCAAACATATAGACTTGTGTTGCAAACTGACTGAAAGTCTATCAAAATCTGCACTGTCTGATGTAATCAAAATTTTCTTGCTAACTCTGGTTCCCTCCCAAAGCTATTTATACTTTTGCTAATGCCTCACTTTGTGTTACACCAGATAAGTCACTTTGCGTTATGGTTGTGGAGTGTAACATGTTGTAAATGCCATAAGCAGGTGTGACGTAGTGGAAAGCAGTGACTGGAACATAATATTCCAAAAAGTTATGCCAAATCACTGCAATAAAATTCCTACCATTGTTTTTCTTCAAAACATACATTTATTTAATGTACAGTCCTCAGCAGCATCCTTTGAAAATTAATGAAGAAGACCTCCTTTTGACTGCTGATATGAAGACTGTCAGAAACAAGCAGCATTTCAAGCCTGGAGTACAGGGTGAAAGCTGTTAAAATATGTGAGTTCATGTATGATGTATTAGCCATGTTATTTTTACTGCCATAGGCCTGGTAGGAAATGTCTTGGATCTTATACTGGTTTACCTTATTTCACATCACAGACTGGAAGACACACCCCTCTATAAACCCTTGTATCCTGGTGTAGCAGGATTTCTCCTTACATGGATAACAACTCTTAAAGCAACACAATCTCCTATTACAAACAAGTTTTATGTCAATGTGATCCTTTGTGTGTACATCATGTGCTACATGGCAATGAAGCCCTCACAGATTTCTCTGCATAGCCATGAGCATTGTCACAGAATTGTAGATGAATTTCCATTTTCTCTTACTGTAATTAATTTAATTAAAATTAATTCACTTGAAAAAAATTCTGGAACCCATGGTATGTCCTGAAGCAATGTAATTACCCACACTAATGACTGTGGGGCACCTCAAACCCAGCAGGAAGACCCTACATGAAGGACACACCTCTCCAGTCCTCGACTCCCTGACCTTCCTTCACAGCTCGCCGTGGGTGGAGCCACACACTGGAGTGTTTGTGTCCATTAGGAACAGGCTGGTTTGTGGTTTTCACAAGGAAAACTGATGAAGGTTATTAGGTAAGGACAATCCTGTGTTTAGCAATAATCACTTTAAAACAATATTAATTTGGATAACATCCAGAATGAAGACCTCTATTTTTACAAGCTGTCTCTACATGAAAGGGATTTCATAGTTGTATAAAATGCATTAGCGTTGCTTTAAGGATCTGTTCATATTCAATAGGACCATAGAAGAAATTTTAAAAGGGAGTTGTGCACTGTTCTGTGAAATGCAAGTGTTCTTGTCTTGAAACTGAACACCTGAAAGATCAGGCTTTGTTAGAATGGAAAAACAACTTAACTATTTCATATGGAAGATGTTAATTGCTGATCAGAGAATAGGAGACTAGGACAGAGAGAGTAAATTCTTTTTTGCATAGCTGATACCAGATATGTAATTGGGTCAATTGAGTAATACAGCATGATTGACAAATGTGAGGAAAATGCAAGGTCATATCATTGTATCAATAAAATAAACTTGAAATTATGAAAATTTATACATTATTCACCTGACAATTGTTGTCTGATTACACTGATTATAACAACCCATTGAGACCATGACAAATTTGTTTCTGTTGATTAGATGTGAAAGGTTTTACATTGTTTTTTAAAAGATCTAAATGGGAATTTTTTAGCAAAAATAATTTTTGTACAACACAACTTTTAATATCCAGTTGCAAAGGTTATCCGATTTTTTTCTTTCTTTTAGAAATGTTAGAGCTTCAGGAAATTTTAATGAGTCATAGGATTAAGAGTTGCTTAAATTAAGGTGATGTCATGTGACAATCAAGTAGTTCTCTTTGTGCCACATTCTCCCTCAATAAACATTTTAGCCCTTCAGAGTGACAGAAAGGAAGAGAAAAGGAAAGAGACAAAAAAGATATGTTGCTGCCTGGAAGAAACTGTTAATATAGACAAAATACCAATTAACAGGCTACAGGGAATACTCAATGCAATGCAGATAAAATAGCTTCTATATTTATCAGCATTTTCTAGTGTTTTAAGGTTTCTTAGCAAAGGCACTGCTTATAAAAGGTGCAAGACTGACAGCACAAGAATATGAAGTCCTTTGTCTGTCTCCTGGAAAAGTACTGAGTAGGCAGCATAGTCCTGGTTCCCTTTTCCTTTAAAATTATTTGTCATTTGTGTCACTTTGGAATTTACTGCGTGGTTTGCCTTTCACTGACAACAATAATTCATGGAGTATATACCTCCCTGCACTGGAGTCCCATTATATGTCAAATGAGCAAGGAAGGCAACATTAAAAAATAAAAAGCGTCTGGTTTCTGTAGCTGTTTTTTGTCTCCCAGAACTGGACCAGAGAAGGAACATCATGCTCTGGGGAATGCACTGAGCAAGCACAAATCAATTCCCCAGCCTGTGGGCAGTGGTGGGAGCTGGCACTTGAGTGTGACTCAGAGCCATGGACAGGGGTTCTGAGGCTGGCATCTCTGGAAGGCAGCATGGCAGTCAGGCTGCTGGAGCTCTGGAAGCCAGCAGAATGCTTACCAAAATGGAGTGGAAGTGGTGGCAGTAGTCAGAGATGCCAATCAGTCCTTGGAGTCTATCCAGATACTTCCTCAGCATCCTACTGCACCCACAGTTTTGTCATGTGGACGTATTTCTCCAAGGAAATGGGTTGAAACTGCAAAGAGATCCCATAGATCGGGAGAGAGATGATAACAGTCCCCATTACCTATGCCAAAAGTTTAATGGGCATCTTAAATGTTTCTACAATAGATGCTGATCTCCTGCCAGCTGGTGCACAGAGTGCAGTGTATGCCAGCTGGGCTGGGTGCAGCAGACAGCTACATCCCAGCATATATATATATATTTTACCCACTTCATGGTATTTTGCCTCAATTGCCAACATTTTTGGAGCACATGATTCATCTGCCAGCATTTCTGCTCCTTTGTGTGGTGTGAAGAAAAGATTCACACTTTTGTTAATATTCTAATTTCGCACTCCAGGAGCACATTCTTACCAATAGTGATGCCCTAAAGGTTAAAAGCAATTACAAGGAGTTGATGAGGTTTTGTTTCAAACCTGTAGAGAAGAATGCCAAGTTCAGAAAAAGGGGAGTCAAAAGCATTGGGCTATGGGTTAGCCAGTGCCAGAAGTGATGGGCTGCAGTTGTCAACCAAACCCTATAGATGCTTAGAGTGGAGCAGATGGCAAATTTCAATACATTCTGCATCATGAGGAATGTGCTTTTTTTTTTTTTTTTAAATGAGTTGTTAAAATCTGCAATGAAAAATTGCAGTAAGCAAATAAATCATCTGCCTGGATTGTCTGTCACCGGAGCAGTAGGAAGGTTTTGGCTGCACACTGAAGCAGTGCAGTAGTTGTTGCAAACTATTGATATTTTTCTGTAAGAGTTCAGAATGGACCACATGTCTTAAAAGTTCAACTAAGCTTGAATGAAATCCCAAGATGTAAACTATACTTAGGCAGAATTTTCTTGCCTCAGGGACTCCTCAACTTCAACATGCTGATTGCTCCTGCAGCCTCTGACACTATTCCATCTGCTCCATCTGTTGTCGTCCAGTTAACGCTGGGGGAGGTTACAGCTGTGCTCTACTCTGCTAAAAGTGCTTTCCAAACCTGATTATAACACTACTCACAGAGCTACACACAGCAGAATGCTCCTTCCACTCCTTTTCTATTAAGCACCAGAAAAAAAAAAAAAAAAAAGTAAAAAAAAATACCTAGAAAAAACCCAACAAACAGTAGTTGCTCCCTGAACCTCTTTCCCTGTCAGGTGAAGATCATGACACAGTCTGAAAGCATAAAGCTTTCTATTATTGCTGGGAGAAATATCATCTGAGATGGTGACAATCCTTTCTTTTCAGTTACAAGCTTAAACTCTCTGATTCTTCAACACTACCAATATAACTCCCTTCCACCCTGTGTTTATTTCTTGGGAAAGGGGCATGGAGAGGAAAAGTCTTGCTCTGGTTTCTCCTTTTCATGTTCTATTCGAAATAGGACCAGACAGGTGGTTGGATTAAGGGCTGAGTTCGTTTGAAGGCAGAGTCGAGGCAGTGGCATCCTGCCCCGCTCCCTCTGGTCTGGCATGAGCTCTGCTGCCTCTGCCACTGCTGACCACTTCTGTAGACCTTTCTGCCTGGGACACCAGGTCAGTCTGTGAGAAGATTGGCCAAACCCAGCATGAAAAATGAACTGGAAGTTCAGGGTTGACTGTGTGCTGAGACTGCTTAACCTCCAGACACAGAGACAACCAAGGGTTGCTTCTGGTTCTTATAATAATCTCTAAAGACTTTGGATCCCCAGCTCTGTACCAAAGTGTCTGAACAATCACTGAGTGTTAGTAAATTGGTAATACAACCACATTCACACAACCTATCAAACCCCCATCCACTGTAGAAACATTGGGTGAGGTGTTTCAAACCAATATTCTGTAAGCATCTGGTAATACTTCAGTATTGTGATGTGCTTAAATGATCTTTACACAGAAGATCCTAAATGTTTTCACTCTGCACTTCTGTAAACTCTCTGATATTTTAAGATATACACTCAGCATGTTTTTCTGAACCCACAGACAGTGACTTATCTCCAGCCCCTTCTCTCACTTAGAGGCAATATCCTTTCCAACTGACGGTTTTCATTTCAGGTGCCAAAAGGAAAAACAAAAACATAATAAAAATCCTTTGGTTTTATCTCCCACATACATTCTAACCTGCTTTTGAAGGGTCTGAAGGAGGTGAATGGTTGGGTAAGAGGGGAAAAAGAGTTAACTGAAATATGGAGGTTTTAAGCCAAATTTTAATCTTACAACAAAGACGCTGGCTTAGTTGAAAGCATAAAAGCATACTTGAGTCTCTTTTCAATGTCATTGCAAAAATTTATCTTCAGAAAGGAAAAATAGCTTTTAGTTACTTCAGACTGTCATTGGTGTGATTATAGTGAATTAGAAAATACGTGAGAAAAGAAATATTTCTTTTATGCAAAAACTCACCTTGAAGAGCTTTAATGAGTGAGTGAGTGAGTGAGTGAGTGAGTGAGTGAGTGAGTGAGTGAGTGAGTGAGTGAGTGAGTGAGTGAGTGAAGGTTCTTGCAAAGGTGCATTGAGGACTTTTGCACGAGTCTGCAGTCCTGGGAGCAGAGAGCTGAGAGGGAGTAATCACAGATATGAGGACATATTAAGACTATCTTCAGATGCCAAAAGCTTAAGTGAGATTAGAATCAGTCCCTTTAGCTTTGAAACATTTTGCTGAGCAGTTTTGGATCAGACCACATAGACTTATACCTTAATAAAAATCCACATATGTTATCTAACTCTTAAGGAGGAAGCATAGATATGTGATAAAACCAGAGCTACAGTGTTAGAGGCTGCTAAATGCATTGCCTAAATCTGGAGGAATTTAGTTCACAAGAAAAAGGCTTTGCATTCCAAGTAAATGAGATCCTGCAGCTCTGTAGGGAATGGCTTTAATTGGAAAGTCACATTCCTTGCCTCCCATGTAAATAAATCAAGGTACTTGGATTTGGTCATGGCCTTGGTCTAGTTTGAGGCCAACGTCAGTCCAAGGTAATGCTTTGAAGGTTAGAAATAGCACAGTGGAATCAATCTTCACATTAATACGTATGTAACACCATAGGCAACACAGAGGGGTCTCAAACTGAGATTGAAGAGAACCCCATTATATATAGAACATATTAATACAGTAGAAAATAAATGCAGTGGTAATGCTGTATTTGGGAGTGAAATTCTGGTAGGTTATAGAACAAGCTACAAGCAAGCTAGGAGAAAAATCACTCCTCTTAGCTAAACTAAAAATGTGTTAAGGCAGTTTTTATTATTTCTCAATGAATTACATTTTAACATGCAGCTATGAAATTATCACCTGCCCCCATTGAAAGCAATGGTGATGTTTCTGTCATCCTCGGTATTTTCTCACTCCATTAAAAAATCCAGCTGGTAGTTCTCCAACCACTTTAGAAAACAAGGACTAATGTTTTTTAATTATCATTGCACATGGAAATATATTGTTCTTATTTACTGCTTGCAGAGCTTGGGTTCCACAATAAAAAGTGCTGTACAAAGGCAGCAAAACACATTCTCAAGTTTAAGATAAGCAGCACAGTACGGAGTAGAATAGATTTTTTTTTTTTAATAATTCTCTGGAAACATGGAAGAAGATATCTAAACTCCCACAGATACTCTCCTTTATCATTCCAACTGTTTTGCTATTTGCTACGTAGATGTGTCCTTGGTGATACCATGGGGAAATATGTGATTTTGCCATATCTCCATTCCCAAAATATCCTCAATATATTAGGGAAAGTCATTAATAAAGTGACACTTTGAAGCGTCTGTATTACATTTATAAGAGGAACTTAGTTAATCTACTGTATCAAACTAGTTTATACACTGGAAAATGTCATGCTTTTCATAGTCAGTTACATTTTCTCTTTGAGACTGGCTATACATTGACATATAAATATTTTACTTAAAGAAACACTTACAGAAGTTTGTTACACTTCCCAGTAGCATGAGCTATCCTATCAAATAATGATTCATTTCACTTAGCTTTATAAACTTTAGGCATGAAACCTAAATGAGTGCTCCAAACTTCCTCCATAGCAAACAGACAGAGGCTGAGTGCAACAAGGTTTTGCACTTGTTATATTTTGTAGGACCTTGCACTTAAATCTCACATATTTAAATATAAATGAGCATCATCCCTATTACTAGTGTAATGGAAAATCCTGTGTCTGGTTTAAGAGCAGGAAGCCACTCTATAAGATGACAGCAGCCACAGGGCTGCTGTCAAATAGCAAACATTTCCCCTGAACTTAAGAAACACAACCACCTGAGTTTTCGAAATCAAAAATTTCTCTGAGGAACCCTCAGTAAGCAGTATTTCTCCATTCATAAATACTGAATCTGTGTGTGAAAGAAAATGAACTTTATTATGAAAATTAGAAAAACTACATGAATGATAACTCTGTACTCCGTGGTAGCTTTGTCAGCAGCCCATAATCACAATGTCTTTCCATTCTGGTGATCATGTAACAGGAAAGCACCCTTAACTGTGTAATTAATTTCTTTTTTTAAGGTTTGTCTACACTACCACATAATTTAGTTCCTGAGCTCGTGGCAGGCAGTGGATCCTTACTGTCTGCATTGCGTGGATGTTACTTTGCATTTGGGATTTCTTTGGCAGTAACCAACCAGAGCAAGCGACACCAATCTTACATGCAGTCCATGCCAGGGACCCCACCACACCTACAGGGCTGCACCTTTACCCTCAACGGTCTTTAGAGACAGAAAGTTCTGCAGACTTCAGGACTTAAAAAATGTACCAGTGCAATTAAAAAATCAGTTAAGTGCCTTGTAACACAACTCAATCCATGTTGAAGCTGAATTTCACTTTAAAAAAACCCACAACAACTCTCAGGAAATAAGCAATTGTGTCTCAAGGCAACGTGGTTACTTCCGAGACAACGATACCCCTAACCCAATTTGAAAGGGACTAGCCTTGATCAGCAAAAGTGTTTTCCACTCTTTACCAGTCAGCTTAGGGCTATGGTTAACTCCTTGGGTGGGATGCACTTAGTAGTAGGGGTGCAACCTAAGGATATTAAAGCCTGTGTGCAGTGTGTTGGTGGTGCATTTCCAGTGTCCTGAGGTGCAGACAGACAGATCTGTCCTCAATTCTTTACATTGTGCTACTCAGTGGTGTTACTTTTACTGTTTGACTACATAAAAAAAGCCGAGGAATTCAACAAGTGATGATGCTCATTCTCCGTCAAATGATCATTTTGGCAACCAAAATCCTCACAGATGTACATCAATAGCATACAGGACTTTTAGGTGGAGATAGTAAGGATGCTTCTTAAAAGAAAAAATAATTCTCCTTATCTCTTATTTCAATTATGATGCCTAATCAGTTCTGAATCTCACCCTGTTTACGATAATTCGCAAAGTGTCTTGGAGATGATCAGGAAGAAAATTCCTCAAAACAAGCTCTCTTTGGAAGCTATTCAAAGTCTCTCATTCATACTGGGATGTGGCAGAGAACACCTACTAACTGGAGTTCTAAGAGGAGCTATGGTGATAAAAACCTGATGAACAAGGGTTTTTTCACTGAAAAGTTCTGTTTCAGAAACACTGAGGGGTTTTGGATAAAACATTTAATTTCAATGACATTTCCCACAGAGATTTAAACAATATTTAATTTTATTTATTTTTCTTTCAATAGAATCACTGATTGGTTTGGGTTGGAAGGGACCTTAAAGCTCATCTCCTTCCAAACCCCCTGCCATGGGCAGAGACACCTTCCACCAGACCAGGTTGCTCAAAGTCCCATCCAATCTGACCTTGAACACTTCCAGAGGTGGGGCATTCACCAATTCTCTAGAAAAACTGTTCCAGTGTCTCATCACCCTCTGAGTAAAAAAAAATTTTTAAGTGAAGAAGGCTTTAAAATAAAGTCTCCCGGGGAGAGACACCTCACACTATCTCAATCCTACCAATTCGATGCCAGTGCCTATTTTTAGTTTGCTTTCTTTTAAACATTATATTTTAATTTCACTGAAGCTTCAATTATTTAAATTTTTTAAAGATTGATTTTAAACTGTATCACTGTATGCTACATTTACAGTAACAACATAAACCATCTTGACACCAATAAATAAAGCATTCTGATGAATTGTAGAATTCTCTAAAACGAAATGTTTTCGAATTCTTCTTCCTCATAAATTTAGAAATAGATGTAGGCCACTGAGTTTTAGGAGAAGTGTGAAAATACCAGACTCTTTCACTGGAAGAAAAATTGTTAAAAATGACCTTAAGAGGCAGAGAAAGCAGTTTGCTCTCTGTCCACCCACCGGTGGGACTCCATTATCTTGCAGAGGGCAATGCTCCCCAGCCTTAGGTGGAACAGAATTGAGTTGCCTTGCTGAAGTCAGGGTTGTGCAATATACCAGTGTCCCAGTGCACATTCTTGTCACTCACCATGGATCTGTAACCAGAAGGTTTAATATAGTGTGACTAAAGGATACAGCACATTCTTTGGCAACTATCTGGACCGGGAAGTCTGAAGGGAGCTGAGTTTCATATATAGACTGCAAGTAAGAAACTCTCCCTGTAGCCATTGGGATAGGAAGCATTTTAGAAACATAATCAAAAGAGTTAAATGATAATGAGTTTTTGGAGGACATTCAGCTCTCTGCTGAGGTGCCACATTATGCTTGAAATTATTCCTTAGGTTTTTATAAGCCATATAGAACAGAAAAAATATAGCCAGGAGGAAGCACTTCTGGGATTAGAGTTTGAGACGCAGGGAGATGGAGGTTATATATGAGGTTTCTTTCAGTAATAGCAACTGTCAAGACTGACCTCAGAAGAAGCTGAAGGGAACAGACAGCCCCGTGTCCCCAAGCACCGTGGCACAGGAAGGACCCTCAGTGCAGCAGGTAGGTGCACATCTGGGCAGGAGAGCTGTGCTTGGGCTCAAGGGCACTGCAGCTGCAAGTCATTAACTGTGTGTAGAGACTGATGAGCCAGCAGAAATGCTGCACTACAGCTTCTCTTAACCAGTTTTAGACAGAGAAGATATTTCTCAGTGTTATTATCCCGTTAGCGAAAGATGCTGCTGTCCGAACTAAGGTGCAAACAAGACCTTGTGCCAAATGGTAATGAAGATTTTATTTAACAGTAACTGTGAGGCAGAGAGATAGGCAGACAGAAAACAGGGGTAGGGAGCAGGGAGAGAGAGAGAGATCAAGCAGAAGACAGTGACCATTTGTGAATCCAGCAGTGTTCTGTTGGTCCTTCTTCACCCTGGACTTCTCGGTGCAGGGGTGGGGGCTGGAGTCGTTCTTCTGCAGGTATCACCTTTATACAGTCCAAGCTCCAGGTATCCACAGGGCACATATGCCATTCCCATAAATTGAGATGATATGTGTATGAGCAGCTGCTTCCTTTCCCACAGTTTGTCACAGTGGGAATTTTTGTCTGGATGCCTTGGTTCAGTCGGTTCGAGCATGGTGCTAACAATGCCAAGGTGGTGGGTTTGATCCCCTTGGGGACCATTCATATAAGAGTTGGACTAGATGATACTTGTGGGTCCCTTCCAACTCAGAATATTCTGTGATTGCTTGATTAACCAGGATATGCTAACCAGATCTCAGCATCAGAGCTGGAAGTAGCAATTTCCTGTTGCAAATTTCCCCCTTCTGTGCTTATCTCAAGAAAATAAGCTATGGTGGCTTAGCTACTTCTAAGTAAGTTGGCAAGATACTTCTGTGGCCTTGACAGTGCTTTGAGACAAGCAGCCATATTTTTTAAGGCCTTACACTCAGTTCCTGTGATAAATTTTTATACGTTGCTGCTAAGTGTAGGAAAATATCTGTTTGGCTCCACCTCAGAGGAGGCAGCATTCTGGGTGGTCCCTATGGCACACCAAGTCTGATGGCTTGTAAAGTGTTCTAGAATCCCTTCAGAGGACAATGTGGATATTTAAACGGAAAATAGTGATTATTTCTCCCATCTTTCCTTTTCTACCTAATGCAAGCCTTCTGAAATAAATATAATTTCATAAATCTTGATTCAAATAACATCTAAGCTTCTAAAATGTTTCTCCTGCTAGTTAGTCATTTCAAGCAATAGTAAAAAAGGGAGTTCTATTCTCTCAAAAGAAAGTGCACTCACTTCACAATTCTTACTGTTCCTGCCTGAAAGAATCCTACTAATCTTAAAATAAAGCACGTTGGGGATCCATAAACCTTCAAAGAATGTAATATATTTCAGAAATACTGTTCATAAGCTCTGGTTTTTTTGAAAAGCAATATTTGTAAGCACAAGATCGTTCTGCACATCACTCCTAACTCCCTCTAGCACTCACAACAAAATCCAAAGGAAGGATCTAAAAATCTGTGCAAGCATCAGCATAGGACTGAACTCTGCCACGAATTCAGCAGCACAGAAATATTGCAATTCCTTTTCCTTCAATTCCTGTGGCTCAGTGATCCAATTTATGTAATTTATTTTAAGATGACCAGCCAAGGAAGTTTTTCTTCTGGTTTTGGAGAAAATTCATAGCAGAATACAGCAACAACTGTGTAGACACAAGCCATGGTTATGTTTTAAAAGTGCATGGACTATAAAGAAGGCTGCAAATTTTGTCTTCTGGTTATATCATGGGAAAAGACTGGCAAATTGAAAACACTTCATGGTGAGTTTATTCTGTAGAAATATTCCTTCACTGGACAGTGAGGCTTCTCCCATGCTTTGAGATCCACAGTAGAGAAAGACCCTCTATAAATATGAGGCCTCTTCTAGTGTTCTCATTTTTAAATAAAACCCTGAGGATGATTTCTGTCTCATTTACTGTACCACTGGGGAATGTGCTAAAGAGATTCGTGAACAGACCAGTCCTTGCTCGACTTCAGTGTTATGGTTTTATTCTCTTCTGCTTTGTCCTTTGAGATGTGACATGTTGTGGCATGGCCCAAGAAGGGCACAGGCTGCTCCCTCGGGGATCCTCTTTGTGAACCTGCCTGGGTGGGAGCTGATGCTGAGCAAATTTCGCTTTCACGGGGAAGCTTCGTAGCAGCAACGAGAGCACAGAGATCTCTAGCTGGAGGTGTCAAACCACACCTTTGAACTCTGCAGCAGGAATACTCTGGCACATGTAGGACTGCTGTTAGCCATCAAAGCATGCAGCCTCTCCTGCAGAGCTCTCAGGGAGTACCTGACTCTGCAGTGTCAGGACCATGGGCTGCCTTCATAACACGGCAGCTTGTGCACCCTCATCACTGCAATGTCTGCTTAAGGATACAACCCCATTGCTATTCTTTTGTAGGATTCCTGCTGAACCCAGTGCTGAGTTTTGAATTGTGATGGAAATAACCATTACAGAAAAGGTAGTTATTTCTTCCTGGAAGTTCATTCAGCTCAGTCATAATTACAGTACATCTGTTGTTACTAGATTATTTGCTAACACACACGTGCCTGCACACTGATAAAGTAAGGACATGCTGGCATTTCTCTCAGATGTTGACAGAGAGACAATGTGTGCAGGCTGAGGCATTCCTACTACACTGTTGTTTTAACTCCCTGCATTATCATCAAGGACTGAGAACAGAGGAGGTCAAACCCACATGTTATTCAGCCCCATGGCTGCTCTGATTTAGAATGTTTTTTTAATACTTCATTGGAGAAACAAAAGGAAATTCCTGCAATAGTGCTGAACTGGCCACTGTGTATCATTTTGTCCATTCAAAATGCTGATTTAATTCAAGACTTGGTATGTGGATTGCTCGCTGATGAATTTTATCCCTATATACATCCTAAGGCTTCTGCTCTGTGTTTAATTTGCAGTGAGTAGGCAGATTACTTTTTATTATTTACTGTAAGTCATAGATTTTTATTATCAGATGCCAAAGTGTGGCTGGCTTGCTTTGTGCATTACACAAATACTGAAACAATTCAACATGGAAATTCAGTCAAAGTGCAATTTCACATGAAAACTTCTCTAATGTTACACTCAGCTTATATTATTCAATGATTTTATTATATACTATAAATATACAACCACAGATCAGTAACAGTATCTTGGGAAACCCTTAGATATTCTAATTCTGAAAACCTGTAAGATAGTACCTGGCTTTGTACATTAGGCTTCCTAAAGCAAACAATACTCAGTTTGAGCAAAAAAATAAAAAATTGCTTGAGACAAAATGTCAAGTACCACAGATTTGTTGTAAATGTTCCCTGCAATTCATTTCTGTATAGCACTTTCAGTCAGGAGCCTGAGGAGGCCAATTTAGACTCAACTGAATGCTAAAGGAGTGACTAGAAAATTGCAAACCTCTCATTAATCTGCTGTGCTTACTTTCCCACTGAAACCATCTTCCAGATTCTGCATATGGTCATAACTTAAAATAGATCTGGAAATGGTAAAATACTACAAGTTCAATGATGAATATGTTCCCAGGTGTGTTCAGATCATTTGAACTTCTCTGTTTACAAAGAAGCCAGCAGCATTGTTTATCAAAATATAAATCAGTGCTGCCCTTCCCCTTGATAACTCTTAAAAGACAAAGCCTGTTTTGTACAATCACCATAATCATGAGTTTATTACTTATGGAAAACAAATGCTTGGCCTATGTTTGACACTGATCCCTTTCCAAGGTGATAAAGGGTAAAGCTACTTAAGGGATTGATCTACTAGACAGAAAAGCAGCTCTTGCCTGCACGCCAGGAGAAGTTCTGTTAGCAAAACTCTGCACATCCTAGCTGGAGGCAATGATTCAGAATTAAAGCTGCATAAATAATAGAGGATTCATTGTGGGATAAACCAGAATGTGTTGCTTGACTTCAGAATAAAGGAGGAAATGTTTCATTTATGGGTTACATAGCCTTTAACATAAACCTTTCTTTTCTAATTGTTGTTAATTCAAAATTAAAAAACTATGTTTTAAAAAAAGTCAATAATTTCATAAATGTAAAAAAAAATTCTTCCATGAAAATTAATTTTAAAATTCTTCATTTTCTGTTGTTTAAAGAGACCCTATCTACTAAAGTATTCAAAATAGCATTTTTGCTAAATGCATTATTTGGTAGAGAAAATATATTGTCTACGCTGATTCATTGCTGGCACAAAGCTTGCACTGGCAGAGGAGAAAAGGAAATCACAGTGGATTTTTTTCTTCTATTTAGCCTTCATGGATCTGAGGTTGCTTGAAGTGGCCAGGTTTACCTGGGTTATGACTGGGTGGCAGAGAGCAGGTGCCTGAGCTCACCCTGCCTCTCAGAGCTGTGACTGTGTCCTGCTTCCAGACATTTCTGTGGAGCACCATCCTCAGCTGCCATCGGCAGGGCTGTGACTGAGCCCAGCACAGACAATTCACAGGGAACTGAAGAGTGGCTGATAACCTGTGTTAGAGAACCAATATTTTAAGCACTTCTGCTCAAATCTAACTGTAAGAACACAAGAGCTGTCACCAGTCACAACCTTTTCTAGCTGTAGAACCAGCTGCTGGTCACTCCCACTTGTTCTTGTGTGACTTTGTTGCTCTCCTGAATGATAGTTTATACAGCTGCAGTTAAAAAACAACAACAAAATGGTCATAACAGCCTGATTTTTCAGCCTCATTTTTCATGAGACTACTTTTTTGGGCCTTGCCGAGTATATCTTTAATTTGAAAAAAGTTAATGTTCCAGCACGTTCAGCATTACTGTTTTTCACAGCCGAATGAATTAGGCCTTGACACTCTTTGTGGTAACTGTCCAACACATCATCTTTCCTCTTTACATCCCGTTACTCCTAATTACTGTTTTGTGCATCCAATACTCAATATCTCTGTGATTTTATGAGGCAATTAATTTTACATATTACTGCCAACACACTTTTTAATTTTTTTGTCTCTGTATGTATGATCTGAAAACATTTCTGTTCCTGTGTGTCAAGCCACTGCATGAGCATTTGCACTTCTAAAGACCAATAGAAAGGACAAGGTAATGGAGACATTCAACATAACGCATCAAGTGCTCTGCTAGCCTGTTGCTGGACTTCAGACTTTCCTAATGAAATGCGATCCATAACAAATTTTATACCTGTGTTCACACCTGAGCATCAGCAATAAAGTGCTGATGAGTGCAAGGTGTGATACAGCAGGCTGGATTTTTAAAGCTCATTGAAACCAGCTGAGTTCTTTAATACGAAACAGCTGAATGTTTGTTCATGCCATGCGTTCCAGAGGAAAAGGATCAATTTTTTATGGAGACTAATTAAGTTCCCAGGACACTCTTGAAATTGCTTAATATTTAATAAGATTAGCATTTTGTTTATTGAATATTTATATCAATATTTGCATTAATTGTATTTAACAGTTATTAAGTAACCTTTGAACAATTATTTGTACAGCTAGTAGGTAGAGAAAGTTTCTTTAATAACCTGGGACTGCTGCTATGAAGGAGCAAGGTATGGAACTTTGCACGTTATTGCTCCCACAGCAGAGACACGCTGTAAAAAGTGCAGTTTATTGCTGCAAGAAATCTCGTTGACTGAATGTAGAATGCAGTTTTCATTAAAGCCAGAAAATGAAACTTCTAACATCAGGTCCTGAGTAGCATCCTCTGTGAATTGGTATTGATCTTGGATGCCCCATAAGCGTCTACATCTCTGGATAGGCTGTAATGTACATTTTCAGTTACTGGGATCTAAACCTGTTCTGCAAGGAAATTAACAAAAAGCTAGTGGTCTGGTTTATTTATTATATGTCATCTAAAATGTATGGGCACGATTGCTGAAGTCACATCTGGATAAGGCACAGGGCAGGGTCAAGGTGTTTCATCAGTCCTTGTGCACAGGGAAAGCCATGAGAGAGAAGAGTGGCAGCAGCATTTGGAGGCAGGGATGCTATCAGCCCTTAAGACTGGGGTTTCTCTGGCCAGCAGGACCTTACCACTTTTCCAGTGGAGCTGGGGACCCAAAACAATGAATATAGATGGTAGTTCTGGTTTTCGTAACTACTCTTTGTAAACCCCTCAGTAATCATTCATAGATATCCTGCATCCAGAGACCACAGTTAAAACAAACAAACCAGAAAACAAAAACAAATAACCGACACCAACAAAACCTTAAGACTGATGCAGCCAACTGTTGAAAGCAAGCTGGCTTGAACTAGGGCTAGAGATGCAGAGCCCAAAACCACACAGCCCTGCCTTGGAGACAGGCATTGTCCCAGACACTGAGACATTGAATTACTTAGAAGAGTCCAGAAGCCTTACTTGGCCTCCAGCTCTCCATTCTTCTCGTTTCACACTCCCAGAATGTTCCAGGGGCAAGAGGGCTCCCACAGATCTTCTTTTTCAAGGTCTGTGTGTCATCAAGGGTACACTGCTGTCAGTATTGGAAAACCAAATTACAGATGTGACAAATGGGAAAAGTCAAGTCCTTGTTGTCCAAAGAGACCTGGGAAGGAGGAGGCTGCACCTCTGTCGCTGTCAAAGCAGGGCATTCATTGGCAGAAGATGGAGGAATAAATCACAAGTTCTCAAGAACAGCTCCTATTATCTGCATTGGCTACATCTGGTACCTCAGGGTCCTGCTCAGTGGCTGCAGCAGTTCAGTGCTAATGCAGAAATGATGAAGTGCAGACAAGGTTGGATAAGCATAAGTCGTTTTGGATGGTGGGAGCACACTCAGCTTATGCAGATAAGCAGGTTTGATGACAGGCTACTGTGATGGAATGTTAATCAGCATATTTGTTTCTGTAATATTTGCAAAAGCACCCAATAGGTTTCTGCTTTATTGACCTGCCATTTCCAGAATCCAATGCAAATCAAGAATGGTTATATTAATAAAAACTGAGTTCAAGACAATACGATACATTCACCGACTTTCTACATAGTAATTAACTGATGTCTTTTGGTAATAGACCTTATATATTTCAACGTCCTTGGCTGCTATCCATTATTGGCCTATATATTTCTTTGATAGGAGTTGCCAATTAGATATTTTTCTGAATTTGCACAGGCTATGTCAATTCCTAAAATAATAAGAGCAGTGTTCCCCATGGTGTGATGCTTGTCTGCCTGTGATAAAAAATTAGAAATATGTTTGTACTTACATATTTAAACAATTCAGAAAAAAGCAAAATTCCCAATGGTAATTTGAGTAACAATGACTAGGAGGCTGATTGATACATAAATTAATTATGTGAGCCTGGCTGTGGTATGTCAATTAACAGCTCATCATTTAAACTTTTAAAATGTAAATCTTCTTACATTCTCTATTCAGTATAGAGATGAAATTCTGCATGAATGGTCATGAATAATAACAAAAACTATATTCCAATTAAAAAGTCAGTAACCAAATGAATTTGACAGATACCAATCTAGCAGTGGTAGCTCTTTTCTAGCAATTTTGTTCCTTAGTGGTCTTCAGGCATGTTAAATTTACATTAAATCCATGCAAGTCGTAAAGAATCAGGTGGAATAAATTAAGAAAAACCAATAAAAAGTTAATCAAATATTACATTCTGAAGGCTAAACAAAACTGCAGTTATGCACCTGTGTGCCTCTAACAAGGAGCTGCTACTGCAAAACACAGTTAGAATTATACATTAGAACACAATTATTATTCTGTGTCATCTTCCCAGCTTCCATTCAAGCTCAAAGCTGTAGACAGAAACACAGAAGGGACAAGTGCATCTGAGCCCTGCTTATGATTTTGGTGACTGCTGCTAATGCTCCTCTGGAAGCAGAGTGGAGTGGGCACAGTGAAGGACAGATGGCAGGGACTGTAGCCATCAGAAAGACCACCAAAAAAAAGGGGTTTATCCTGGCATCCTCTGTCTGCAATGCTGATGTCCTACACACTGAAACCTTGCCACGCACAGGTACACTTGGCTGAATTGGCAGGGACTCAAGAAGTCCAAGGCTGATTTAAACCAAAGTTAAGTAAATACTGAAGTTCAGAGTTTGAATATTTTCTTCTCTTCCCCTCCCCCCTCCCCCCCGCTTTGGTTTCTTTCAAAACTTTACTTTCTTTTAAAAATAAATGCAGTCTTTTTTAGGATACTGGATTTACAGTTTTATGACCTCAGAATTCTATGAAGCTATATGAAAAATGACATCAAGCTAAACTTTTCTCTCCAGAATGAGTAACTATACTACAAAATCTGTTCTTTTCAGAGAATCAGTGCTATAATGGGGCACAGGGAAAAATAAAGAGAATAATTTTTAAGTTTTCTCTGTGTCTGAAGCATCCTGAAAGCCAGGTACTAGCAGACAAATGAAGTATGTCTTCTCCAATGCCTGTGCATCTTTCTGCCAGAGTGCTTGATAAAGCACCAATAAACTTAATTGCCTTTGCATAGCACTGATACAAAGAACAAAAAATATGTGCCCAAGTATGGCTCCCATTTTGTAGTGAGTTACTTATGCATTCCTCTTCATTCTGTGTGCTATGTAATTGGGAGCTGCATCTTGGAATTCACAGCAACTCTGCTCTCTGTGCTGAACATTTATGAGATTTATTACTATTTTTATAGATATGGTAAGTAAATATAAACTGGGGAAGTGTCATAAAGTATAAAACTCATCAACAGATGCTGATTAAGGAGAATTGTTATATAAGCTTTATATATTTTTTCATTTAAAGTTTAACTTTGCTGGTTTATTAGAAAAGGATTCATATGAGAGAGGTATGACACGGGAAATGGTGGCAGAAGGGAATTGTGGACACCAACAGAAACATACACTTTGAAAACCTTTACATCCTACCATTCTTCACTAGAAAATAGTAAAAGAAGAATATTTCAAAAACTTATTTAATTTGACCTACTATGCTATGAATAACACTTTTATAGCCAAAATCTGTGACCAGGCTCATTGGAAGCAATCTTTTTCATGGTATCATAGAATGGTTTGGATAAGGAAGGACCTTAAAGATCATCTTGTTCCAAACCCCCTGCAGTTTTCTCTGAGCCCTATCCAATCTGGACTTGAACACTTCCAGGGGTGGGGTATCCACAGCTCCTCTGGGCAACCTGTTCCAAGGTTTCAGCAGCCAAGAAACTAAACTTCATTTAGCTCTACTTCAACTTTATATGACTCTTGGCTGGGTCATCCCACAACACGTCAGGAGCTGAAGGGTACAGCAGACTCTCACACCACGAAGAGAATGACGGAGACATTCAGAAGGTAGAATGGGAGATGCTTTTGAAGGTATCAGACTTTGTGGCCAGAGCCAAAGGGATTTTGTTGAATGAATCCTACTAGCCCATAGATTTTGTGTTTGTCCACCATGTTTTCCTATTGCAAATATCAGCCTTCAAAGATGAACAGTTCAAGGAGGAGATGTTGCTCCTGGAACTGCTTCATTTGCAGTGCTGACTGCCTATTTCATGCCTTCACCTGCTGATCATGGGGACTGAGGAAGGGTGGCTGTGAGCCAAAATGAGAAGCAGGGTTCAGGGCAGGAAAATTCACACAGCAAATTCCTGTTCCCCAAGCTTTGGCGAGCTGAGCTGCCACAGAACACGGCTGCCTTTGCAGTCAACTGCGAAAGAGCCAATGCCTGTGTCTCCAGACAGAGCCTGTGTTTCTGCAGCTGGGCTGGTAAGCTGTAGCTGCCACAGGCAGTGGGTTTGCTGCATTAAGAGCTACACACTCAGCTGTAAAAGTAGCCTAATTGCTGTTGGACAGAAGCGTTAAATACACAGTGAGTTTGTTTCCTGCAGAAGCCAATAATTGCCATGCACAATTTTACACTTAGAGGGTCAGATTTTGCTGTGTTAAAATTATACAGTTCAAAAGCAATTGGCTTTCTTCCAACACAGAGCAATTTGGTTCCAGTGTGGGATAGCACAACCAGCAACACTCCACTGCAGCACTGGCTCAACTGCAGTATTCCTCAGGTACTGGTCAGTATAAATATATGGCTCAGGGCTTGATCCAAAGCCATGATTCTGTCACTGTTTCCAACAGGCTCTAACTCAGGACCTAAAAAAGAAACCCGTGGTGAAAAAGCAGAGAGCTGAGCGTATGTCCTACACAATTCAGCTGACTGTTCCTATGCTCAGCAGCTGATAGTTTAGGGCTGCAGTATTGATTTGTGTTACTGTACTTTATAGCTAGCATGTTACAAGATTAATTTTGTGCTACTCAGCATCTGCTTTCTCCTTGGAAAGTTTTGTAAAGAATTCTGCTGACTATAAAGAATCGACTTTTCCTTTTTTTTTTTTCCAAACCAGCTGAACATATTTTTTATACCCTGCCCTTCCAAAGCATAGCATGACAGATACTGTTAAGATGATTATTCTATATACTTACATGTGCTTCTGTGCTCACAGGCAAACAGCTCAAGTCTTATTAGTACAGGTCAGCATCCTTGTTCAGTCTTTCTTCTCTCAGTTCCAGCCAACATTACTGTGATAGATTATTATTCGGCTAGGGTAGGCTATGGCTCATGCCCAAAAAATGGTATAAATCTATACATTTTTACAGATGAGTATTATTTTCTTCTTGCATTTACTTGTACTTTTAAATGGGAAATAACAGGGACTGGCTATAGGTAAAAGGGTAGATATTTAGTTCAACAAATAAATGTATAAATGGCTCAATAATAAAAAATGTTTGGTATTACCATGAATAAAATTTGTCCAGATGGAATTTGTTGATTTAGGTGTGTATAAATATCAGTGAAGTGATGTCTAATACTGACATCTAATACTTCTTCACCAAATCAATATAGACAAGGTTTGAGTACCTATGATTTGGCTGTGCCTCGCTTTGGGGATCATTTAGGAGCAGGCAGTGTGTGATGGATGGCAGGCAATGTAATGGGTCTTTACACAGCTTAACACCAGCCACTGCAATGCACACGGCTAATTTCAGGGAAGAATGGGAGAAATAAGATGCATCATTTCAAGTCCTGACATAAATTCTTTTCCTTTGCTTCAAAGGAAAGGAGCTCTGACCCCATTTGCTTCTGGACTGAGCAGTTTTGTGCTGGCTTTGAGTGAGACTGTGCTTCATTGCACATTGCTTTGTAGGCTTTTGTGCCTCACTATGCAGCAAGACATAAACCTCATCCTCTTCAGCCTAGTCGCTGAATTAAAAGCAATAGAGATGTGAAAAGTACATGCTCAGTCAAAGTGAGAAGGGGAAATGAAAGCATGGGTGCCTCTTAGAGGTTAACCCAGGCTGTGTCTCAGAGGCAGGGGCAATGACAGGTGCTTTTTAATGAACCCTGAATGTATTGCTCATGAAGGTTCTTATAGAGGTATTACATCTACCTTGCTTCAGATTTGTTCTTATTGGGTTTTATGGCAGCAAAAGCTCTGTTTTATTCTTGAGGGAGTGCCATGTGGTGGTGGGGCTAAGAGAAGGGCAGAATTATGGTGCCAAAGATTACAAAGCCTAAATCCGATCACTTCTGAACATGAACTCTCACACCTGAGGTTTCTGCAATAGAAGCAGGCTGACTTAAGCCCGGGGAAGTTCTGACCCTTTTGGTTGGGAACATGCTCAAAAACTAGAACAGGACGGCAAACTTTTAGTGAGTTTTCTGCAGAAATCTGGAAGCATGCAAGTTCTAGTCCAGAGAAAACAGAATAGCTACTCTTCTCCAGCAAAAAATCCATGTCCTTCTCACAGCATAGGCTGTACACCCTGACATAGAGAACAATTCAATAAAGTTAGCAGTGTGTGAACAAAATTGTCAGGGTCCTTATCTCCAATAACCAAAATGTACATGTAAGTAATCCTTCCAGCCTGAACACCGTAAATAAAAAAGGTCAAGAAGCCTTGGCAAAGGGTCTCTGGCAACGTATTATTATCTGGGTAAAGGCTGCTGTAAATCACTTTGTCTGGCACATGCTCACAAGCAGAAATGGTTTAAAATCGGTAAGAATGAACTTGGGAAAACCGACTGCAAACAACCAGCAGAAGGTGGTAAATCTTGGGAGATGAGTACAGTATGTTTACTGCTGCACCATAAATGAACATAGTTTTCCAGGTGTAAATAGACCATAAATCTGATTCTGCCCTCAGTTAACAAGGCCTTTAGTGCTGACCAAAGATAGAGCCACAGCCACAGCTGTGGATTTGTCCCTCAGAGATAATCTCTATCCATGTTGTCATCCTCAACAATGCTACAACAGAAGGAAAATCAGTTTAGTTCTCCTAGAGCATTTTTTCAAGATTTGTTCAGAGTTACCTTCTTGTAGCACCTTAACTTTCCACATAATAAAGGCAAATAGATTCGCACAACCTCGCCTTAGATGTCTAAAATTCACCTGACAAATGTAACTGAACAGACCCTTTTGTGTCAAACACTGAATATAGGTCAAACTCGAGTCCAGACAAGACTTCTAAACTAAAGTTTTTTTAACACAGGTGTTTACACGTGAACTAGCTATGTCAGGTCCAGTGCTAGTCCTCAGAAGTGAATTCAGTGCACCCAGTGGAGCCACAAGGCAGCTCAGTTTAGTTCACCCCAAAATTGATCAGACACCTCAAATGGGAACCTGACATTTTCTGAGATGTTCTACAGGAAGACATGGGAATATGGGAAACCTATGTCCTTCTGGATGGGCAGTAAGAAATCATGTGGAATAACCTCAGGCACCTCAAACAGCAGAAGAGCTTAATGTTTACACAACAGAATTGTACCCCTTTATTTAGACAATTTCATATGAACGTAAATTGAATCCAATCCCTAACTGCTTGTGTTAGGTCAAATCAATCCCACCTGCTACACTAAATTCTATCTATGAGATCTACAAGCCTTACAGCTTGAAAAAAAAAGTAGGGCTTTTTGTGGTGTTAGCCCTTATTGCTGCATCTTTTCCATTCTTAAAATTGTTGAAGACTTTCAGCTGCCACCAAAAGGGCATGAATTGAATTTTGTCTTGTAGGAGGCCAGGGTTGCTGCATTCTTCTCTGTCATTTATCACCGACAGACTGATATGCATCACTCAGAAATTCAGACTTTTATAAACTTATCTACAAGGCTTACAATTGCTGCAGGCTCTGTTAGAAATCATCCAAAATGAAAATGATCTTCCCTAATCCTTGCTTTCTGTCTCCCTTTTGTTGCATTTATTATTTATTCTATGGACAAATCTCCTGAAAACATATAGGGAAAAATATGCAGTATGTAAAAGAAGATAAGTTCAACTATGTAAGTTTAAGAAGTTAAGACAGCAGGATCCTTAAATCAACATGAAAGAAGATCCACTATCAGAAGAGAACTGAAATGCATGGTGACAGAGCACTTTTTACTGGAGTTTTTTGAAAGCATATTTGTTTGATAGTTCCCAGAGCCATTCAGGGTCAGTCTCTGAGTATGTTTATCATCATAGAAACAGTCTGAAGAGAAAGAGTGTGCTATTAACCATAGTGTATTCCTTTTTCCACTCAAGTTTCTCACTTTGAGATACGGCAGGAAACATTTGAGGGATTGTTCAGGAGATGAAGAAACAGAGCAGAGAAAAACTATAAGGATGTCAATGGAATGACCTCTGCAGGTTTCAGTATTTTGGACAAGACTTCATTATGCTACTTTATTTCTACCTAATACAGTTTAAAAAGTAGATATCAGCACTCAATGTGACTTTCAGTCTCACAATAAGTTTGGAGAACAGGTTGCTAAAGAACAGAACTCCGAGCAAGTACTAATGTTGCTTTCGGAAAGATAAATCTCAATTACATTCCTAATTACCTGTAATTATGAAGGTCATATTCATAAGGTCAAATACTGAGATGCTTGTTCTCCATTCTGGTAAAGTCATCTTTGAGAAAATCCTTTATGTTTTGGTCCATAGACAAGAAAAACAAATGTTAATGGACCATTGCAGAATATCTTTTCATCTTAACTCTGCCCTTGTTTCCTTTGATATCAATATTAGCAGTTAGTAATGAGACAGGTATTAACTGCATTTTAAAGTACTGGGACTGATGTACAGAGGTGGGACAAACTGGTACTTATGCCAAGCCCTGCTGGCAATTATACATAACTTTCTTTTAATCCTGATTTCATCCATTATAAAATATAGCATTAATGTGGAGACAATAAATCACTTATAGACAGTAGAAAGGTTCATTTATCTTTGTAGAGATGCTGTATAGAAGCCACATCTGAGTTATTGCAATGAAAAGTGGATTTTTGGACACTTGTGAAAGTACATTTGCACAAAATGTTTCCTTTTCAAGATACTACTTTTTACATACCTTCATTTACACCTGCTCATGATTTTTGAAGCAAGTATTTTGCTGCTTTTGAATAATAAGTCATTTCCTCTAGGAACATGATATCAGATACAGAAGGCAACAAACAATGGTGCAAGCGTGTTAGCATAGACAGGTTAGAGTTAGAATAACCAGGGAGTGGTGCTTGTCCCATGCACAGGATAATTTTTGAATGAATGGAACTCTGAATAAACAGCAGTGACAGCACAAGACTTCATTTTCTCTATCCCTAATGGTGTGTTCAGTTACAGTCCCAGAAAAGGAAAGGCATTTTGGAAAATGGAGATGTCTAGCACACTTGGTAAACACTGTGGAGCAGGTTGGAGCTACTCTTCTCACACCACTTACCACCACTTTTGCATTTTTCACTCCCCCAGGCGCCTTCTCCTCATTACTGGCCTCACCAGGCATGTCCATAGCAATCCTTCCTGCAGACTCAGTCCCCATGACAGAGTCAGCTACAGATGTTCCTTACACCATGGCCTCTGATTTTACTTTATCTCTGGACATCTGAAGATCACTGAGGTCACTGAGGACATGCATCCTCTGAAGTTTGCCATCCTGGCAGGCAATTAAGGTTAAGGTAATTAGCTGGACTGAAGCCCATGGCAAAGTCACTCCAGGTTCTTTCCATTCCAGTAAGTATTTTGGGATGAAAAGATGCTTCTCTAACACTTTACACCCTACATTTGTTAGTATCTTTTTTTAATTTCAAGTTTGTCTTTTCCTTCTCTCCGATACTGCTTTTCTCTGTCACTGTCACAGCTGGTTTACACCAGAGATTTGGATATTGATTCATTATCAGTGCTTACACACCGTGTCCCTGGCATGAGGTAAGGGGAATAATTAGAGTGCTTGAGACTGCTCCAGAGTGTTTAGATCTGTGCGTATAGCCATGGCAAACACTTGCAGCAATCCAGAAACACCAGGATGAATGTGAGTATCACTCACTGCCCACCCAAACTGCTCTACCTGGCTGAGAGGTTGGCATGCAGGCTGATGGTGAGGAACCTGATTGGATTGTGATGCCAGGCAGAGCGGTGGCTGCTGCAGAAAAATGCCTAGTAAAGCTGGGCTCTGCCAGTGAACTAGTATCTTCATAGAATCATAGAATGGTTTGGGTTGGAAGGGACCTTAAATATCATCTATTTCCAAATCTTCTGCCATGGGTAGGGACACCTGTGAGAGACTGTAATGTTAACGGTTAATGACTGAAAACAATTGCCCATTTGTGGAGGGGCAGGGTGCTTTGCTGAGGCCAGGTTTGCACCCTGTGAGGGGCAGGAGGTGAGCTTTTGAGTGTGTAATGGCAAGACTCTGGTCTGCATTAAACAGAGGGGGTGAACAATCACCAGCAGAGGTTACAAGCCAGGCTTTAAGGCTAATAAGAGACAGATTCTGCAAGGTGGAATGGTGCTTTTTATCATGTCAATGGCCCTGCCCTACACAACTCACTCCGTTGTAAAACTCCCCCTCTCTGCCATGGAAGATCCTGAGGGTGTCCATCCCTTCTGATGGGGCATAACTGGCTCAACTGCGCTGATGTGAGAGCCAGCTGTCCTGTTTTAGAAGGTGTCATAAAGCATCAAAGACCCCCAAAGCACCCCCAGACTCATTTCTGAGACCTTGAACCAGAGGACTGAAAGCTCCCCCCACCCAGGAGAAGTTCCCACCTGACCCCGAGCATATATTAACCCATCAGACTTAGTACTTTGCAGGCTTTTCCCCCAATCTAATGGGTCAAGACAGTGACCATCACTTCAATAGCCCTCACTTTGACAAATGGGCATCTAAATTGCAACCATCAAGTCCGTTTCGTTGTGAGATCCATGGGTGGTGATATGTTTTTACTCTTATCCTTTCTTTCTCCTTGTTTCTTTCTTTTCCCTTATATACTTGCTTATGTGATACTTTTAGGCTTTCATATTGCTATATTGCAATAAATAATAACAAAAATTACTACATACCTCCTTTCCACTGCAACCAGATTGTTCTAAAATAAACCCTGCATACATATATGTATAAACACTGATCATTCAGTGCTGTTTCATTCTAATCCCAACCCTCCCACCACCAAGGGATCTGTTCCCAAGAACCTGTATTACCCTTGCCTTTAGGGGAGGGTTGTAACAACACCTTCCACTAGACCTGCTGGTCAAAGGCCCATCCAATCTAGTCTTGAACTCTTTCCCATTTTCCTCATGGGAACTTCCCTGCTCTGAACCTGAGTCTGGCATGTGCTGACTGAGCAGGCTCAGTTGCTCTTGTGCATTTGTGGTCCCTGTTTGCACTTATTTGTCTGGCTAATTTGTGTGTTTTCATCTGTTGGTTCCTTGTTATTCAGATTTTTTTGTTAGCGGCAAGGATTTGTGTTTCAGTCATATTATTGCAGTAGAAGAGAAGCTCTCTAGTGGAACAGAGCAGCTGTTTAACAGTTTGTATCAGCAGTACGCGAACTGCAACGACGCAGGGCAAGGGGCAACGCTCTGCTAAAAATCTTGGAGAGCAGAATGAAAACTACTACACAAGGCTATAGAAATCTCAGTTTTCTGAAAACTGTTGTAAGAACTCTAGAGGGCCCTCAATGAGTCATGGTTTTACAGACATAGTGGTAGTGCCTCTTGGAAACGTGCGCCAGAACTGAGCTCCTGTCACAGCATGGTATATGAGGTGCAAAGTCACAGATAACAAAAATAAAATTACCAAGCTTTTTCTCTTGAGGGCCCTCATTTGAGTATAGCAGGATTCTTCTTTGTTTATGGATTACTGTCCAGATTGGAGCTTGCACTGGCTTGGTTTAATTTCCTCTGCACACAGTATAATTGCTGAAATAACTGAGCTGGCTTCAATTATTGGCCATGCAATTTCATGCATCCATGAAAATTTATTGAAGTACAAATCCTTGCATTTGCTCTAATTTGTGCTAATGAAAGGCCTTGGCACGTTTACTGGTAAGTCTTATAAAGAAGAAGATTCAGAGGGAATTCAAAGGGAATCACTGTAATTATTTCAAATTAGAGCAATAAATTTGACTTTATCACATTAAAATTAATAAAACTGTTGTTAGTGATTTGATTTTCCACTACTGTGCACCTAGTATGGAATATAAAGATGGATCATTTTTTCAAGAAGTTTCTGGCCATCCACAGCTGAAAATTTTGATCAAAGCAAAGCTATAGATTTACATCTCATCATATTTCTCATTAAAAAATTTATTTCTGAAGGAATTATGAGAAACTGCAAGAAAGAGTGGGCTGCAGAAACACAAAGGCTATCCAGCTGCAGAATGAGAACAAAGTTTAATGAATATTTCATTTACAATTTAACTTACGAGCTGATTAATGATACAAAGTTATGTTTTTTCTTCCAGATGACAGTATAAACAGAAAAGTGATAAAGGTGTCTACTACAGTAGCAGTATGGATGTTACATCTTTATTCTTCATACCTAAATACTGTTTGTCTGAAGAGCAAGCATTGTTCCTATGTTTGTTGAAGTCGGTCTACAGCGAACGTACACGTTATGCTTAGCCATGGAAATTCATCTGTCTGTTGTGTTGTATTTCACTGCAGTGAAAGCAAAAGCTTTCAAATGTGCTTTTTCCTTCTGTATTCACAAAAATAATAAATTTCCACATGAATAAAGATGAAGAAGTTGAGAATAAAAAGCAACAAAACCGTTCAGCTGTCTGTTGAAATTCAGCTGGGCTGTATCCTCTTGCAGCAGAATGGCCCCACTCGTACCCCCGACCTGTGCTCTGCCAGAAGGGTGCTGAGGGCTCTGCTCTGAGGTCTGTCTCTCACAGGGGCTGGCTGACTCTGCCCTGAAGTTATAAACAGTGCCAGTAATGAAATAGTCCACAGATAGCAGTGCAAAATTCCTTTTGATTGCAATCACAAGACAAATGGAGCAATCTTCCTTTGGTACAAGGTGGGAAGGTAGAGGAGGATGGGTGGCTGTAGGATTGTCTTTAGGGAACAGGGTGAAGGCGATGGAAAGTGGAAACAGACTATTACTGATACTGATCCTATTTTCTCATCTTCTCTCTCCTTCTTATTAACCTCCAAATTCTCCCTTCCTCTATCTTTTTTCCATCTCACCTTAGACACCCCTTCATCCTCCTGAGTTTCTGTGTCTGGCCAGATGAGTTACTGAGGACCCACCTTGTTGTACCTGTGCTGTTCCAGGAGGACAGTGACAGCGATCTGAAGGTATTGGCCAGAAAACCTGTCTTTGTGCCAATAAATTACTACTGAAAGAGCAAGGCCTGCCTTCGGGTCCCGAGGGCATTGCCCCAGCCTGGTCCCTGACCCCATTCAGCTACTAGCACAGCTGGTGCCAACAACACCTTGAGGAAGAGATTTTTTGGCACAGGGGTACCATATGTAAGAAAAGCCACACAATCCTAGCTCTCTACCTGGGGAAACCTGGACACAGGAAAATGTCTAAATCATTGTGATTTTCAGCCAGTTCTTGGTGTAGAAAACCATTGCTTGGCTCATGTCAGGATTCCTGGAATAAAGGACTGCCTGGGTGTCTTTAGTGGTTATTTATGTTCAGGTGGAGTATGTAATGGCAATAAACTACTTACAGTGAAAGCTATCCTACAATCGATTCCTCCTCCTGCGAGAAACTGATTTGCAACACCCAACTGTTCTCTGTTTTGTAGGAGGCATCATGGTAACACACATTACACGTGTAGGGAGACAAATCTCATGGCCATGCTTCTAATGGTACTGCAGACAGCTGTGAAACTGCTCAAGCAGCTAAAGTCCTCTCTTCCAGCCACTGGAGAATGGCTGCTACCGTGCTATCACCAAAGTTATCACATTAAAAGGCAGCACTCTGGCATTACTTCCCTCATCAGTAAGGCACTAAGTTGGGATTAATTCTTTTTTTAAAAGATTTTCATCTGCTTGGCATTACCCTTAACTAAATAGCATGCATGTATGCTATAAAATAATCATGGGTGGACAGTGACTTAGTGCTAGAGCTATGGAAAGTCACTCTGCCTGAGTTCTGTAAAACTTTGCCTTACATACAGCCTAAACCATGTCTACTTCTTATATTAGAGACACAGATTTCAGTGGGAAAAAAAGAGTAGGGAAAAAAAAGTGTTTTCAGGAAAACAGAATTACTCCTGGGTTTTGGTGATATATATGAGATGGCTGCCTTTGCAGGGTTTTAGTGGCTTTTTTTCTGAGAAGCCAATGTGAAACAGCTTTCCAATATCTACCACAAACTGATTCATTGTTCAATTTTTCTCTCCAAGTTCCTGACAATCTGGATCAAGCAGCTAAGTAGCAATTAACAACATTTATGGATGGCTGATGCAAAATAGAGATTGACTACAAGATGATCCCTCTTCTCTGCTTAGCTCTTGGATTTGTTTGCAGGCATAAGGCAGATGGAAGAGGCACTGGGTAACTTACATAGAGACCAGGATGTACAGGGAAAGCACTATCTTCTGACAATGTTCTGAACCAATTTGCAAAAAGATAGCCTAGTGTTGCAAGAGATATTTTATAATTTTTTTTTTGTTTTAAACATTTACTTTTATTTTAACCATAAACTCTCTCATATTACAAATCCTATAAATAAGAACACCCTGTGAGATACAAGATTTCAGCAGTTGAAAGGGACAGGTATGAAAGTCAAGCTCTCTGAATGGATGTAATGGTACTTTTTTGAACATTATAAGACAGAAAAATTTCTGTCTAGAACTTGCTTTTTGTGTTTTGTTTTGGTTTGGTTTTTTTTGTTGGTTTTTTTTTTTTCATTATTGGCTTCCTGTTCACAGAGCAAAAGCAGTTGCATCATGACTTGTTAGCTGGCATGCAACATGCTCATCTTGGGGAAGGTATAATGGTAGCATGTGTTTAGTATCTTGTGGTGCACCAGAGACTGAGAATAAGTATTCTAATGGTTTGGGGTTTCTAAAAGAGCTGCTTGAAATAGGTAATTTCTAACTCTTACAAAGCCATATGCCTCCCTCACCAGGAACTCAACCACATAAAAAGTGAAAACCAGCTAATAAGAACCCAAAGAAGCCTTAAGGTATCAGACCCTTAATAGATGTTTTATCAAGGCTTTCTGGGACTCAAAGTGAGAAACTGAGAAAGTCCATGTTCTGAAGAGATATAGGTCCTACTTGTAGGCTTTCAGGGCAACAAAACAGTATCTCCCTGGTTGTAAATTTTTTATTTCAAATTTCAGATTAGTCTTGTCCACATTCATGATGTGCTTTAGTTTCAAATAAATTTGAGCAGAAAATCTTATGCTTGCAGGAGACAAGGATTTATTCTTATCTACCCTGCATACCACTTACCTATCTGCTTGGTGGATTAAAATTAGAGTAACTCCTGGGGGAGAATGATTAGTGAGCAGAGAAGGAAGTGGCTAAGGTACTTTATAAATAAATTTATCACCTAACTGCACTTTACGACACATATATTCTCTGCTAGCAGCAACTACAGTGCTGCAAATTACTTTGTTACTAAAGAAATAAATATCCATGTCTGTCCATATCAATATGTCTCCTGCTTTGTATTCTTCAAGGCAATGATACTGCTTGAAATAATACATACAATCTGATTGAAAATAAGATTGAAATTTGTTTTAATTGTTTAATGGATCTGTTTTGAGAAACTGGGTTGAGAATTCTTTTTCTGATTGCTGCATCTCAACAACCTCTTACAACAAAATTCATAGACAGCCTTTAGTTCACATTGAACTTTGAAAAAATTTATTCTATCCTGTAGTACAGTTCCATATTGGTCATAATGGCCATGTCAAAAGCATGTGCTTCTTCTTGCTATGGTTTACTCCCAGTAAGGAAGAAAGTGGGAGCAAGGAAGGAGTTGTTTCCACCCAGTACTCCTCTTGGGATGCCCCTGGTACAGATTATGCCATAAACTGGGTTTTGCCCTCCTGCCAGGAGAGTGTGATGAAGTGACAGAAAGTGGTTGTGCCACTTCCATGCTCTACAGTTCAGCAGCACAAGGGTCCCAAATCAGCTTCCATTTGGTGCCCATTGGACAGAACCGATTGCATCCATTTTTTATGGATGTGTAAGATGAACTCCGACAGGAAACACAGACTTCCTAAGCTCCAGCTTTCCAGGAGGTCCAGTCCTAATGATGTTGTTGCTATAATTATCATGCCCCATTTGATGATTTCAAGAAGACTGAGCAGTGATCACTTACAACATCAACAAGCAAATGTGTTTATGAAAATCAAACTGATGTGTGACTTAGAGACATCCAATTTCACATATTTCATTTGCAAATTGTTCCCTGAAGATTTTATTTATTTTTTTAAATAAAATCCATCAGCTTTATAGAAAATCAATTCTCTGTCATCTAAATGTTGTCTTATAGCTCAGCATGCCCTCAATTTATTTTTGTATTGCTCCCTATTAATGGGAGTGTATATTAGAAATAACTGTAAAATATATGCTGTGCTTTTTTGCTGGGGACAATTTTAGAGAAGTTTGATGAAATTATATTTAAAGTGAGTGTTCTAAATTTTAAATTTGTATAATTTATATGTCCAGGGTGACAGATTAATCATAGGTGCCTGTATAACTTAAAACTCCAATTAAAATAAACAAAAATTAACTTGTCAGAATTGTCATGTATGCAAGAAATTAGTTTGAGTAATAAAAGAAGATCTCAAGCCAACTTTTTCTTTTCAATGCTCCCAACATGAAGTTAACAGAATTAGTGGACTATAGTTTATCTTAGGCAATTATGTGTTTCAGAAGGGATTGATGTAGACAAAAAATAATGATGGCTGTCAGCCTTGCATGAAGAATCCATAAAAATGATCTGCAAAAGAGAAGAACAGTTTTGTAGACTTCAAACTAATGGCTTGTGCTTGTCTAAACACTGATGAAAGATGAGAATAACACTGAGAGTCTGCAAAAGCCATGTTAAACAACAGTATTGAAACATATGATAGGACAGTTTGGGGTTGGGTGGAAGTCACTGCTATTGAAAATCAGTTATTAAAATAAACATTTATTTTTGATCACTGCAGTTTATCTAACAAACTATAATCTTGAATTGATGTTGATTTCCTTCTCTATATCCCAAACTACTAAAATCAGAGCCTTTTCCTGCACTCTCCAACTATAATTCCTCATCAGCTCTAGCATCTCCAGCTCCACAGAAGAGAGGAAGAGAGGTATTAGGAGTGAAGGAAAACACATGATGGTCAATCTACAATTGACTACCAGTATTTTTGGAGAAAGCAATATAGGAATGAGGGTGAAATAATTGGGCAAGGATGTATGGCCACTGAACACAGAGGAGAGAAGTGGTCTTGGAAAAATCACATCTGTGGACTTTCACCACTGAAAAAAATGTAGCTAAACCAAACCTGAAGTAGCTAAACCAAATTATAAAAGACACCTCCATATAAAAATCACCACATTGTATCATATTATTTTAATAAATAAGATAATGTTGGGAAATTAAAATATTTTCTACCAGTAGATCCTGAATTTAAAAGAATACTGTATATGAAAGCAGGAGTAGAGCCTGAATGTTGCCTTCATTTTTAACAATAAAATTAGTATCTAAACTTGGCTCCAGCAGATAAGTGAAAACACTAGCAAGACAAATCAATCCATCCCTCAACAATTCATCCACATGTAAATGTGTAAAAGAAACACACAAGTATTAGTCAAAATATAATGATCTTGATGTATCAAAACTCCACTTCAATGTGTCTAGCTATGATAGGGAAGTCTTTTGCAAATGTAAATTTTCACACCAAAAAATGCAAACGATGAAATTACAATGAAGATAGAAATTGGACAAAGCAAGAGCAACTATATTAGTCATAGTGAAAACAAAATCTCTCTTAAGTTTGACCAACCTTGACCATCCTGACAACAGACCAGGAGTATCTATGTAAAATCCTAGCAATTACCAAAAAGTATTTTCAGTCCAAATGATTCTTATTTAAAGACTGTACTCACATTTCCAAAGGAAAAATTACAAAATAACCTGTGCAAAATGGCTGACTAATGATCAAATCTTAAAATTTCAACCAATGTTGTGATAGATTAATCATGGCCATGACATATGAAGGAGCTCAGATGGGAATACTCTGACAGCCCATAATATATCAACTAAGAGCAACATGCAGAGCTAGTAAATAAGCTCAGAACCAAATATAGAACATATGAGTCAGGCACAGAGCTAGAGCAGCAAATAATATATATAAATATGGAAATTGTAAAAGAGATGCATTAAATTGCTACAAAAACAAATGTAGAAATACATAGATAAGAGATAAATAAAATGAAAAATAAAACATAAGCACTATTGGTAGTTTTAGAAAGGCAAAAATATTTCCAAGTGTTTCATCTGGAAAACAATACTGACAACAATTTGTATGGGGCCGTATTTACATCAGTGTTTGGCTGCTGGAAGAAGGGATGAACAGTCTGCAAGGCAGGCCTTGAATGGAACAGTGGAACAGCCCACAGGGAACCCAGGGCCCACATGGGAGACAGCAGCATCAGACTGGGACCACAGATCCTTCAAACAGCTCATCAGCATATGTAGGTCTGGATAAACATGAAATGTTGATTATTTGTGGAAATATTGGGATACAGACCCTGGAAAGGCGAAATCATTACAAACCCTAAGTGAAGATAATAACATCAATTTAGAAACACTGTAATGAATCTCAAAACTTCAAAATATCCACCATAAATCACAAATATTTGCAAAATCTGAGGCAGATTGACCAAAGAATGAAACAACTATGGTTTCTTCCTCTTGATGCATTTGTCCCATATGTCAGAGAATTAGTGACCTATTCTAAAACAATTATGATGTGAATGAAAAGGTAAAGACAAAAGTGATGACACAGGGGCAAGAGTTGAAGCACCTTCCTATGAAAGGGAAGGCCTTAACTTTTTCTCAGTGACACTAACACGAATGGAATAAAGGTAGACACAAATTGAAAGAAATGTCTTGCAGTGATGTTTGTGCATGAAAAGTTCACGCAGCTCTTTCAGGAGCAGGTAACCACTCAAGTAGAACATGGCCATAAATCACTGGAGGGCGTTTCTTAAAAGCCACTGCAAGCTGCTCCAGAGTGCTTTCAGCCCATGCTCCGAGGGAACAGCACTATTATTTTACACATATGCTGCAAGAAATGGACTTCAATTACTGACAACTTATGCAGGCAGGAATTGTAGCATTAAATGAAAGACAAGTGAATATGAATACAAAATTGTAACCCTTCCAAAAATATAAAAGACGGGGGAACACTGAGATCATTGGACAAAAAATTTTCACATCCCTTTTAAGAAGAGGTCTGGAGAGAATTGTATGAAACACATAAGACAAACATTTACAACTATTCATAACGTTTTTCCCTCAATCTGGCTGATGAACAGAAAGAAACCTCAATTCTTCTAAGTGAGCTGAAAAGACTGACACAAGACAAATATCCAAGAATGCGTCAAAATGTGCTTTGCAGTCAAACTGCAACATCCAGACTACTGAGAAAAGAAATTCTCCATTCCAGAATGGAGGGCTGTACTGGAAAGCTCAGGCATCCTGTGTATCAGCAAACAGCCCTGAAGATCTCTGAGATCTAAGATGTGACACATGCAGGAGAAGGCCAGGCAAGCCACAAAAGAGAAATGAACAGAGGAACCGTTCCGCATCGGATGGAGTGTTCATCTAGGAAGAGGAAATACTTGGGGTTGTGTAAAAGAACAGGTTGGGCACAGAGGTAGTTCTGCAAGATATCCCTTCACCTTAGCATAGCCTGGGACTTCCTAAAGCAAAAGTGTGTGGTTTGTTTATTAGCCTCCAAGGAATGTTTCTTCCTGTGCATTTTCCTTTATAGCTGAAGGATGCAATCTCTACCTTTCAGTATGCAGTATGCCTGAAGTGTACTATTGTACTTTTCATCTCTCCATCTTCTCTTCTAAAAGCTCTTTCTAAAAGTACTTCAGTGTTTTCTCTGGTAACTGCTGCTGATCTCATGTGAGCTCTCTCATGTGTTCTCAAACATCTTGTAAGTACCATGACTCAGACCAACATCTCTTTTCACATGAGGCTTTGCTAATGTGGCATAGAACAGAAAATTAACCCAATACGTTTTACAGGTGAAATATGCATTTCTTTGAAACTCAGAATAGCATAGAGGAAGAACAGCTGGGGTTTTGTTGGCTATGATGTTGTTTCTGTGAGAACAAAAGCACATTTGTTTCTCTTGTGCCAGAGTACTGCTGGGATGCTATCCAGAGCAGGGCTGATTTCACTGGAGGTTATACCTTTGCTGTCTTTTATCTACTTAAAGTGAAGAAACTGGTTCATGCATAGTGCAAAGTATGAGCAGCATTGTAGAGTCATCCCTTACTTATCTGCATGACTGTTCCAAGCTGTTACATAAGGTATGAACACTGAAGAGTGTCAGTGCTTAGATGTCAACATAATAGACAGCTAAGAAATATCTTGTATGAAGAGAAAGATTTTGTACATCAGTGAAGAACAATGAGCTAATGAGTCATGGATGTCCTGCATGAAATGTCTTAAGCCCATTATAAGGCTTATCCCATTCTAAACCCAAATTATCTCACTAGGTCTGACTGTGGAAAAAGGGGAGATGTTTGCATATTCATCTTATAAGAATTTTCCATCTATGTAATGCTTAAGTGGGTTTGCTGGGAAAAAAAGAATTACAAAAAATCATCTAATTTGGAGCTGTAGAATTCAAGGATGCAATTCATTTTCTCAGCACACCGCTCATTTCTCCTGCAGCAGCACACACAGCATCCTCCTGCAAGGCCATTCAGCCTGAGAGAACTCACTGGGACCTGTGCCCTGGCTCCCCTCGACACTCACCAGTCAGCTCATCAGAAAACAACAGCAGCAAGTGGAGGAGCTGCTGGTGGCACCTTCCAGACCTTAACCAGGTCACACCCAACACCCAAGTCATGATCCAGCCATGGGTGATGGGGATTTGCAGCCCAAACAATTCCCCAGGTCCTGCAGACATCGCTGCTGCACAGTCAGCTGACTTGGGGAATGATGGAAATTATGAAATTTCTGCAGGGCAGAGGAAAAATGGTTCAACTTTTGAAGCTCCTCATCAAAAGTACCTGAAGCATTTTCAGTGTCTTAACAATTCCATATTAGCTTCTTAAGTGTTTAAGGACTGGAGAAACGTGAATTCTTTTATCAGTTTTGCCATGTTTACAGTTCTTATGAAGGCTTCAGTGTCTCTTAGTAGTTAAAGTGAATTCTGTGTTTCCATAGCATTTTTTTTTATTTTGACTCTGCTTATTTTTTTTTCAGATGAAGATATCTTTATTTATCCTCCCTGAAAATTCAGATTTGCATAACACATTATAAGCATATTAACACAATTACCACAAAAAAAAAAATCCCAAATAAATTGGAATTAATGCTCTGTAGTAACTACCATGGTGCTTTGAAACTTCCACCTGTCCCTCTTGATATCTTCAACAAACCTCATTTAAAATCTATATATAGTATATATAAAGTATGAGGTTGCTGTCAATGACAAGCACATGTTCATTGCAACATCAGTCACTCAGGTTTCAGAGTTCCATTGTCCCCTCTCTGACTGGGTCCCCTCTCTGAGTGAGTAAAGCTACAGCTGCTTGTCCTGGACACCTTATTAACTAAAGCATAATTTCTTGTCTTTCTTAGAATATAGTACATTCTTAATAAATAATCTTTATTTCTGTCTTTACTTCTAGGGAGTGATCTTCAAAGAGCAGCAACACTGTAGCAGTATTTTCATCAGATATTAAAGTCATCCACCAGGCATTTGAAAAAGGAGCCTGATCTTTTTTTGAGCCAATCTTGAAAATACTGAAGTTCAAAAAAATGCACAAACAAATAAGAATTAACTCTACAAGGAAGGCAGAAAATCCAGATCTAAAATTCAGGCTGCATACAGCTGAAGAAATTCCTAAGAATATACAGTAGCCCACAGAAAAACTGCTATCAGGAACATCCTCCCTCCTTCCTACCTCACCCCCAAAACTCCACTGCTGTCAAGGACACTGGATTCTTTATCTAATTCACCCTCCTTGCTTTCTTCCATAGCTAATGCAGCCAGGCAAGCATTTCTGAAGCCAAATATCTGATGAGACTGTCATGAGTAAGAACAACATTTGAGCTGTGTGAAGCAAAAGAACCAGGAAAGAATCTGCACCCTAAGGAAAGTTTGTTATTGCTGCTTGCACACAGCTGGAAAACCCCATCCCTTTGGTAGCTAAAACAATTTAATTAGCCCCAACTTGAGCTGCTCTGTTATTACACTGGTCCTTGATGAAAATGTTTCACAGCATTTTCCCTTCAGTGTTTACTTTAGCACATCACTGCTAGGAGGGGTATTTTTAAAGCATTTGGGGTCAGCTGCCTTTTCCTCCTCTCCAGCCTGTGAGGAATGCTGAGTAAGTTGTTCTTACCTGCTAAATTAATATTATTGCCTTCAGGTTACAGCAGTTACTGTGTAAGCTAACAGATCCCACTTAGGCATCTCAGGCTCCTATGTGGCATTCGGATCTAATGAGGGAGCAAAAAAATCTGCCGAAATGTAATTTTAGTTCAAAAATCTGTCTGCCATCAGAACCTTGTAATTGAGGAAACTGGTCTAGGGAAGAACCATGAGGATTTTCAACCCCAGGTCACTGATGCTGCTTGTGCCATCATCCAGCAGCTGCCTGGCAATATCAGTTCAACAGTCCCTGCAATATGTGGCCAGGCCAAAATCTGTGGAAAACAGCTAATGGACAGCCTCAGCATGCAGGTTAAAGGACTCATCTCTCCCCCAAAATATTCATCTCACCAAGTTAGAGCTCAAATTGATTGGGAAGGAGTTGAGAACTGGATAAATCCCCTCTACAGCCACAGAAAAATTGTAATTTCCAAATATCGTTAATTTAGTGCCTTTTACTTAGTGATTATCTACTTTCATTTGCATCAACTCAGAAATATTTATGATGCCAGTTTGTACTGCCATGTAGCACTGGACATAGTCAAGTCCCAAGACTGCTTTGGGCTTTCCCATCCTGCTTTTTTTTGAGAGAAAAACCCTATAATTGCTCAGAAGTGACCCTCTATAATGCTATATTTTCTTTTGAGTGAAGGGAGGGTAACAGATGAAATTCACTCAAAAATTATTATTTTGGAAAAAGTTATACGAGCCTCTAAGTTTCATAAAAGAAGTTGTGACACTCCTAGCTCAGCCATATGGAAGTAGAATGATTCTGCAGGTCCTTCCTGTAGTTTTAATAAAACTTTTGTAAAGTCAGAAGCCTATGCAGACTGTATGTGAATTTGCAGCCTTTACCAGGCTCTGTGCCTTGAGTATTTGAGAGATGCATATGTCCCATGTCAGAGAACTACAATCAGTGTTTGAGGTATTGCACTTTGGACTGTGCCTCTTCTACTCTTACTTAAATAACCAAAGCTGTGCAACCATGAACAAAAATAAAGGCAGAGGAAAAGGCAACACTCTCTCCCCTGCTGTCCCTGGAGGTTCAGGAGTGTGATGTGCTGTGTTGCTTCACCTCTGATCACATCTTTTCACCAATAGTTATTGTAGACGCTTCCCTGAAAACCTTTATCTTGGTAATTATCCCTCTTCCTGGATTTGTGGCTCAAACTACTCCTTGCTGCACAGAGTATCACAGAAAGAGCAGAGGAGAGTCTCTTTCCTGATGTAGCTGCTGCTTTATCCCCTCCTGTTCTTCCCAGTGGGAAAAGGCTTACACAGCCACAACCACGGTCCAAATTCTCCTCTACTTAGAGACACTCCAGTACCTTGATTCTTTACCCAATGAGCAGCCCACACCATGCAAGGTATCACTCAGGCTGGTTTTGTGCTGGCTGTAGGGTACAGGCAAATGGCAGCCAGAGTCTGATTCCGTAGGAGATCTCCTAGGGAATATGATGAACCAGCAAGGTGAGTTTCTTATGGCTTACTGCCTGAGACCATGTAGCTGAGTTGCTTCTGAAACAGTCTGAGAGTAGATTTAGCATTTCATATGGAAAAACAGTCAGTCAAAATACACTGCACCTGGAGGTACCCTTAACGAGGGTAACAAGGCAGTGACTGGCCTGCTTTGTTCAGCTTAGTTGTCTGTAAAGTACTTTGGTATTTTAAGAGGAAATGCAATGCATTGGCCCTAAAATAGTACGTGGTCTCTGAATTAGCAGAGCACATACATCACTTTCAGCAGTGGAAGTTCTGCATTATAAGACACAGTATCTTTATTTTTAAAAGTAGAGATTAAAGATGAGCTGAGCAATTAATAAAGGTTATAGCTCCAGATGGCCTGTGTTTCAGTGTCAAGCACTCAATACATAGCGACCCACAGTAATTTATTTATAGGGCAGCTGGTATTACCTAAACTTGGGCCTTTGGTTCCAGCTTAAATACACACTTAAGCTTTTCATAGCATTCAGCTATTGATATATTCAATTGCATCTTTCTAACACAAGAATGGACAAATTTCTTCCTCCCCTATATTTACTCAAAAGGCCAGGAAGATAGGCACAGTGTGACATTTCCAATAGACTTTTTTCAAAGCTAAGATAAGGGAACATGACGTAGATCATCACTCTTTCTCCCTGCAGCCTGGGCAAGGAGGTAGTCAAGAGACCAATAATTCAAATATTAACATCTCTCAGATAGAGTCTGGAAACTACAATCAAGGCTGGAAACAGTCCTGAGCCATCAATCTTTGAATGCATCCAGTGTCCAAGGACTCCACTTTCCAGGTTGTTTGCATTCTTCACCCACCTAGGCTCCATCTTTTTATTAAACTGCTGGTTAAAACTTTCTCACTGATGAATGTTAGCAGATATTGCTAGACGCAACACAAGAACATTGTGTTGATTTGTGACAAATTGTTTTATAGAGAGAGTATATATGTTACAAAACTGAGATGAATTTTGTCTTTTCTGCACAGCAGAAGAAGAGAAGCAAGAGTTATTAAGAGCATTTATTTCAAAAGGTCTACAATAAAAAATGAAACTGCTCAGTGTCATATTTCAGAAACCTTGATGGACCTTGTTCTTCTAAAATTCCACATTGAAACAAAATTGTTCATAACCATTATTACTTTACTGCATTTCCTAAGACAGCTATTTCTGCCACACAGCTCAGTCTGGCAGTTGTTCACTGCTTGGGACCTGCAACCTGTTGTCTTGGGGATTGAAATTATTATGATGATGCTGCTTTGTTGGTAGGGCATATAGTCAATACTGAAGCCCAGAAAAGCACTAGTTATAACCCATGTTTTGACAGGTTGTCAATAATCCTGGTGTTGTGATCAAAAGGGCTATAGTAGGACTTATAACCTGTGTCAGGTGAACAGAGAGATTGACCTTATTGAGAGTAGAGTGAAAAAAAAGAAAAAACCCAGTTAATTTTACTGCCAGGAAATAAGCCGAAGACAACAGATTGCTTGACAAAAACACACTAAAAAGGGCAAACTGGACAGATTATTTGAACTGTACAGTCGATTGGTTATTAAAGGGAGAAATAATCAGTCATTAGATAATTGTGTTTTCCCACTTGATCATTTTCAAAGAAAAGTGAAAATAACATTTTCAGAGATTTTTTTAAATATTTCACTTTAACTGTTCTGTCTTGTCTTTCAACACTATCACATCCCACAAGTCTTTAAGGAATACACACAGCAAAGCTTTATTAAAAAATGATCCATGTTTTGTATTTTTATATTAAAAGTTAAGCCAATTTCAGTCAGCACTGAAGAAATATCAGCCCAAGTGGACAGGATATCATGAGTTAGAAATGCCTCACAGAAACAAGAGGATTCATGGCAGCAAGGTAGAGGAATAACTGAAATACTTTTATAGCTACATTATTGTATGTTATATTTGAAACTCATAAGTCCTTGTGTCCCTCTGGGTGGAAAACGTTTCTTTAATTTTCACAAAGGATGAACTTGGTGCCAGTTTGGAGCCAGCGCTGTTCCATGGTGGGCACCAGGGAGAGGATTTGGGTTTAGCCTATTCGAGGCGCCAGCATGCCTAACTGAGCCCCTCAAAAGTGCTTATTTGTTTTCATTGCCTTCACCAAGCACAGCCTTTCGAATCACACTCCTGTGGTCTTTTAAATCACAGCGTAATTAAGATGCCTAAGTAGCTTGAGTAGACAGTATAAATTTTACCTTATACCTCATCATAATTCCTCGGAATATTACAGCAATTTAATTACAGTTCACACCACCCCTGTTAAACTTGGCTAAAAATAATCTTACTTTCATTAATAAGAAAATCCACATGAAGTTTTTTGTGTCTGGTTAAGGTTTGGGGGTCGTTTTTGTGGTGAACATGTGTGACACTTAAGTCTCAGTCTTCAGCACAGTGCTTGAAAGGCATAGTAATTAGTCAAGCAGAAATCACACAAAAGGAAATTAAATAAGACACAAACAGAACAGATATCACATGGCAGCATTATTAAGGAACTGTTTCTCACATGAAAAGAAGGATGAGTAAGAGGAAAATGCAAACCCAAGCTGGATCAAGCAAGGTGATTTCAGGGAAGACAAGGAAGCACTGATGACAACATCCAGGACACTAAGAAAACCATATTTGGAATACTGTATGACACTATGATCAGATTGCCCTAAGGGAAAAACCCCATGCCACCAAGAATGGGAAAGGTGCAATGAAGAGCTGCTAGGGAGCTCAGAGTGTGTTCTGCAACAGTAAAGGCATTTCCTTGTTACTCCTAAGAAAAAGCCTTAGGGCAGCATGATTTTGCTCTGCAAATATTCTGAAACAAACAGAGAAAGGGGAGAAGTCAAACTCAACCTCTAAAACAAAGCCAGCCCTCTTGGAAGATCCGTGCAGATGTGGTCTGATACTCCACATTGTGTCCTTCAGCTGGCAAAAAGTAAACAGTCCAAATATTTCTGACACCAGTAGTGCCTAACCATTCTGCATTCATGAACCTTGCATGTTATAAACTGACCTCTGAAAGCCACAGAATTATGTTCACGCATAGGATGACAATTCTTGAACCTAGGAGAGACAGTACATATGAATCTTTAAAAGGAAAACATCACCAAGAAAATAAAGAAATTTAAGTATGACTTTGAATGTTCTGGGATAGGAATGCCTTAAAAACAATGTTCCATGAAAGAAACCATTTATGTGAAAGCACAGTCTTTGATCTTGCTTATGCTGGAGCTTTCAGGAAAATGGAAGTAAAGGAAACCTTGCAATTGAACAAATATTTGAGACTGATGGCACATTTCAGATGAAGAAGGAATCAATAATTTAATCATTCCATCATCCTTGGCTGAATTTCCCTCTACCTGTAATAACTCTAATGCTGATCCACCACACGCAAGCAGCAGCAGAACAGACATTGTAAGAAGAAGGCTTGTGCAACCACATCCTGGGAGTTGTGCCTGTCTGAATTTTCAATCCTTAACCTGGCAGTTCTACACAGGAACAAAGCCAGATCAGCCTTACACCTAAGTCTTCAAGGAATGGATTTGCAACATTTGCTGAAGAAAATGCAATTTCGTCATCTGTATCCAGCGCTGAATTGCTCAATGTCAATACAGCTGCTGACAGAAGACTTTTAGATGTGGATCTTTAGGTCTAGTGAAAATGTAAAACCAGAAACTATAATAAATTCCTGCCACAGGAATTGTTTTTGCACATGAAAAATTACTTAGGTACACATAGGTATATACATAGGTATGTTCATCCTCCATTACATAATTTAAAAAGCTTAAATTTTATTAAATCAATTTTAATTTTGTAGTTCATCTCAAGGCAGCAAACCAAGATATTCTTATTTTACTGCATTCTTATTGGTTTCTCACTCCTTATAGAAAGTAAAAGAGCATTTGTAGAGGATGCATTGCAACTGAGGATACAGGGAACAAACAGCAAGGGGAAGCTGAGGCACTGAAGGACAAAGTGGCTCATGCAGCTGAATTGGCATGAGGGATGCAGAAAGAATTCAATTTTCTTTATTCCTATTCTAGCATCTTTCTTGATAGAAAATCTTAAAAACCTTTCTCTCCTTTACTGGAGTGGTCATCCCTGAAAGCAGTGAGTGGATTAGAGGGAAATGTTTAAGCCTTCTGTTACCTATAAAATGGGAGGGGGTTGGGTTTTTTTTCAGTCATTGTTATAATCTTCTGGAGAATTATGGATCTCCAACAAAAGACTTCCATAATTTAAGTCCCTTAAATTCTCCAAAACTCGTTCCTATGACAGCGACAGTTGCTCTCATGTTTGAGTATTAAATGTCAGAAATCAGACTTCACAAGATATTTTTTTTCCCTCTGAGGGAGCAGGCTAACCCCATTGTGTGATATCTAGTTATAGAAACTGGTAAAGTAGTATGAATATGTGGTAGCAGTAATAAAGAATGATTTCTAGTAATTTTATTTTTTCTTCTGTACTATTAGAATCACCAAACAACAGAGATTCATCAACCATCTGAAACATCACTTAATTTACATGAAAATCTGTCTGTTTACACAAATGTATTGGGAGAGCAGTGATTAATTCTAGTAAGCTAGGCAGGTAATTTAATTAGCTGGTAAGAAATCTGTCTTGAAATGTCTCATTAATTTGTTGTAAGCAACTATCTCCAAAGTGCATCTATTAACCCTATGTATTCAAATGTGACACACACACAAACCCAAGACAATTACAGATAGAAAACTGTTTTCAATAACTCATTTGGAGCTATAAAATGCTTTTGTTCAGTCCTTGACAGTCCAGGGTGTTCAGTCCTTGACAGTCCAGTGTGTTCAGTATCTTTTAGATGTCAGCAACTCAGCAGAGAGCAAGAGAGGAGCAGCTCCTGAGGGGTCATCACTGAGCAGGGGTGTAGGCAGGAGCCTTGGATGTGCTGCAGGAGACACACAAAGATCTCCTCCTGCCTCTGAAATCATTCCTGAAACAAAATTCATCACAGCAGTGCCAAAAAGATCCTACTGCAGAGGGCAAGAGTGCTGACAGGTAGAGAGAAAAGGACAGAGTTTTCCTCATAGTCTGAGATTCCCAAAAGAGGCCGGCAAAGAGACAGCAGGCCCTTTCTCGGATCTGATGTATTCCCTGCACCAAAAGGAAACTACTTCTCTGTGCCTTAGCTTCCTAACACAGACAGGTACTGAGATGATGGGGTCACCCAGCTGACAGCTCACTCTCACTGTTTTTCCCCTTCCTTCCAAGTTACTGTAGAAGCCAGAAACTATTTCGCTGTCTCATCCCTTGAAGGAAGAACACTTCGAATAGCAGGAAAAAGTGAGGAAAAAAAGCTTTATGGGCTGCTTTAAGTGAGCTAAGTTTCTTCTGAATGGAAAATAAACATATTTTGACCTGACAAAAACAGCTTTAATGGATCAAGGGATTTACAGATTTAGGCTATGTCAAAATGATTAGGCAGATAGCTGCTGCAGAGTAAAGCCATGCTCCCTGCAGCCTATACACCAGCTTTCCTCTCTGTGGGAAGAGGCAGGCTGGAGTGGGCTGATGGGTGCCTCGGGCTCACCTGGACACAGCCAGAAGGCACCTGTGGGTATCATGGTTAAGCTGTCATTTCCAGGGGAAGTTCAGACAGCCTCAGAGGGGGCTAATGAGACACTGCAGCCCCTCGGGAGCGGCTCCCTGCATCCCCAGGCTGCCCCTGCTCCACCCCTTGGTAGTGACAGGGTGGCATGGGCACAGGGCATGGTGTCCATGTCCTCTCCTGCACAGCAAGAACCCTCCTCTCACAAGCTCTGCCACCAGCCACAGACAGGCTGAGGCAGCTCAGCTCCATCTAATCCTGTGAGGGGTCTGCTCTGCTGTACCAGGGGACATCGACTGGGACAAGGCCTGGCATTGAAAATCTGATCTAACCGTGGATGCTCCTTAATTAAGGAGCTAAATCAGCAGGAACAGAGGAAGGTTTGGTTGTCTCCTCAGCCTGAGGGATTTCAATAATGTGATTTTTGAGACTCCTACAACTGTATCATTCTATATGACCTATGTCCTCTGTAGCTGCAGGTGTTCACCCTCTGGGTCCCCCTTCAGACCCAACGCCCAGAATTAACACAGCCAGGAAAAATTCTATTAATCACAGCAACCTGCCTGTGTCACCAAGCTGCATAAACTCAACAGGTACCAATAGGATATTGAGCCTGAAAACCATCCACTTTATATAGGAACAGTTAGAAACACTTCTGGATGATTTAGGAAATTCTTCACTTCATCCTGGTCTGGACCTTTGAATTCCTACTCACAGACACTGCAGGGAACACCCAAACTGTTTGACTTCCATCACTGCTAACATCACACACAGCCAGGGAGACACCCTGGACTACCCAGGCTCACAGTAGTCAGAATATTTAACACAAAATTTAAATATTACTCTCTCCTGTGCAACCACACAATTAAAAGTTGGCATTCATAACAATAGCTGGGAAACCCAATCCAGACCAGCGTTGCTCCCAAGTGGACACAGCACAGGTGACTGATCTCACAGCAAGGACAAGGAATGAGGTGTCAGCTCTGGTACCAGAGGCTGGGAACAGAGTAGCTGCTTCTTTCTGAGAAGTAAAAGGGGATGCTTGAAATGACATCAACCACAGACAAACACGCCTCCACAATTATAAATTTTATGGGAGAACTCCCTTCTCAGTTGCCTCAGGCTGTTACATACACAGCTAAATAGGATAATTTGTCTGTCTCATCTTTAGAGAGGCACATATAACACAGTCTAGAGCAAATACAGACGTGCCATATTATATAATATCTGTTTTATCTGACAGGTTAATACAGTCAAAACTGTCAACTCCTCCTCCACACACACATGCAGGGAGGGAGGGATACTGCTGATGTTAATCTTTGCTAATAGACCTACAGTACAAATAATTTAAACTAATTCACAGCACTGTGGCTAGACAGATAGTTACTTCTCTGCCACCTTAGGTCTTGAGCAAAGGCCATTGATGCCATGAAAATCCTTGACTTAGCTGATGTTGGCAATTTTTCACAGTTGCTACATTCAGTTTTAGGAAGCCAAGGGCTGCCTCTGCTCTGCAGTAGTTGTGTACTTGGGTAGAACCATGCAGAGCTCCAAGGGTCTGTGCTAAAGACAGTATTTGTTTCTATATGACCTGGTCATCATTTAATCTACCTCTGTGATACTAAAAACACTGAGAAGGAAAACAAAGCAGGGAAAAGATAATAAGCCACTAAAATATCTGTGACCTTCTGGAATAATTTTTGAAGTTCAGCACACAGGTTAAGCTCTCTGGGAGTATTTAACTACAGAGAAAATCCTCCGGTGCTTAGGACTGGTTGCTCTTTTCACTCTTTTCCCTCAAAATAGCCTGACAAGCTTTGGATGTCCAGCATTGCCCAGGTTTAGCTCTGCTCTAGGCAGGTGAATAGCTCTCTCATAAAACAAGATGAACTGTACCTGTTACTAATTGAATACTGTTTTCCTTTCCCCCCAGAAAATAAAATTTTGCCAAATAAAGTTAACAATGTCAGAATTCAGGTAAATAGAGATGCACTGTATTTCAGATATGAGGAGAAAATGTACTTTCCTTTAAAAAAAATATTGTGTGCATGGGGTAAAAATAAAAAGAAAGCAGGAAGCATGATATGATTTAGAGACAATCAGCTCTCTATGACTGGGTCCTGAATTAGTGGCAACTGCAGCATGGTCCACATGCCAGGACCTGGGACAGGGTTGGTGCTCCTACACTGGTTTTGGGAGGTGTCCTCTCCACCCAAACCATGCAGGCAGAGAAATGTTTCAGAGAGCACCACCACTCTGATGTCCCCACTGCTCGTCCTCACAGGGTGGTGCTCAACTGTGAAAGAAAAGAACGAGGCTAAGCTGGTGCTGGAGGGTTCAGGCTTTGGGCAGGGGCCTAGAGCAAGGCTGTGACCCTACAGTAGGTTTTAGTGCCATGTGAGGCTCTGTGTGCTTCAGTACAGTTTTTGGAACTATTATAGCTGTTGTTTTGCCATCCCTCTTTTCCATTTCTCAAGCACTGCACTAGACCAGTTTTCTCCTATGGAAGAAAAGGGAAAAACAGGGAAGGAACTATGCTCTTTGAACTTTTCTAAACCACTCAAAATTACTTAAGTTTAATGACTTGCTGCACATAAAACTGTATTTATAAACTTCAGTCCTAAAGTGCTTGTGATAGGTGGCATTTAAGCTGCAACAAAAGCAGTTGTGCCACGTACTTACACAGAGAACAACCAAAAAGCAACTGATAACTGACTGTAGAAGAAAAAAAAAAACTTCTAGAAACATCTGTAAAATGTAGATCAGGAGCTGAGGCTGAAACAGTGCAAATATCCAAGAGAAGGAGAGATGAGACTCCTGCCTGGAGTGAGACAACTCATTGGTAGCACTACCATGGGCAAAGCTGTGGCCAGCAGGTCTTTCAGGGATCTGTATTTCTCAGGGCCAGGTTATGACACAGTTCTCCAGTGCTCTGCAAAGAGTGCTCACACTTCTGATTACTGCAGTAAATGTGTCCTTCATCAAATGATGCCTCCCCGCATCCTGACCTTCCTCACTAACTTTCAGCAAAAGGTCTGAGTTCTGTTGTGCTGCATTTCACACTCTGGTAAACTCAAGGAGGGGACTATGGTTGGTGGCACTCTTCCCATTAGTTTTGCAGTAAACAAGCTCCTGAGAGGCAGCTGACTGAGAGTTAATAATTCCTACTCCTGTGCTGCACAATGTATAGGGTTCTTCAGCAGACATGGGGAGCTCAGGGACAGGTAGGAGCCCTGCCTCTTCACATCCCACCTGCAAGTGCATCTGCACCCTTTCATGGCTCCCACCAGGTTTCCAGAACCACACAATTGCCACTGGTCCAAACCAGGTCTGCCAGCAGCACCTCTCTTGGAAAACAGGCAAGAACAGCCTGTCTGAACCATGATGGTTCCGTAGTTGATAGAAAAATCAAAAAACATGGAAGAATAATTTCTGGCTGGGATCTTCAAAGGATCTAAAGGAGTCAGGATGCAAATCAGTAGTGGGTTGGAGTTACTTTGAAAATCACAGACTTATTCACTGAGGTACTGCTGTGAGAACTCAGCGCTGTGCTGTTAAGTAAAGGAACATTTTACCACAGCCTTTTTTCACAACAGAATTGTCCTGCACTGACAGTGATTAATAATCAAGAGCTAGCAATTAAGCTGGTATTTACAGAAGACACACAGACAAAAATGATGACTAAGGAAATGGTGCTACAAACTGACCCTTCTCACTTCAAAGAATGTGAAAGGTGCAGAAGACTTTGCACGAACTCCAAGATAAATATCTAATTACACTTATCTGCTCATCCTTAAAGCTGTAATGAGGAGATTGCACATTTAAGAAGTGAGAAAACTAACACCTACCCTTCTTGAGAGTTTCTATAGGAAAGGGTTACATTTACCTCATAGAAAAGTGAGGAAATGCTGTCTCTGTTTACCCTGTGAGTCTTTCAGGGCTCACCCTTTACTAAGAAACAGAGAACCACTTTGTAGAAGACACCAATAAGACATAGAGACAGTCTGTTTATTGGGCCACGTCTAACAATTCTGCAGGATGAGGTAGATCCTCCTCCCGTCTTGTCATATTGGAGACATCCTTCTAATCTTTCTCATATGGGGTTGCAGCCCCAGAGGCAGCCCGAGGAAACAGGTTTGTACATGGTTCTGCATGGGACAGTGAAGCTTTGGGTTTTAGTTGCCAGTGTGGTCCACGGTTTTTGTGGAAAGACCCATTGGCTCACCCAACCAAGCCAGGAATCACTGTGGTGTGCTACAGCATGGAGCAGGTTAGAGAGGGAAAGGAGAGGAGGCTGCTAAATTCCCTCAACTTTCCCATCATTTCAGAGTATAACAGGTAGGCATAATGCCAGTCTTCCTCAGCAGTGCAACGAGAACATACTGCACATCAGAGCCAGGGGAGTCCATGAGGTGAAATCTGTGTCTTTGCATATCTGGGGATCACAATGCAAGTTCACAGTGCAGGTGTGACACAGATTCATTTCATGTGTGTTGAGAGAAATTGCTGCCAAATCTCAGCCCATCTAAAGCAGTGGTAGGTATCTATTTGAAGTCATGAATCATGCTGGGATTGCTGGGCAGCCTAACCCATCTCAAGAGTAAATAAAGCATAGATCTGATAAGCATTTTATTACCTTTGTAAAATTTGAATCAGGCCCTGAGGTGTTTTCTTATGTTAGTTTATTTAAGATTATTAAACCTAGATGTGATGTACAGTTCAGAGATTTGGGGAGTAAATCCTATGTTTGCCAGGAAAGATAGATGAAATAGATAGTTTGTGAAATAAATGTTCTACAAAAGAAATAAAAATAAAATAAAAATTCAGAAATTGTGTCTCAAAGGGCTAATGTATTTTAACATTTATGCTGGAATGACTCTGAGGCTTCCAATGTTTCATTTCCCTTGCCTTTGAGCAACATGTTCAATTTAAATAGACAAAGAACCAAATGGTAAATCACAATTCCTTTGAAGTTTAGAGCTAAGTCTGCTGAATCAGTATTAAGCTGTTCCTGCATTTCAATTAACTCTTTGAGAAACCACTGCTTCATGGAGACCTTCTGTAATTACTGATGTGAATGAATGGAATTCCAGAGGTGATGAAGACCTTTCAGTTAATTGATTTTGAGGCTCCAGCTAGACAAGCCATGAAAAAAAGGAGAACATAGCCCTGAAAGTGGTGATAAGTAGCTTAATCTTCAAGGCTTTTTGGTTTTATTTTTACAAAGAAAGCAGTGAAGAAGAATGTTTATTCTCAGAGTTCTTTTGAGGGGCAGCTTCTGTAGTTGAAACAAATGTGTTAGTAGTTAAAAATAAAAATCAATGACCTCAGCAGCCTCCTCTAGATGTAATCCTAAACCAGTGCTGACCTGAGTTGTTTTATTTGCAGAGTTTTAATTATATGAAGACTGTCTCTTCCTTATTCTGCCTTCAATGTAATGGAACAAAGCCACTTGCAATCTCTTTTCTATAGTGGATTAGGTTCACTTTTTTTAGTTCAGGAGACAACAATTTGGGAGATGACTTACAGTTGTGAATGATCTTGCCAAGGGAGTACCAGAACAGGTTTTGTTGTGTGGCAAGAGCACTTATCTCCTTTCATGAGGTCAAGGTTGGACAAGAGCAAAGTTCATCTCCACTCCAGGTCATCTGAGTTTTATTGTTTCTAAATATGTTGGCAGTGTACCGAAGCATTGACTAATATAGTACAGCATGTATATTTATTATTTTTATAACATCTCCTCTCTTTTTTATTTCCATGCCTTCCTAAAGTAAAAGGTGATAGAATTTCAAGAGAGCTTAAAGCACAAACTTTCACAAATTCCTTGGGATATAGACAACTTGGACATTAAAAACATGGATATTAAATTCTCCAATCTGGTATATTTACACCAAATCTTGGGCATGTATGAGAGCTAGGAACTTTCACAAATCAGTAATTCCAAGCAAAAATCCTTTCTGAGAATATTATTCATACTCAGATAAATAAAACCAAAATAGACTGGTTGCTCCTTCTGTGCTAGCCACTGTAGATGTGCATCTACTGTTGTAGATGGGATTGTCATGAAAACTGCAGGGAAAAAAAAAAGCCTCCAACAACATTTTTAGTGTTAGAGGATCGAGACATTACTTTATTCTGGCCAGGATGTTGTTCTGGCCAGGATGTGCAACAGAAATGACTTCATCCACACATAGCCCAGGTGTGCAGAGAAAATCATTCCATCACACATGAATTTTACAGGATTTTCCCCCAAACTTTATACAGTCAAAAACCCATAGAGATACATTGGTTTAATGTTCATTGGTTCTAAGTTACGTATTTCTTAGTATTTGGTTTTGTATTGGACCCTGATTTCTTCACCTCTGATGTTAATTAGGTACTCACTCCTTGATTTCCTTATCAGCCTTTTCTGGGCCAGGTGTCGCCAACTGTGACATCACAGACCCTTTCCCACGGGAATTCTTCTTCTACTGAAAAGTTTACTAAATATAAGTTTCATGTTAATCAGAGTGGCTTTTGGAAACAGGCGGTCAGAGCTCTGCTCAATCACTCCTAGGGGAGTGGACTGATCTCAACCAATGTGAACAGTCCTCTTGCGTGTATATAAATCTGTTAATAATTAAATAAATTCACTCAGCATTCTCTCAAGATTGCTGGGTCCCTTCACTCCGCTATCGGTTCAACAGTGACAGCCAACCATGCCAGGTCTGGAGTAATGTTGATCTTTGCTGATGGTCTTTGATGTTTTGTTGATGGCCTTTATCTTTCTGGGTATCTTTTGGGTTACTCCCAGTCTGTTGACATGTTAAACCCATCTCCGTGGAGTGATGTTACATCTCCTAAAAAAAGACTTTAAAAATCCTTTTCCCCAAGGCAAAGGCAAACCAAACCTGACTAGAGAAATAAAACAAAAATTTTAAACTTGGTATATTTTCCAACAGGATTGCTGAAATCACCAAATAAATTTATGCTGTGTGTTGGCAGAACTGCTCCCTTGGGTTCTAGGCCTTCCACTACCATATTCATCCACAGACTTTTAGAATTTCATTGTTCTGAGCCTTGCCATGCTCCTCTAAACTGTTGGTGTAATAATTTTGCTCCTCGCCATACTGAAAGTGGTTAACATGGATGGCTCCGAGGATTTGATCAGCAAGCCCACATGCAGACCCAGGGGGTGTCCTGCTGCCAGGACACACACACAGCATGAGTTTCCTGATGCTCCAGACTGTCCCCCACAGTATTAGACACGTGCACTTGGGCAACAGAGCGGTGTCCCTGGTGCCAAGTTCAGCTCGAGCTGAATTCCTTTCCAGCTTCCACTGAACTGGCCAGGTGGCTGCTGCTGCCCTGGGCACACGTGGGCAGCTGCCAGTACTCACTTGGAGCTACTGCATGTCCAAATCCAGAGCTGGATCCCTCTTCCATCTTCAGTTCCAACACAGAACTGGCCAGCTGTAGCATTATTGCTCTTTCTCATTCTTCTCCTCCTTCTGGCCTTCTCTGGAGTGGCATTTTGTTTTGGAGAAGAAAACCTTTTATGTTGGAACTGGAATGTAGGAACTTATTTGTTGAGACCAAAACAGTCTTGGTCAACTGTTTTGACCAAGAAATTCTTTTATGAAGAAGAAGTTTTTTCAGACCTTCTCCAGCAGTTTTGGTGAAAAGCATAAAATGCCATTACAAACTCTTGCCTTGGAAGCCAGTCAATAGTAACCTGCTTCTTAAAGATACAAGCTGAAATTATTCATTATGTGGAGAAAACATAAAATTTGGTGTATTTTTTGAGACAAAGTTGTGGTTTGATTTATTTTTTAATTCATTATTATAAATTGTTTATTTTAGTCCTCAATGAATTAAAGTGACTAACATTTTTATCAGAACAGTTTATCAAAACCAGTAATAAATAATGTTATTAGACTTAACATTCCAGCCTCATTTGCTTTTCACACAGAAATTCGTAACAGCCAATAAAACACGGCTGTGTAATAATATTGTGCTAAAGCCATAAACACTGCATCTGTAAAGTTGACATGTAATAAAAAAGGACAAAAACTATCTTCTAACAAAAGAAGATTCCAGCCAGACTTAATAAATGCTGAGTTTGGGCTCTTTATAATACAAAAGTGTTAAAAAATAACAAATGTAAAAAAATTTATTGTTTTAAAATGAGAAAATTAATAATAATTTATTATTTCTTCCCTTGTGTGTCCTTTCTCTCTTCCTCCCTGCCTTTCTAAC
>VZTJ01005667.1:382385-422851 GCA_013397795.1 Orthonyx spaldingii | reverse complement strand
GAAGTATGGAAGTAAGGAAGGAAGGGAAGGAAGAAAGGAAGGAAGGAAGGAAGGAAGGAAGGAAGGAAGGAAGGAAGGAAGGCTCATATGATGCAAATTAATTTTGTTATCTCTATCAAGTCAGAGGCTTCACCAGGAAGAAAAGAGCATGAGGAAATATGAAGCATAACTTCCAGTTCCTTACAATCTCCCTGCCCCATTTCCCTCCTGGGTTCACAGAGCACAGCCTGAAGTATCCATCTGTTTCCAACTAAGTGTTTCAGGCTCTGTCTTTTATAGCAGCTTTTTGCTACAAGCCTAGAAACATCCTAAAACTGTGACTCAAACCAGGCTTGTGCTACTCTCCCATGAAAATACAAATTCCAGACAGGGAAGGAAATTTCCTTTGCCTCTTTTAGAGCTGGCTGGTGCTCAGAGATACCCAAACGTCACTGACAACACATTAATTATGTCTATATTAGCAAATATTGGTCCACTGACCTTGATATCACCCATGAGCAGAGGCAGTGCAGCCACAACACTTTACGTGTGAATCTGAGCACTGCAAAAGGTGGTATTAAAGGCAGGCAGGAGGTGAACACTCCTCATTCCTTCCCAAAACAAGCTGCTACCAGAGTGCCCAGAGGCCCAGCACACTCATTTCAGCTGGACTCAGGAAGAAACACACGGAGACATCAGTTCTCATTAGCTCTGCCACCAACAGGGCAATGGAGGCTTCTGGGAAAATTCGATCAAGGAGATGGATGAAAACAACCAGAAACTATGTAATGTTTCTAATGTCTTCCAAATCTCATTAATGTATTTCAAACTGCATGGAGTGGTTTGAGTTTATGTATGATTTGACTTCTTATGGTCGGTGACAACATAAGCAATCTGCAGTGGGCTGAGATTTTCCCCGGAATTACAAACTCACATTTCTCTAGAAGTGTCTTTTCAGCAATATAAGCTATATAGTTATTAAAGTTATATAGAATATACATACTTGTTGCTTTTTACTGATTTGTTTAATTGTCTATAACTAGAATGCAGTTTCAAACTGAATTTATTGGTCTGACTGTGTATGGAGCCTGTCCAGATTCCATTTTACCATTTTCATAGCCAGAGGCCACTTTGCTGTCTGTTTAGTTCGGAGACTTTCTAAAATAATGCCATCAATATATTCACACTGGAATGAGAAGGCACACATTGACCTTCTTTTTGCCAGTACCTCTGGGCTGTTGTTATTATGTTAAAGATCTATAGGTCGATAAAAAAGCTTATTAAGGTGAGACTACTAAATGAAAACAAGACAGACAGTGGGGTCAGTCATCATCTGCAGCTCAAAGCAATATAAATATAAACTTCTCTCCTTACTTTCCTCTTTTTTAGAAGTGGCTAGCACTTTTCTGTTTGGCCTCAGTTAAACGGGTTGTGTGAATCTCTGCTCAACAAATTTCAGGTGTACAGAGCCCAGATAGCTCAATCTTACTCTATAGATCCTCTGCTGCTAGAAATTATTGATTCCGCTCATACAATAAAGTATGAATTCTCAGAAATTATTGTGAAATTTCTTACTTTTTTTTCTTCTTAATTCTTTTGCCATTGAAGGTAGGTGAAGACATATACTGTTTCCCTATCAAAAGCCCCTCAACAAAACAATCCCCCAAAAGAACCAGAAAAACAGAAGAAAAAAACCCTTCTGAAAAATAAAAATCCTTGAAAAATGGAAGCAGTCATCATTGACATAATTTTCACTCGTTTTGGCCAGCTCTAGTTAAAGTACAGTGTAGCACAGTGTAGCACTCTGAGTTGAAATAAATGACCTGCCTGAATTTCACATTTATCTGTTCGGTTCAACGCAATTTAAGTAGACCATCTGACGTAGATAAATTATACAGGTTCATTGCATAACATAGGTATGATGAAATAAGAGGTTTCTGAGAATATTTTTCATTATTACATCAAGGGAGTAAAAGGGCCAGTAATAAGAGAAACAATGTTCCAAAGAGCATAGGAAAAGAGAAAACAGGGAGAAAAGAGCTATTCGAGTAAATGGCAACAGGTCACATATTAAAACTTCAAAAGAGCTGGTCACAAGGGAAATTAAGAGAAACATTTCAGAGAGCATATGATTAAGATGTGTATAAAAGCACTGCAATCAGCAGTGGAAGCTGTGCTCATGCTTCTCCTTTGACTTATATCACCCTCATTCCTACAGCACTAGGATGTCATCAGACAAAAATGAAAATGTGACTGCAGTGGGCTGCTCCTATTCTGAAATTACCAGAAATTAAGGGGCCTGGACTCCAAGCACAAACTCCCATTTCTATTGCACAGTGACTTAACCAACAACAGTGTTTGAAATATGGATTTAAACTGCTGCTGGTGATCCCCTGTTCCCCTGCTCAAGGGAGAAATTTCCACCCATAGTGGTGAATGCCAGTTCTGACTCCAGGTTTTTCCTCCAGCTGATCCCATAAATGGTTGTGGGGTGGGGGAATATAACATTTATATAGTCAATGGCAAATAAGAGCTGAAGCAATATTTATTCCTGCAGGGGAATAAATGGCTTCCCCCAGAAGAATCCTCAGAAAACTCAGAGCAACAGAAGGAAAAGGCTGCAGATCTGACCTTGCAGGATGCAATTTATCCCAGGAAGGACAAGATCAGTGGCAGCACTACTTATTTTGCTCAGTCTCTCTCTAACATCTAAAAGTTTTCCATTGTATATTTTTTGATTCCTCTATTTCTAAAACAATACCCTTACATCAGATCTAGTCAAACTTGAGAACCAGTCATGCCCTGGTTCAGGCTTATGCTCCCCTAGAGAACATCACTTTGGCCTACCAAAATAAAACCCCAAGGAACACAAAAAGAAAAATCCTCAAGTATTTATATTTACCCACATATTCAAGTGTTTAAATTTATTCAACTACTTTGAACTCCTGAGTACACCAAAAAAAAAAGGAAGACACCAAGTAATAAACTCCATATTGTATTTTTTTCTCCAATGTAATAGAGAAGGCAGTTTTACTCGCTGTTCTGAGTTGGCTAAGATTCCCATGAAGTTATCTTATTTTCTTCTCCTTTATCCTCCTTTTTTCCTCTCTCTCCCTCCCCGCAGCCAAGTCACTGATCTAGTTTCTGAAGTCCTCCTGCCAGAAGCTTGCCCATCTGTTCAGTAATGTCTCTTTGTAATGATGCTGGCATTATTTTTTTCCTGCATTTTGTTTTAATGGTGTTCATCAGAAATGTGCAATCTTTGAATCACAGCCAACTTCTCATCAGAGTGATAACTTGTTTGAGTAAAGCTCTGGAAGGCAGAGACCCTTAATTTTACATTAACAATCACTTCAGAGATGGGCAGAGATGGGCAGTGGGAGAGCAGACCTGGTCACCTCTTAGCTGACAGCTTTTTTAACCTCCATATGCATTAAACAGGAAAGGTTTACTTCAAAATACTTCTAAGAACAGAGAGAGTAAACTGCTGAAGTCAATTAAATCAGGTTTTTCAACATGTTGTAATGGACTGACAGTAATTTTTTTAAGCACAATGCCCTTACATGCTTTGACTACCTCAGTGCTGATCAGAGCAGTGCCTCTTTCAAAGGAACAGGGCATTAAATACAGCAGGTGGGCATAAACAGCCTTGCTCTCCCTTCAACCTGTGATAGGTACATCTTACTCTCTGAGAAGGCTCAGGAATTCATAGACTTGTGGGACACATTTTCCTCCCACTATACTAATATAAATCAGAGGAATTCCATTTTAACCAATTGATTTTCTGTGAGCCCGAATAAATGGAACATCACAAGGTCTGCACCTTTTTCATCTTTTCTATTTTGAAGCTCGTAATTTTCATCAAAAATTAGCGACTGGCAGCTAATAATACTTTATATATTTAGCATATGCTATTCTATAACTCTTTCCACAAATCCTGCATCACCCTTGAGGAGAAATTTAAATAAGTACTAATAGATAAGGAGAGATCTATAGGTTGGCTGGGTAAGAAAATTGTTTTAAACTCAGAAGGCATACACTGCTCTCTAGTGGCAAGAGCAGGAAATTTTAATACACTGCAGCCCATAACCACACAAAGTTTAAAATACAGAATATTTTATTTGTTGCTCCTCGTTGTTAATAGAGAAAAGCAATAGGTCAGTGCCCTACCAGTGTTTCTGATGTCAACTCTCAACAGCCAGTGTTTGTAACTGGCGGTAGGATGTGCATTTTAACTATATTTATGATTCTTCTATGAAAAGTGATTGCAGCATTTCAAATGCTGAAATGTTTTTATAAAATATGAAAAGCATTTTTATAGTTAGAAACAAATATTCTTGATAGAAGTAAAGCCAAAACGTCTAAACCAAGACACTAGTGTGCATCTTCCAAAAATTGGTTAAAGTAACTCCTGTCAAATCAACTCAGTCCAATTTTGTAAGCTTATAGGTCAACTAAATATTTTACCACTTTTTGCAACTGTTTCTAATGATAAATTTTGAGAAGACTTAGGAGACTTACTTGTAAGAGGATATATTAAGTTGTTTACAGGGCCCAAAAGTATCTAAAGAAATTTTTCATTTCCTAATTCAGCCAGAAGTCTAAGAAGCAGTGTTTATTTCCAGCTCTCCAGCACCCAGTGTGTTGATTCATCATTCTCTGCTTTATGAGAGAAAATTTTTGCCGGGAGGAACAGCAAAATGGACCCTGGGTTTGTATTCCAGCCTATTCATCCTGCTACCTGTAATGAGAAGCTGTGTTACTTATCTGAGGCCCGGGCTGACGACATCAGTTGAAGGTGTTGTGAAGTTAATCTCCCCAATGTTTCTCAAAAAAGCTCTCAGGAGCTGATAATGGTTGGTATTTGATTAACAGCTTTGGCAGTTTGCAAAATTCATTTTATTATACGGCTTATGAAAGATAAATCCTGCATGGTGTGACCCATGGACAATGAGCCCTAGGTTGAGAACCAGTTTAAAAGAATTTATATATGTCTTTTTACATATGATCCTGAAATAAAGCTGTGCCTGGAGGGAAGTTATTAAGGGAGGGTTACTGGATGGGAATTCCTATTTCCCTTTATAGTCAATGGAGAGAAATTTATGTTTCCCAGAAGGAAGGTAGAGGCAGAAATTTGTTTGACCTCTTTCAAATAACTTCTCTGGGCTGACATGAATAACAGCCAGAAACGTCCATTTCTTTACATTGTTATAGAGGGACCAGGCAAGCCAGCTTAGAGATGAGTTTGCCCAAAGAAAACTTGCCAAGGTCTTCAGGACTGAGCAAATTGACCAGTCATGGTTCAGATCTTGGACACTGAGCAAAGACATCCTCTCACAGGTGGGATGTCCATCCAGAACGACTGGAGCCCCACAGTCTGGCCATACCAAGGCAAAACGCGAGAAGTGGTGCAAGAGATGCTGTTCAGGTGACAGGTCTGCTCTGGTCATTCACTTTTCTGATTTGGTCATGAGAAAGTGCAAGCCATGCTCCAGCTCACTGGGTATCGTTTATGCAATGTACCTTCCATTTGTGTAATGGAGCTGCATGTTATCCAAGGAATGAAGCAGTTGGTTAAGTTTTGTGAGCAGGAATCTCCATAAACATATTACAGTAGCTTAAAAGAAGCACAAAGGTCTGTCTTAAAGTTACTTTTCCTTTTTTGTCCTTGCAACAGCCGTTCACAAAACAAATTATCAAGATTTCAAAGAAAAAAAAAAGTAGTAATACCTTACCACAGAAAAATAGTCCTGTAGGGAGGTTTATTTCAACTATTTCATAAGCCCATAAATTAGCTGTATATTCTGAATTTGTTCCCCATGATTTTTCTTCAGTCAGTGGGGAGGGAGAGGTACTTTAAAGATGACCAGCATTAGTGGATACATTTTGGTAAGGAATCTTAAAACCACTTTCTAGAAATGCCCATCCCTCTCCTTTACCTACAAAGAGCCAACCAACACAAGTAGCTGTTCTTGTACTTCCATGAGCAAACAGGAAGAGCTGCTCCAGCCTTTTTCTCTGCCTCTTCACTTTCTTTCCTCTCTCCCCTCCAGCTCATGCTTTTGGGCTGTATGAGAACCTCCTAGGCCATAACTGTCAAAAAAAAAAACCAAAAAAAACCAAAAAAAAGAAAGATAATTTTAACCCGAATCCTTTCTGTAAACCACATCACTGGGGCCAAGCCCTGCCAGCGTCAGAGAGGGGAAAGCACACAGCTAGGAAGGAGCAACCAATTACAGGGGAGCCTCTCAGACCTTAATGCTCAGCAGATATTGCAGCAAAGTGGAATCTCGTGGTGACTATAGGGAACTTAACTGAAATCTTCAATGATTCCTTATCACAAGATGATTAGCACAAGTGTACTGTTTTATTTATGATGTTTGTCTTTTGCAAATGGAAATCCTGGCTGAGAAATTCCAGTCACACTTGGCATGTGTGAGCCTGACTGCTGGGGGTGCCATGGGGAGGGGGTTGGTTGCCACCCTGAAGGGCACAGCAGTGAGTACTGAACAGTGTCTACAACAGTGAAAATAAACAACAATTATCATATCTTTTCAGTTTGTTTTCAACACGTGCACAGTGGATTTATTCAGCGTCAGCCTACATTCACATCTTCATTTTACAGAAAATTTTTCAGCAGCTCATCCTAAACACACCTCTACCCTTCTGAATCAAACAGCATTTTTCAGATGTTCAGAGGCAAGAATTACACTTACCTTAGAAACCTCAAGAGTTTATCGATCTTGAACTTAACAGTTCTGGGTTTAAGGATTTCATTTGAAGTTTGCTGAATGCTAAATTTATTCTGGAGTGTATTTTCACAAAAAATACTCCTTTAAACATCTCCCTTCTTATCTCAAATGTAATCAAAAGGGTTTTGGATCAGTATTCTCTAAGTATGCAAACAAGCTGATGGGTGGGATTTTGTGTGTTTACAACGTGCCATTACAATCCTGCATTTGTGAGTCAGCTGTGACATTCTGCAATTGATCCTGGGGCAGAACTTTAAAAGGGCTGTTAGTGTTTGCATTGTTGAACAAATATTCTAAGATACTTGAAATCCCAAAATCTCACCTGTGCATTCCAGTGCAGCGTACACAGAACAATTGAGCCAACGCTGCTGTATCCCATGTGAATAGCAAGGAGACAGTTTTCATGTATCAGGGCAGAAATATGGGTTCACAAAAATTAAAATTATCCCCAGATGCAGTAGTGTGATGAGGGCTATAGGGCGGTGCCAGGATGCCATCAAGCCTGAGGACTTTGACATTTGCAGGCTTTTCAGTGCCACAGAGGTGTGCAGAGCCTGAGGCCCTGGTCAATCTGCCCATTTCCTTGAGGGTTCAGAAACCCAAATCTGAGACAAGGGCAAATAGCAGACAGAAACAAGTGAGAGGGCAAAGTTGGCCTCCAAATACATCACAGCAAGTTTCAATTCAAATACTCACACTGCTCTGAGGAAGCTGCTTTAGTGCTCTGGAGCAGCTGTCTTGTATTTTATTGGACATAAACTCCTTTTGCAAATATGGGGAAATGCTCTCCTCTGACATCTGTTTGTCAAGTTTGAGAGAGATTATCAGCAATAGCTGGTGAGAGCTGTGTGTGGCTGAGGACAGAAGGCAAAAAGATACTTCTTGCAATTTTTCAAGAGTATTTTGGAATGATCCAGACAATGTAAAACTGAGATACATTGGCTTCTTTCCTTCCTTACTCTGAGTGAGGGGTCCCCAGTTTCTGTTTTGCTTTTATTCAGCAGTTTCAGACAGATACCCATATTTATATGCCTCTTCAAGTAAACATTCACAACTGTCACTAAAGGACTACAGGAGAGAAAAATATCCTGCTTTCAAGTAGAACTATTGCTAAACCGAAAACATGAGAGAGGGTAAGTCCCAAAAGACTGATACTTTATGGCTCAGTCGTGAAGTAAATCTCATAAAATACAAAGGGTGTTGAAAGCTTATTGGATATTTCCTGTCTTAGTGTGGTTCTCTCTTGAGATAACCCTTCCAATAGCATCCACTTTTTGCATGAAGCAGAAAAATGTATTTACACTTATTTTTGCACTCACTTTTAAGCACAGTTCTTTGTTAAGAGCTTTTCCTCAATCTAATAATGCCTCCCCAACACCTCTAACTTCCAAGGCTGGTGTATGTGTGTTTGTGCTCAGTGTGGTAAATGAAAAAATAAACAGTTTTATTCATATATCGTACTAAAGGGAACGCAGTATTTTGAGTGATCAAGCAAGGTCCTTCAGTGCAGGGCATCTGTGAAACTGTCCTATGAGATGAGCTGTTCTCCGAGACATACCTGTGAGTTCAACATAAAGAGTTGTAATATACATACTACATGTATACATGGCAATGTAAACAGTTCATCATTTACAGGAACATTTCTACCCTGTAATTAAGGAGGAATTCAGTTGAACTTTCAGGCTTCCCTTTTTTTTTCCTACCTCACCAAAAATAACTTAATCCAACTGAATAACTGAATTTTCCCATGCTGCTTCTCATTGCTGTAACCAGAGGGTTTGGGACATTTTTTGACTTGTTTGTTTTGGGGGTGTTTTGGTTTGTTTGCTTGCTTGCTTTTGTTTGGTTTGTTTTTTGTTTGGTTCCTTTTGGTCACCAGTAAGTCCCTTTAAAAGCAAATATAAACCACACACACACACACACATGAAGATTGTAAAGTATTTCTTAAATTACCAACTTGCCTGCTCTGGTGATTTTTTTCACCCATAACTCAATATATCTTCAAAATGTTATTATTCTTGTTTTGCTGTGAGATTTCAAAGCTATGGGGACTGAACAAGCAAGGAAAGCAATGCCACATGAGCTGATAGTTCTGCGTTCTTTCAGACACAAACACTGAAGCTAAACTTTAGTAAATACACATTTCTGAGATAGTGTTTCTATTAAATTCTCTATTTGTTTATTGAGAGGGTGGACTTCCATCTAAGTATCATGGAGAGTTTTAAAATATATAACATATGTATAACAATCCTGGTTTATTTCATCATCCCTGTGGCTGTCATTTAGGAAAGACAGAGTTCAGAGCACTGCAAACATCCCGCTGCAGGGCACAGCTCACTTCTGTCTGATATGTGCAAGCAGGAGACAGTGGGAGGTTTTAAAGACATGTACCAACTAGAGGTGCCTACTCCATGAGAGATAAGAGATATGGGTTTCTTTCATCCTTCTGGGGGGCAGGATTTAGTGTACATGAACAGAATGCCAAGATTACAGCTACACCTTAAGATTGCTGCTTTCTTGTTCAAAAGGAGCTGCTAGATCCCAAACATTTTCTGCTTTGCTGCTTATAACAAGCCTGTGCTGCCTCTAGTAGTTGCAGAGTGAATGGGGAACTGCAGATGTGATGCTTGGAAAAAAGTGGTGCAGAGGATGAACAAACAGGCCACATAATGTTTAACTTTGTCACAGCTTGAGACCTTCCATGCTCAAATAAATCCTTGGTCTTCCGACTGCTTTTCCTTATGTAGCATAATCCTGTCTTAGTATTCTCTGCTGCTCAGCATTTTAAGTTGCCTTTCATAAAGCTTGCATATTAAGAATTCATAGGCAATTCTCCTCATGAAAAATTATTCCTTTTAAAGCAGAGGGCAGAGGCAATGTTTTCCAAGGTTGCTGGCTGTTAGAAAGATGACCATTAAAATAAAGCATTCCTACTGCAAAACTGCTTTTTAAATTAAAACCAATTCTATCAAACTACTACTCTTGCCAGAACTGTGAGTTTAATCACTGAGGCCTAAAACAAGAAAAAAGAAGGATAATCAGAGCTTAAGAAGTCCAGTGACAACATATAGCAAAGACAGAGGGTGATTGATGGAAGAAGCTAACAAACAAGCCTAAGTGCCTTTTTTACCTTCCTATTTTACTACTAGTGAAGACATCCAAGTTAATTAGATCCCCAAGCCATAAAGCTGAGAGAGCTGAGATGTGGCAAGTCTAAGCAGGAGCTGTGTCTGTGTGAGCATCCCAGTGTGGTGCAGGAGTTACTGGGTGCAGACTGGGGTAACTTGGGAGAGGCTGGGGATGGAGAGGGAGTGAGGGCAGGTGACTGAGCCCCAGGACTTGATACCTGAGCACAGTAAATCCATGAGGAAAGCTAGAGTTTACCACCCTTAGGAGTCCCTCACCTGAAAGGAGACATCATTACTGCTGAACTTTGGGAATATACAATAATTCTCTACATTTAAATTTTATTCACGCTGCTAAAAAATAGAATCGCTACTTCTATCCTGCTAGCAGCAGCAGAGGTAAAACTGCTCCTGAAGCAAGAACAGTCCTTTCTGCCCTGAAAAGGAAAACTATTCCTGCTTGCTTGTATAGGCTTCTCTAAATCTTACCACCAAGCCAAGTTGTTTCTCTCACTGATCCCTTCTCTCTCTGCACAAGAATTTCCCATCTCCATCCAGACAGGTTTGAGAGAGGTCAAGTTGGTTACTGCTCTTCTGGAGACCATGGAGCACCAATTTTGTTTCACTTTAGATCAACAAGTGATCTACGTGTAAGAAAAAGTGACAGGCACTGAATTTTGTTCCCCCATCTCTGCATTTTTTTGTGTGCTTGCAGAGGGGGCAGGCAAGATGCACACACCTTCCATTACATTTATAGGTGTCACACACACAGAGTCATACCTAAACTTTACTCTTCTTTGTGGGTAGAGAGCCTCATTCTATGCTATTACACAATTTAAACTGTTTCTTAATCATGCATCTAATAATTTATTAATTGTGAAATCTGTTTCCAACCTTATATATGGAGTCAAAAAAACCCCTGGAACTTTATTCACTTGTTATTGCTAGCTGGATCAGTATGTGTTTTCGCATGAAGTGATGAGGTGGTAGAATCAAAACACACTATTTTATTCCTAATAGCTATTCTTTCATATCTCCCACATATTAATATGAAATTAATATTTTACAGAAGAATGTGTAGTTTGTTCTCTACTAGACACCTTTGTTGCTTCGCTAACTTTTTACCAGACGGTTTTCTAGACTTAAAACCTACAAAGATAAATGTTCATTTCACAATTTGGAATTCATATGAAATATACTGTATAAATACTGAACAACAACATCAAAAATAAGCTGTTCTGCATGTTTTGGAACAATATAAAAATTATAATAATGCAAAATTAGAAGTATAATGTTTTATTCAAGGTTGTACAATCAATAGGCATTTTATAGCTGAGATTTCATTCCATTTGTGCAGACAATGAATGTTTGTGAATTTTAAGCTAGACTTGACAATGTGACCATTTTAATAGCAGAAGTAATTAGAGAAAAGAGGTAAAATACTGAGAACAAATGCTGTTGTAAAAAACCCACTCAGTACTGAAGTTAATGGGAAGCCAAGACACTACTAAATGGCACTGCAGAGGTGTTTTGAAATAATGGAATTAATTTGTTAGCAAATTATTACCACTGGAAACTGTATTTTAAGACAGAAAACAAAGTGTTATGTCAGGAGGAGCTCAGGATTTCTTTGCAAAGTGTTTTGCAAGATCCAATAAAAGAAATGAGCTCTGATGGAAACATTTAATTTTCCTTTTGAGTATTCTTAACCGTGGCAGACAAATTTTCCCAGATTCTTGAAGGAACAGGTATTTCAGCAGCAGGAAGCTTATTTCTTATGAAGAGATTTCTCTACTTTGTAAGACTAAAATCAAAAGACAGAATTCTACAAACAAATCACTGGAAAAGCCTATAGATATATAGAGATATATAGACTTTGTCTGTACTCTACAGGGGTAGCTGAAATACTGTACCTAAGAATGAAAAGAAAAAGAAATTGATCAGGAAATACTAGGATAAAGGTGAATGTCTTGATCAAAGTTCAAAGGATTTCTATGATCATAGCTACTTTTAAGCAATTGATTTTCCAAGATTCAGTGCTTGATGGAATAGAAAATATTTAATGTCATGAAAGGATAATAATTGTGTGTTTAAGAGAATCTAGACTCAGGTTATGTTTCAAGTACAAGCATGTAATTTCAGCCATGAAAAAGGTTGCTTATATCGTTGACAGGTGGGCAGGAGTGACTACCTGGCTCCAGGCATGGGGGAGAAGGGCAGGGCCCAGGTGCTGCTTCCTCAGTCTCAATGGTGGAGGAGAAACACATGAGAAGGACCTGATGGTCCTGCAAATCAACACCCAGTTGTGCAACTGGTGTTATCAACAGGGATTTGGCTTTTAAAAACACAGGATCCTTTTTGAGGATTGAGGACTGCTAGGGAGAGATGGGATCCACCTGACAAAGCCAGGCAAGAGAGTGTTTGCTCACGCTCTGATCAACCTGGTGAGGTGAGTTTTAAACTAGAAATTGGGAAGGATGGAAATAACAACCCGTGGGAGACAGCACTGAATGGGGTAGAAAGAAAAGGGTGCAGAGTGACAGGAACAAGAGATGCCTCAGAATTCATTAAAAAGGTAGAGACGTCAACCTTAAGAGTATACAAAGACCTGCAACCTGTGGAGAAGCAGGAGAAACCAGAGCTCTGCACGGAGTCACAAAAATACTGGAATAACTGAGACATGGTGGAACAGCTTGCACAGCAGGAGAGAGCAACAAGAGTGAGCAAGCTCTTCAGAAAATATGGGCCAGGAAGACAAGGAGAAGGGGTTGCCGTCTGTGTGAAGGTGCAGCTTGGATTTATGGAGCTCTTCTATGGGATGAATGTCCAGCTGGTGGACAGCCTGTGGGTCAGGAACAGAGAAGAGGCTGGGAAGGCAGACACTGTGATGGGTTGTTGTTATGGTGAAGAATGGACAGAGGTTCCTTTAAACTTCAGGGTGTTTCTGGTCACACACCCTGGTTCTCACAGGGAACTCGACTCAAGATCTGCTGGATGGGCGGCTACGGAACACAACCAGTCAGTGAGGTTTCTGAGCATTCTCAGGGGTAGCTTCTCCCTACAGGCAGTGGATGGCACTGACCAGGTCTCCCAGGCATCTGTTCTTGGTCAAAGTGTTCAGGGAAGATCAACAAGCAGCAGCAGAGCCTTCACTGAGAGATTGATTCAATGTCCATTCTGGGAGGATTCCGAGACCTGACTGGACAAAACCCTGAGCAACCTCTTCTGACCCTACAGCTAAACCTGCTTGGAGTAGGAGGTTAAACTAGAGACTTCCTGAGGTCTCTTCCCACCTGAATTGTCCTATGACCCTATAATTTGTTGAAAAACAACTCGCACAGATGGATCATTAAAGCCAGTTCACAAATACCCCAGTTCGCTCAGCCAAACCAAATACCATCTGTTTACCTAAGAGGTGAAGCTGGCAGAAATAGGGGTCATAGCTTCAGGTTTCTATACCATGACGACCTGGGTCAAATGCACAGTAAAGCAGTGAGTTCTACCAGTCAATTGGCACATGATGACATAAGTACAAGGAAGAAATCATTGTTAAACAGTTTACAGATGACGTGAAATAAATCATTTGAAGAAACATAAACACCCTTACTGGGGACAACTAAAAATCTGTATGAGTCTTACCCAAGTTAAAACATTAATGAAATAAGTATTTTTGTATGAGATCTGCTAGTAATAATGTCAGTTGTGACTTTGACTTTATTTATAAATGTAACTCTATTTTTTGTGAGAGAAGAGAGATAATAGAAGTTGAACAATAAACCCTTTTAAGATTCATATTTGCCAGCATGAGTTAAAAGAATTTTCTGAAAATCTTTTCTGATATTTTACTTTGAAATGTATTGAGGAACTTGAAAAAATTTAGTTCTGCTTGTACCAATTCACATCCAGTTCTGAACTGTGTCTTCCTGCCCTCTGAATTTTGTCTCAGCCCTTTGAATAAAGTTTTGCCACTTTAGATGGATTTTTATGGGAATTCATAAGCAATTGTTTACTTTCACTTGAAAACCCTCGTCAGTCTGTCTGTAAAGGAATATTCCCAAGGATGCCATGATGTGAATGAACAACCAGGCAATCAGAAATGAGAACTGAATGTCTGTGTGTAGTAGATGGTCCTCGCTCTCCTGATGGCTCTGACACACCTGAGTCCCCCTTTGCTGAGGGTGCCCTCAGCCCTTCCCCAGCTGAGGCAGTGCAACAGTGCAGAGGCTGAGACTGTCGCAGTGCAAGGATCTTTACACACTTCTGATTTCTCATCAGCTCATACAGTGGTGTCACTGACTCAGTCAGTCTAGAAACAGGCCATTTTCTTGGGAAGAAGTGTACAGAATTTCCTTAGGATTTTAGGTCTTGGATGGTTTTCCTTTCTATATGGTGCTTTGTTTTAGCCAACACCATACTGTTCTCATCAAGGTATAATTTCACCAGCAATCCTGAGCTAGTCCTCTCCTGCAAGACAAGAGTCTTTATAGTAAAAGAAAAGGGCCACTGGAATGCTGGCATATATTCAGAGGTTTAAATGAAAAAAAATGTTTGGCAAAACAGTCAAGAAGTGAGTTCCATGCAACCTCACAAGAAGAAAACATCAAAATCAAACCCCCTGAACTAAAATAATGCACCATAATATACTTTCATTTTATTTCCCATTTTTGTTCTCTGGTTTATGGACAAACACAGCTGTTTCTAAGATGTTAAACAAAAGACAGCTTTGTTATAACTAAATACATCCCAGATGGGAGTGTCTCCTTGCAGTAAATCACACACTTAGTGCATGGTTTTGAAAAGGCTTCTTTTAGAGATCCTGTTCTTTCAGAAGGGTTTCTCTGTGGGCTGTAGAGCAGCAAGCTGCCGCCCTCAAAATACCAGTGCACGTACATCCTTGTTGCTGCAGCCCAACAAGTGTTAAAACACTGTGTGTGGTAGGGAATGCTGCTCGGCCATATTACAGAGTGAAGTCCTCTATCTACTCTGAAAATCATAGCAGAGGAAAACTTTGGAAAATGCCATTTAGCTAAAACCTTGAACAGAGCTAAAAAAATAATTATTTTAATCTTCAGCAAAGTAATGCAAATCTGGAACATTAAGAAACTTTCCAAACCAGGTGATGCTTTGGTAATTCATCCCAACAAACTTTCAGTTTCTACTGAACATGTAGCTACTTTTCTGAAAAACTGCTATGTGCCTTCTTGGAAGAATTGCCTGCCTGAGCAATAGACAGCTCTCAGCACAGTAAAAAGATGCAAAGGGGAGAAGCAAACGCATACATATAAAGGGAGAAACCGCCACTAGGTGGCAAAATGGTGTTTTCAATGTAATAACATCGGGATCCAGGTTCATTGATGCGGTTTTCAGAAACTTGTTTGTCCGAGCAGGGGTGGTTAGATAAAAACAGTGCATTGTAATGTCGCAGTGTGTTTCCGTTTGCTGGAAAACAACCACGGCTTTGTAGCCTGACTTTACACTGCTGCTGGTAGGATTTCTCCTACTGTGTAGCCAGTCTCTGGCAGAAGTCAGTAGTCAGCACCTACTCATTTGCAAGCCCGATTTCCAGTTTTATTTCCATCTGATGTACCAAGTTTGATGAGACAGCTAATCACCCACAGCACAGCATTGCAGACTGCAGAATTTTCTTGCATTTTGTCTTGTCTGGCACACTATGGGCTAGTCTGGCCTCATTAGAATCATGTGAGTATGAAACAGGTGAGATGGAGAGAAGAGTCAGTTTCCATTTAAAGGTAAAGCCTAGGTAACATTTTAAAGATGCTGTGCAATAAAATATAAAAAGTTTTGGTACTCCCAGATAGATAACATAGATTTTCTCTGCCAGCTGGGATGGGATGTGGTGCTGTGAGCTGCTGACCTCACCTCCATGGGCTCTGAGCATCCATCAGTCCACGGAAGCAGGCCTGTAATGTGCAAACACTGCACTGCAGGAAAGGGATAAAACAACTCCAGTTAATATCTAATCCGAAATGCAAATGAAAATAGTCATTGTGGGACAGCCCTGAATACACATCCTTGTGTAAGGCCACAGGACTCACCACTACTTCTCACTCTTTTCTCTTGGTTTTTAGTTGCCGTGGTGATGGAATAACTTTTTCTCTGCAGCCTGTTGTCCAGCCAACACTAGATCTGTTCCCATCTCATCCTTTACAGTGTGCCCTATCCACTTCACATTTGTCTGTTCTCTTCTTCTCAGTCTGCATTGGTCTTGCAGACACTCCTTTGTCTGTTCCCCAAACAAAATTTGCCCTTATAAACCTGCCTTGGCTGCAGAGCACCTGGTTCCCCAAAGAAATACAGGATTTAACAGACCCACAGAAATTGCAAGGCAGAAACTATACTATGACTGTTGCAAATCAAACAGAGGCTAAGCACAGCTTGCTTTGCCTCTGAACCTTTTTTCATTCCCCAAGAAGTTAATATTTAAAGTAAACAGCATGATTTGAATGTGCTCCAGTAGGGGACATTCCCTGGCTGTTGGTGAGCCAGCAATGTGCAGCAGCTGGGACCAACCCAGCCCAGTCTCAAAGGTAACTTCAGTCTCAGACAGTGAAAACTCTTCAACATCTTGTCTAAATTATTTCCATCCTGCTGTACCCTGTCAAATCAACACAGTGTGCTCAAGTGAGGAAATAAAATGAAGAGTATGCTTTAAGTACAGTGTGGTCCCAAAGGGCATCCCACAATAACACCCTCAGCTCTGCACTGCAGCCTTCACTGGGGCTGCTGGTCAGCCCTGTGTACACTCACCCGGGCTCACATCCCACATGTAGCTCATGAAGTCATGAAATTAGGTTATTAATGGATGGACAAATGTAAATGCTAAAAATCAGGAATTAGAAATCAACATGAACTGGCAGGAAAATGGAAAAAATCAAACCTCTAAATACTTCCCTACATCTACTGATTTAAATTTCCTATTAGAAGATTATAATTTTTCAAATTCTCACAAAGGTATCATAATTGTATGTTGGCTGACTTTTCTACCTTTGGTTTATACTATAAGTCACTCGCAATGCACTTTTTAATTAATATTTGATTCTATAATTATAGTCTTCAGAGGAAAATTCACTTTCTATTTACAATAGAAAATAGATGCTGTTTGGGAGGGGGAAATGTCTATTGGGCTGAGGCTGTGTGTTCTCTTACTGACTAGCAGCTATGACACACCGTGCCTATTTCAATGTGAGGTAAAGCCTCATTCAGAGACCATTTTCATAGAATCAGAATGGTTTGGGTCAAAATGGACCTTAAAGACCATCTGGTTCCAAACTCCCTGCCATGGGCAGGGACACCGTCCACTAGACCATCCAACTCAGAGTCCCATCCAACCTGGCCTTGAACACTTCCAGGGATGGGGCAGCCACAGCTTTTCTGGGCAAAACATTCTGAGCAAAACATTAATGGATCTAAAAGTAACACTCAACAAGCTTTTTCTGGTTTTTTTTTCTCTTATATTTCCAGATTTAACTCCAAAGTTTAAATATACATTTGCACAGAAGAGAAACAAGAACCATGTTTGGTCTTTTGAAAAAAAGTCAGAGGACAGGACCCAGATGAGTAACATTCAGCTTCTGGCTTGATAAATGCACATAATTTCTGCAGAAATACAATCAATATTATAGGGCTCACAGTTCAATATACACCCAAAGCCCTCTCCAAGAAGATGAAGAGAGGTTTCACAATTGTGTCGGGTGGGTAAATTATTTTCATCAGATCTGCCACACTTGCCAGTGTGTTTAGGCCAGTATGTTTCTGAGAAAACAACCCAAACATTGATAAACTCAACAAGCCCCAGGCAGGTCAGTTCCCTCCCAGGAACAAAGGGACTGCTGTTATTTGCAGAGTACTCACATTACAGAAAATCAAGGGAATGAGAGTGCAGTAAAGACTGCAGTGGCAGATGCAGAGCTGAATCAGTCAATATTATTGTACATATTTCAGCTAAAAAGTCCCATTTGTAATCTACTAGAAAACATTCTTAATTAGGACATGCTAATGGCAAGTCTGTTGTCTTTTGAGTGGGCATACTGAATAAAAACCTGTTTTCTAAAAATGTCTGGAATATAAAAATTTGAATGAAATAAAATACTGACCTTCCTAAAAATAATACTCACCACCTTACAATTTAGCCTAATATTTTTTTTATTCTTGTAATCCCAATCAGGCCCTATCTTTACAAAGGCTGAAATTGCAGGTTTCATTCATCTGACCTGACATCACCTGACCTCTTGGTGCCAAAAGAACATACACGCATTATACTGAAATTATGTTAATAACAAAAAGCAGTGGCTGTGGTGCATTCTGGACACTTCGCTGTCTCAGATCATTATCACTAGGTGATTTTAGAAGTTGTCTGAGTTTTAGCCCTCTGTCAGAGCAGGTCTACAGGACCCAGGTCTGATGTAGCTGCCCGTGGTCACCAGAACCTCAGAGGTGAAAAGGTTCCAACTCTTGCTGCCAAAACTGGAGCTGTCAGAATGAGAATGACCATAGGCAGGTTTTGTGAAAAAACAGAGCTGGTCAAAGAGTAAGAAAGAATCCTGAAATCACAAATCCAGTATGTGGTGGAACTGAAGCCAGGAATAACTGGTTAACTGCAGCTTAAAAGCTTCCCCTTAAGGCGGTGCTGCATTTTGTATGTGCCACAGTGCATCCCACATCGGCACAGTCATGGACAACTTGGTTGCCCTTCAAACAGCACATCAGTTAATACAGACTTCCCATGCGTCTGAAAGTGACTCACAGTCTGAACTATCACAACAAATCATTTAAATAGATGCACTTGTGTTAATAACTGAATGCATATAGGTAATGTAACACTGTATGTGAAGACAAAATATTGCTCCTTAGTGCTTTATTAAACAGTTGAATGCTTTCAAAAATTGGAATGTCAGACTGTGTCATATTGCACCATTTCATAGTTATTTCGAATTGAGCACTCCAAAATGAGTATTTATTCATTTAAAATACGTCAAATTTATACTTAGACATATCACAGGCTCAGCATTTCTTACAAAACAGATGGGAAACACAGGCTCTGGCAGCTGTTGGTTTGTCCAGAACACCAGGGTCACGTGCAGAACCGGTTGCTGATCCTGTCAGTTTACTGTAAACCCAACACACCTTTCAGGCCACACCTTGTCCACGTGGTTTCTGTGAAGGTGATTGACCTGCAGCCTGTCACAATGTGATGTTTGGTTTCCTTGTCCCTGTGACTGAAGAAGAACACTACCAAGAGAACTAATGTTTACTCTAATACTTGGGATGAAAACTATCAGAAGAATTCGGTCTATTCACACTCTTCTGTACTAATTAGAATTGCTTTGAGCAAATGAGTTTTTTATAGAGCTTGACAAATGTGATTTGACTATTTCACATTTCACAGAATCACAGAATTAACTAGGTTGGAAAAGACCTTTGAGATCATCAAGTCCAACCTATGACCTAACACCATCTCATCAACTAAACCATAGCACTGAGTGCCACATCTAGTCTTTGTTTAAACACCTCCAGGGACGGTGACTCCACCTCCTCCCTGGGCAGCAGAGGATGTCAGTGACCTGTAAGTATAAAACACGAGAAAGGAAAGTCCAGCAGTCCTTAATATTCCACTCTATCTACTGTCGGTAGCATTTCAAACCAGGTGCCACTCACACATTTGGCACAAACATACAAATATGATAGAAACTTTAAAATATCCACAGCCTGATAAAATCAGTCTTCTTGAATGTATTTTATTTTCATAGTTTGCTTTTGGAGTCGTTACCCCCTGAACTCACAGATCTGTGTGTTCACATGCATTCACAGCAAACCCCAGAGCCTGATCCCTGGTCACCCTGCAGCTGCAGCCTGGACGTTGCCACCGCCCTGGTGCAGCCCTGGAGAGCTCACACAGCCTCATATGGGGACTCTGGGCACTGGGTCATGCCAACTGCTCTCAGCCTTGGCAGTTAATGCCGTTCTTAGGGATGAAAACACGGGGCTGAGTCAGCCACTCCAGCTGTATTAACAGTTTTCATGCTGTTTCAGATGAGCAGTGAGGTTCAGCCAGCGCTCCACTCATTTCTCTGAGTTCTCCTTCTCCTCCCTGTAAGACCATGAGCTTGAACAATGCACCCACAACGAAATAAACACTGTGCTCCTAATTTAAAAGTTGTATCTATAAGAGCACCTCGTTCACAGAAGAAACACATTTTCGGGACTGTAAAGCTGAAACATTTCTTTGGGCATGCAGTCAAGATCATCTATTTGAACTAGTGTCAGCCACTATTCAAAGCTACACAATTTGCTGTTTGTTTACTGTGTGCTATAAATAAGAATGCACAAAAGAAGAAAAGATGCAATTGTGTTTCATCTTGGACAGCTAAATGGAGCAATTATTTCTGTTTTCAGATCTCTCTTTACACTTTTTAAATAATGCAATTATTTTTTTCAAAGCTTTACATCAAAATACATCGTTTCAAAATCACAGTTGGCATGAATCAGTATTGCTGTACTTAGTGGAATTCTGTTTATTTGTAAAGTTGATAATTTGATCACAGAGTTGTTGTGCCTAGACATATCCATAGCTCAACTCCATTAAAACATTGTAGAACATTATCAGTGCATATAAAATCCCCCCAAAACATTAACATATTAATTAATTAACAATGTTAATTAATGACAATAATTTAAAATATTAATAAATAATAACAATAACATTAGTTAACTTTGAGGATTCTTTTTGGTGGAAATATAAACATTTTAACATACCAGGTAATGTCTCCACTTTTGGGGTATGTAGTATGGCATTTTGTAACAAAGCTTCATTGCACCACAAACTCATTTACAATGCTTCACTACAATGATATGTGGATCTATTGCTTTAGTAATTCTATTGTTTTTCTTGTTAGCTTCTATGCTGCCCTATATTTCAGCTTCCTTCACTGAAATACTTTTTCAACCAATTTCCCTGTCATTCAGGTTAGGTGGAATTCCTGTCTCCAAGCTTTTATCATCTGAAAAGTGGTGCAATCTAGGTTAGTCATACAGGTTTCCTTTGTAATCACTGCAAAGGGTCTGCTGAATCTTAGGGGTGACTCATCTAATCCTCAAATGATTGTATACAATAAGAGACAAATTGTCTTTCACAAGTGTCTCTTCCACATTGCTTATATCCAGGTGACACTGACTAGATAAATTGCTTGGATTAGATGCCTCATTTCTAGACAGCTAAAATGAGATGAAAAAAATGTCATTATCCGTTGGTAATGGGAGCAGAGTTTGGAGACACCTTTAACCACTATGGCAGCAGAGATGCCAGCATGCACCGTGAACCCACCTGAGACAAAGGGAAGGTTAACCTGTGGCCAGCTCCAGGGTACTCTCTCCAGGCTCCTACAGGTACCAAGCACAGGGCAAGCAACCAGCCATGTTCTGCTGCAATGTCTCTAGGGCCAGCCAAGTGTAGAGGTGAGAGAGATGGAAAGTGTAGGCTGAGCTAGGTCAGAGAGCAGTGGGACTACTACTGAAGATCAGTGTTCACTGAACTGAGCACATCCAGCTTTTATTGTCCTGGAAGAGTATGACGAGACTTTTTATTTCTCTATATAGAAAATTCTACAATGCATGTTCACATCCACTACATACCAACACATCGTAAAAGGCATTTTGACTAATATAGCTCCTCTTGATACCTTTTACATTAAAATGAAGATGTGTTAGCAGTGTGAGTCCAGGCTCCCTGCTATTTCCTTCTTCAACCTCACACACCCACTCCCTCGCTTCCACCAATTATGACAGCAATTAAAGTGAAAGGGCTGACAAGTTTCCCTGGTTAGTAGCATTTATTGGACCTGGTCATCTCAGCCTGTTCCTGTCCTCGGCATCACTACATTTTCTTTGCAGCAGGTTATTGCATGTGCAGTAGGAGGAGCAAAAGTCAATGTGTATCAGCTTCTTAGCTGCTACAGGTCACTGCCAGCCACGTTTGATTAGAAGGCCACTGAGTGACAACAAGGAGAAAAATGAGCTAAACACAATCTTCTAACCATAGCTCTGTCAGATGTATTTGCAAATTATTAAAAGATTTGTATTGTTTTACAGAGGGGTAATGAGGAACTCAAATGAACTTTGAGTGCTCTGTGCTAATAAAAAGCACAACACTAATTTCTTGCAAATAACATAAAAAATTAACAAAGTTGCATACTGATTAGTTACAGTTTGGGTGAATAACTGGGACAGAAGAGATGCAGAGAATTGGAGGCTCTAGGAAAAAAATCTCAACAACCCTTCAACCTTTCCATCCTTCTCCTCCTGCCTACCAAAAAGACCCTTCTCCTTTCCTGAGATGTGGCCAGTGAAAGAACCAGAAGCAGGTTGTGAATCTGAGGAAAGGCAACATAAAACTGCACAAGGTAATGATTAAAAAGCATCTGATTGAAAGAGGGAAAAGTCACTGAAGAAAAACTATTTATGATCTGGCTGTGCAATGAAAGATGTGAAGCCAGACCAGGTACCCAGAAAGCCAACGGCAAGGTAGGGACTGCAGTCAGAGTTTTCCTTTCCCACCATTAAAATATTTCTGTTGATCAACAGTAAATAATACACTGTGAGCAGGGGCTCTATACAGGGCAGAAATACAGCAACAAAAACCAGATTAGGCTTTTGTTATATTTAATGCTAATTGACAGAAGAACAATGACAGGCATTTCTCCAGTATTTCATAACTAATTGAGAAGCAGAACTAATGAGGTTTTCTGGAATCAATAGTGGCAGTCAACAGCAACAGCCCCTTTTGGGCATGTTTTTCACACAAACCATGGTAACAGTGTTAAGTGTTTCCATTAACGTGACTCTATGTCATCTGCCATATGATGCATTATTTAATTACCTGTCTCAGACATGTAATTGCTTTTTAAGATTAGCAGGTGATTTGTAAGATTGTTTGACTGTATCCCTTGGAGTCAGCTGTCATACCAGCTCGGCTTTATGCGGGTTTTAAGAGCACAGGAAGAAATGAACTGGCTAAATAGAGAGAGCAAGTGTTCACACAATGCCCAGACAGAAAACCCAGAGGGATTTCATAGTAATCTGATGTTCAGAGAATGTAATAATATAAATGACCAGTTCAAAGCCATAGAAACAGCTGTAGAGTTTATGAAAATGTTCTATGATTCTCTGTTAGCTTCTCGTTTTGAACACTAGATCAAACCCTGATGTTTTTCCTGGATTGATTCAATGGCTTTATCAGCTTTTAGTGACAGCATTTGATTTCTACATCCTTTTCACATTTTCAATACAAAATCAGAAGCTTTTTGTCAGACTTGGTTGTCATCCCTCGTTCCTTCTTTTCAGCTGTGACTGTTTATTTATTGAATTTATTCCACCTACCCTCCAGCTATTAGCTATATATTGTCTCCATAGCAATCCCTCTCTTCTCCTCAGCACAAAAAGCAAAAGAAGAGGCCTGGTAATTGTGATTTGAGATGCAAGGTGTTATTTTAATGCTTTCAGCAGTGCAAACAGCAGGGAATATGGCACTTCTGACACTTTTGGACATCATCACTGTATGCATTATTTTTTCCATATTCATATTTCCTCAGCCATTTGCAAATTCTGATTTGTCTTGACTGACTTTAATATTGGCTTTGCTCACATTTTATAATCAATATAAATTTAATGATACTGTGTTCTTCTCATCAGGCTGCTTTCCTCATACAATTTTACATTTACACTATATGTTTTAAGAGGCCTTTACAAATTTTCCTTCCCATGGTGTGGGGGAAAATCACTTGGTTAAATTCCCAAGAAAACAGGTGAATAAGGACTCTTTCTCCCACAAGCCTTTGCTATACCTTTTTTACTTTTTTTGTGTGTTGTTTACAACAAACCAGTATTGTTAATACCAAGAAAGTTCACTTTCTCTCCACAGCTGACAACAGTTAGTATCCATCTGTTTCCTTGAATCCTTCACAACTAACCCCATACCTGTGAGAAAAAAATACATTTCTGTATGGGTATGTTAAGAACAGCATCCAAGGGATTGCATGTTCTGTTTCTGCTTTATCCAAGGTTCTGCTTCCATGTCCAAACAGTCTTTGTGTATTAACAAAAATGGCACCCTATATTTAGAGTTTACTACAAAGAACTAAGCTGAGTGCACATTTACCACTGATTGCAATGTTGCTAGATAGCACCTGGAACAGAAAAATGACATCTCTGTCACCACAAGGTGTTTATATTTTGTATTACTACTTACAGACTGACTTAAGTGTGGATGGTTCTTTGAAACACAGTGGCCTCTAGGCTCTGCCTTGGTTAGTTTGATGTTCAGCATGAGGCTTGACTAAACTTTATGTAACAACACTACACTAAGGGTGGACTATTTTACATATAATAATGGAGTGGAGCAGCTAAGTCAAAAAGGGCTGACAGAAATTTGATAGAAAAGGTAGTTACATTTAATATGGAAAAGCAAGCTGTGCCCCCAAAAAGGTTAGTGAAGTATAACATTTTCAACTGTGAAGAACCACAGGGAAAATTTAAATGGAGGCTAGCAACCCAAAGTGAGTTCAGGAGGCATTGTAATATCTGCTTTTGGAAAAATACAGCAAAGGGCACCATGTTATTAAACACTATAGTTAAACAGATTCATTCACCCAAACTAAATGAAAAGGATTAAATATTTGTAAGCCTGTAGTTTTGCTTTGACTTGAAGTAGATAAAGGCCACCATTAAATACTCTGTGCAGCAAGAGCATTATCAGAAATTCATTGCAATTCTTTTAATTATAAGTTCATTGGGATCAAGATAAAAGTCTAACTAAGATTTTCATATCCTTTCTGTTGCAAAGCACTAGAGTCCCCTTAATCTTGTTCCCATGCCCTTTGTAAAAATCGCTTTTAGGCTTCCTTGTAGTCCCTTTAGTTACTGAACAACTGCAACAAGGTCTCCCCAGAGCCTTCTCTTCTCCAGTCTGAACAACCCCATCTCTCTCAGCCTGTCCCCATAGGAAAGGTGCTCCAGCCCTCTGAACATCTTTGTGGCCTCCTCCAGTCTTGCTCCAGCAGGTCCATGTTCTTTATATGTTGGAGACCCCAGAGCGGGACACAGAACTCCAGGTGGGGCCTCACGTGAGCAGAGCAGAGGGGCAGGATCCCCTCCCTCGCCCTGCTGCCCACACTGCTTTGGATGCAGCCCAGGACATGCTTGGCTTTCTGGGATGCAAAAGCACATTGCTGGGTCATGTCAGGCATGTCATGGCTTCATCAACATCCTCAAGTCCTTCTCCTCAGGACTGCCCTCGATGCATTTTCCACCCAGCCTGAATTTGTGCTTGTTATTGCCCTGACTGCACAGTTCTGCAGTGAAATGCAGAGATGATGCACTGCTTCAGTTAAGGACCAGGACCAGGGCTCTGAAATAAGATGTGGCTCTTATGTTGTTTCCCTTACTGCCCAAGAAGCCCACAAGGAGGAAATGAATTTCAGAGAGCAGAAAGAGGTTTTGGAAATAAGTCACTTTTAGCAAGAAGATAAAATTATTATTATTCCTCTTTGCTGTTACTTAATAGTAAGGAAGGCTCCATGAAAGAATTAAAGTTTAAATCCCTGCATATTTACTGTGTTGAGAGAGAGAAGTATTTTGAGTAATTCCTAGTTCTTTCTCTAGAAAGAAAAGTTCTGACAAAAACAGCCTCAAGACATTAATTACTATCAAATTCAGGACAATCATGTTGGTAAGAAGCACTGATTGACAACCCAAGTTACAAAAACATTTTGTATTAAACAAAACTTCTTCAATGTTCAGTGTTGCTTTGAATCAAATTTAATTTTCACTTTCCTTACATACAGTCTTTTGTACACTTGTTCCAGACTGACAGCACACATCTTGCCAAAAAGCAGTAGCTATCCAAACTAGCTAGCCTTGAAGCAGAGGACTGCATGACAAAGAGTAGAGGCCTTTTTTATGATTTAACATAAAGACTCCACTTCTTGATAAAATGCACCACTCTAATTCAGTTTATACATATTAAAATCAAAAACCTAAAGGCAGATATGGAAATCTTATTTTCACTGCAACTTATAATTCACTTCTTCACTACTATAAAGTAGTTTTGTGACTATAGGAAGGCTTAAGGAGAGGAAAAAATAGACCAGAGTGAATAATAAAATATTGTCTTTAGTCACACAAAATCAAGATAATAATACTTGCAGTTTGTATAAACAAATCATTTAGTAGTCTCAGCTATAAAAAAAGTTGCTTTGTTGATGTGTTCTTACCTGATTGTCCATTACAGTATTTTGGAATACTTATTGGGGAACACTAAGAGCCAGCTATTCTCAAGGAAGGAATGCCACAAAAGTATAATTACTTTGAGGTAATATTACAAGTGCTGCGTGTTAGTAATTAACATTCTTGGTCTCATCCTGGAAGAGAAAGAGAGAATTCCAAGGAAGACCATAAATTATCCTTCAGTATCAATTTTTCTTCAAGCTACAGTGAAAAAATAACAGCAGAGATATCCAAGAAGCTGGTGGTATAATTCCCCTGCAGAAAATGTGTGTATATAGATATACATACATATATATGGCTCTTTAGTGCAGTTTATTTTTACTTATATGTGTATCTGTGTGTGTGTTTGTAAAGCCTTTGGCTTACACAATACAAATTGCGTACACTGAAAGCCCACAGTTCTATGTAGTTTAAGACCTTATTACCACAGGGAGAAAACTCACACTGCTGCCATGTGGTGTTTACTGATGCAAGCAGGGTTTTTCAGATATTTGGTTGTATTTTTCTGTGAAATTACTGTTTTGGCATTAGAAAGAGCAAATAAGCATTAACACAAAGTCATAACCATCATTTTTTTGCAGTGGAAAAAGCAGGAAGAAAAGTAGAGGATGCTAGTAGTGAGCTAAATTATTTGGATTTATGAATTTTGGAATTCAGTTCTGTAAGTAAATTAGTCTATGGCTGTTTTAGAGTCAGAGTAAGATATCTCTAAATCAAGATACAGGTATTTCATAGAGATCAACAGCAGATATGACCACTCGTGTAGCTTCACAAACCATTTACAATATTTTGCAGATGTTTTTGCAAACAGGTGTGTCAAAGGTTGAAGACCTGCCAGATTTTTTATTTGAGCCTTTTCCAGTTTTTCTACCAATATTTAGATTTCAAACAACAAACAAATGAAATTTCAAAGGTTGAACTCAATGATCTTGGGGGTCTTTTCAGTCTTAATGACTCTATGATTCTAAATATTTCTGCATTTGGATATTATTAATTAGAAAATTGATCAACATACTGAAAATGAAAGGGGTTTTGTCCCTTTTTTTTTTTTTTGTTTCAACTTCGTCAAATGTGATTCTCATTTTGCACAATGCTGAACATTTCTGAGTTGGCTGATCATGACCCATCTGCATTATGTAACTGTCAAAAGCCTGTCTTGGCCTTGGATAATGTTGAAAGCAACTATTGTACAGAGGGTCACTCGCCATTTTTATGTAATTGTCCAGAGAATGTCCTAGTTCACATTTAAATGACTCTACGATACAAAATTTCTCCCAGCATACAATCAGACTTTTGTCTTGCTCTGAATAGATCCTATTAAAAAGCAGAAATGTATGAATAGAGATACCCCACCGCCTGCTTCAACCCACTGGAAGATGTGACATGCTTGTGAATAAACAATATAGATACATAATCAATACATAAAGAGGAAGTTAAAATTAAAAAGTTTGGTGTGAAAAATAACATTTATGTTTGGATAGGCTAGGCTGCTGTGGCCAAGGCAGTACTGAAGAAGACCTATTCCTAAGAAAAAGGCCATGGTTCTATGACACCTTTATAGTTCCTCCTCCCTGAAATCCGGCTTGTTTGCTGTCTTATTATGGCCTTAAATAGGGCACAGCAAGCCATGAACATCCCTTATTGTTTGTACTGTGGGCACTAGCAGAGGGTGTCCAGGTCACACAGACACTTCCAGACTGTGCTGAGGGGCCAGAGGGGCCAAGGACCCAGTTCTGCAGTGCAGGCCAGGTAAGGCAGCGCTGCCTGGCCTTAGGAGCCCTCCTTGGAGAACGATAATGCAAAGTGTTTTCCTTTCACAGCCCCATTAGCTCAGGACTTGCCCTGCTCCTGCACTGCACAGTGTGGGGCCCCCTGTGCAAAGGCAGCTCCCTGTCAGTGCTGGTGATGGTGTCATCTGTGTCTGTAAGCACCACGGTGCAGTCACACAGTCACATGTTCACCCGCCATGGCACAACTGGGAAGCTCTCTCTCTTCTCTTTGTCACATTTATCAGTTACATACATCATCCTGTTTAGATATCAGATGAGGGACTGAGGAGTTGGACTACTCTGCACAATAACATCACTGCCAGAGTGGTTTTTCAGTGCCAACACGAACTTCTTTTTCCTGCCACTCACCAGGACCTGAAACTAGTATGTAAGAATCAAAATTCAGCAGCCAGATCCAGGAAAACGCTTGGTAAAGCTGGTGGATTGCCCTATACTGCATTATTATGTGCCTATACTTCTCTCTTCCAGAGGCTTTTACATGATTTTTAATCAGTAACGTAAATCAGGCTTTGAACTACATCTGCAAGGCCCAGGAGCCATTTGGCTCGCAATGAGCTAAAAGGGAGTTCAAAGGAACATCAAAGTTGCCAGGTATCTCCACCACGTTTCAGAATGAACTAAAAGGTTCCTTTTAGTCAAATTACAGAATTCTGTATCACAGCTATCTGTGGCAAGTCACACAGCTTTATTTTAACTAAGGGAAAGTCATGCCACTTTGAGAATCAGCTTCACTTGAAGGATCTTTCTTTTGCAAGATCATATTGAAGCAATTTCTAACCTCTAATGAGAGGAGATTTGTTACAGTTTATGCCTAAACTATTTTACTTATCATTTACAGGCATACTGACATTAAGGAAGTATAAAATGAGGATTATCTAGTTTAATATTCCATCTCTCACTGACCCTTAAATTGTGTACTTGTTATTTGAGAAAGAAAGTTTCAGTGGTCTCCTCAGTGCCCTGCCTGGTGTGAGGCAGCCGCTTCATGTCCATCCCTGCCTGTTCCCTGGTACCACCTGGACTTGTGACACTTTCTGAGAGCCTGTCCCAGCCACTGCCAGAGGCAGGGCAGCCAGTTCTTCTGCTGCTGCTCACATTCCTCATCCTCTTTATTAGAGAATTCTCCCTGGGCATTTTAATGATGATTTATACTGTTGACTTTCAATTTCCTTTTTTTTTGGTGCATCCACATTAGTTCTGTAAGTAGTATTTCAATATTGGTCTCATTAAAACCTTAAGGAGAGATAAAACAGCCTCTTCATACACTTATTCTTTGTTTAGCTATATAAACAACTTTTACCCTGCTTCCCAGAGCCCTGCAGTACAAGAATTTTAGGACACTGCATTTAACTGCTTTAGCCTCATCATTACTTAATGTTTTGTTGGCCTGTGTGTCATATACAAGTTTTATCAGATATGGCATGATAAATAATTCGAAGTTATCACGCACTAAGTTGAACAGAACAGAAATGAGTCCTGCTTTCTGCTGAACCCCTCTACAAATTCCATCTATCCATGAAAATCCGGACAAAGTATTTACATAAGTGTCACAAATGACAAATATATATTTCTATATTAAAGACACAAAATTTTCTATACATTTTAAAAATCTGCCAGCTCACTCCTCTAAAATCCCTCTAAGGTCTGAATCATGGAAAAAGCATTTTGCTGCATTTTCAGTCTGAATGCCATAGAATACGTAGTCAAAAACCTTCCAGATTTTCATCCTAAAAGTAAAAAATTAATTTTTGGAAAATAAAATTCAGTAAAATGTTGGTTGGAATTGATTTTATTCCTACCTTTTACTTCATGAAGAAGTTAATTGTGTATCTGTTTTCTGTTATTTTTGGTCGGACTCACCAGCCTACTCTAGCAGGGGATATCTTAGCAGAACTATTTCAATGTTTTTACCATAATTTAAAAAAAATAACTTTTCTATATGTATAATCTCATTGCTGCTTTTATAATAGATAATACAATAACATCAGATCTGTTTTTGTAGGAACAGATGTTTGCAGAGACCTATTGTTTATACATTAATTGAAAATACTTCAGAAATGGAAAAGCACTATATAGCCCTAACTCACGTCAACTTTGCCTAGCAAAACGAGGAGTTGGGCTGGGACTTACTTTTATTTTGCTCCAATATACAAAGGATGCACAGGTCAGTGAGTGAGAAGGCTGATTTAATATGAAGGAAACCTACCAAATAAGTCAGTTTAGAACTTATGAGAATGTTATGAGGGTTGGGGTGTGGGGGGAATTGCAAGGTGGGTGTTGAAGGTTGTGATTTGATTTTTTGTTTGGTTGCTTTGGGGTCTTTTTGTAAAAATGTAATTTGTGGATTCCAAACTCCTTTGCTCACTCCCTACACTACTGACCTGCTTTCACCCTAAGACTGCTCTGGGGGAAAACTGCCCATGGCTTACAGGTCTGTTGGGAAACCAGAGCTCTGCCCCAGCCCTGCGCCCCAGGAGGAAGCAGTGTGAGCTTCAGGAACTGAAACCTGAGAACTGCAGCTACTCATTGACAGAACCATCCTTATCCATCATCAGAGGAGACGCTGAGACCTGCACTGCTGTCTCAGCTGGCCAGTTCCAGAGCCCACCAGGGATGAGTGGCACTGTGAGCTCCTGGCCCAACGTGTGCCTGACCGTAGCCCACCTGCGACAGCCCTGGGCAGTGCAGCTCTGCACTCACACCACAGAGCACCTGCCACGATGGCATTGACACCTCCTTCTTTCCAAGACTCTCTGTCCTGCAGATGACAACCCATTCTGAGTGCCAGCACCATATCTGCTCATATCTCCGTTTGTGACCAGCTGTGGGTCACTGTCTCTGTACTCTAACGCTCAGCTCCAGCTGGAGCTCACTGCTCGTCTGCTTCCCTCAGTTCGCCTCTGACTCCTCTGACCCCAGCTGTAATAGTGTGCTTTTTTAACATGTCCAAGATCGTTTTACTGGTCATAATTCTTGTTTGCAGTTTGGTCCCTACTAATTTAGGGGATAGTTGGATACTTCACTCCCTTGACTCTAATTCCATTTTCAGCTTTTTTAACCAGTGAAGCACCTTGTGGACAACTTTGCATTGCTAATCTGGACTGCCTATCCTTGGACAGAGTGTCTGTCAAAGCTCTCATAGTCAGGGCAATGGTCGTTCTGCAGTAACAAACAGTACTCAGCCTTTCCTGTTTAAATTCCTGATAGCTCTTTCTCATCTAAAAACATTTCCTGTTTTTGTTCCCTTAGACAGTTTTATCAATACATAGTTTTCTTAATCTGGGTTCTCCAAATTCTTGTAGCAGAGGCTCACAACTCAGTTTTATAGTTCTGCTCAGTTAGGGAAATATCTGGATCTTCCAAACACCCCACATGAGAGAAGCTTAAAAACAGCATCTATTTTCTTGGGAACACAGCCCAGATATCCTAGCCAGAATTCAACATGATGGACTAAACTGTGTAGAGTAGTTTGCCAGATTATTCAATCAGGTGATCTTGTGACAGACAAGGAAGAATGATATTTGCACACTGGAGAGAATAAGTTATTTTGATACACAGGGGTTTTATTTCTAGCTTCTTTTACCACTGTCTCCAACATTGTGCAATGCAAAGCCACAACCAAGTCTTAGGGATACTGATGACGGTGATTGTCTTTCCTTACAGTGGATCTGGGATTTGGTATTAATAATGTTGACAGTGTCTAGCTAATGTATTTTATTTCTGTTGTTAATAGCATTTAAAAGACAAAACATTTCTGAACATATTTTTATCTTATTTTACAAATAGGTGTCATGACTTTCATCACTGCATTTTTATTAAAAAAAACATTACTGGCGGCGTTGTTTGATTTTGTTTAGTTCACACAATTGATTCTACAAACTTTATTCAAGAAAAGAAAACCTTCTGTCAGAATCCTCCTCTGGCACATGTAGGATATTTTGGGGGGAGGGGGGTGTGAGATTTAAACAGATAAACAGAGTACACCAAGGCAAAACTGCTTAGCTTTCAAAGCGAAGATTATATTCAAGATGTAATTTATAATACCAGGCACCATTAGACATAATGCATTATTCAGCTGAACACCATAATAGTATCCAATTCACAATGAAAATTAAAAATTAATAACTTTGCAACCATTGATTTTCTGTATTTTGCATAGATATGGGAAAAGTGAACCAGTGTATTTGAGAAAAAAAAGTAGCAGCCCATTATTTCTACAAGCTTTAAGGACATTGGACATGTAAACAAACAATAGAAAGAAAAACATTACCCAGGCAACTTGTACTAATTTATATAAAAGCAAAGGAAATGCCAAGACAAACAAAGGGGCACTGGAATATAACCGAATATGTGCTGGATTTACGTGTTCCTGTTTGCCAGATGAAGGAAGTAACATTCAAAACCGCTATTTCCTGCAATAAGGCTCATACCTGCTTTGCTCTGAGCAATTATTACTTTCATATAAATAAACAAGATACAACCAGTCCTGTCACTGCATTAGAGAACACCCTGCATATTTATCCAGGTCTTGGTGATGACATGAAGTATTCTGCCTTTTTTAGGCCATTTCAGGACAATTAAATGAGAAAATTACTCAGTCAGCAGAAACACAAAATTTTGAATGGAAATAAACCCACGTGTCACTATTTCAAGATTTGAACCTTAATTGTATCTTTCCTACCAAATCATTTAGGATCATATTTTAGACAAGAAGTATAATAACTTTTTTCATTCACCCAGTAAAAACAATGGTTTTGCAACACAGTGTCAGCATAATTTGTTTAACTACAAAACGATTTTGAAAGATGCTGAGGGGCCTGGCTGTGGATCAGGAATGCAGTTAAACACATGTGTAATTTGAAACACTTGAGCAGTTCCAAAAGAGAAATTCTGGCTGTACTTACATACAGTAATGGTAAAGTAATAGTAATAGTCACATTTCCATTGACTCCAGAGTATCTAGAACCATGAACTTCATTGCTTCTAATAAAATGATTAAAACTAAGGTTGATTTCTTACTTGATGGTTTATTTAGATTAGCTAGTGTAGCTAAGGAAAAAAAGACAAGCTTTGGAACTCACAAGCCCTTCTTCAGAAGCTGCAGATTCAGAGCTAATTACAAGTTACGAGTAAAAGAAAGCACAGGTGTAAGTATAACTCTGGATTGAATCTGGGACCTGGTGTGACTGAGAATGAAGAGGAACATTTTGAAGATTCAGCAAACATGTAAACATAAAAGCACAGCAAAGGCCTTCCTTCAGACCTGCTTCATGGCACTGCTTCATAACAGTCACTGAAGGAGGCAGGCAGTTTTAGCACTTTCTTTCTTCTCCATCTTTTGTAATCAGGAGAATCTTTTGGAGTTACAGAACTAAAACCTCAAGATCTAGTACTAGAGTCTCTGTCATCATGCCTAGGGAGAAGGACAAACCCACTTTGATAAATATTTCAAATTTATTTTACTTGGTATTTATAGATCAGCACTCATAGTTGTTCAGCATTCTAAAATGAAAAAACTACTGCCATAGCCCACACATAAATAGCTACAAAAATAAAAAGGACCACTTAATAAAAAAAATGCTTTTCATTCCCATGTAAATATTGTGCAACTTTCATTTGAAACAAAATAAGTATCATTTATTGGATAACATGGTCAAAATTGACTCCTTTGAATCAATACACTTTACCTGCAATTTATTTTAAAATTGCAATTATTGAAAAAGTCTCTGAATTTCCATAAGCAATCAGTCCTATTCTTTGGTTTGTTGATATGCTTTGTCAGCAAAATCATTGCTGGATTTATAGTATATTTATAACTGGAATTAAATCCTTGTATTAATATATCATAGAATTAATTTATCATAATAAGTAAAATGTAAGTAAAATAAGTTAAAAAAAGTGAACAAAATATGTTCACATATTTTCATATGCAGTAAAAGAAAACAGACTATTCATGGTATCTGCTAATATGAGCTACCTTTCAGAGCATGTGTAAAGGCACTTAGATATGACAGTCAAAAAGTTGTTGTATTGTCTTATAGTCATGCTGTGCTTATGTGAGATACAAATTGAACATTCCTGCAGCAATTTTCCTGAATATCTCATTTAGTGTAACACCTTCTGCAGTTGCTTCACTTACTGTACTTCTGTGAATCTTGAATAAATATATTTATTATAAAGTCATTTTAAAAGACACCAATTTATGAAGACCTAGCATTGTAACAGGAGATATTATACTGGTGGATATCTTTGCTTATATATGCTGATGTTGACTTCCTACAAGTCAAAACTGAAACACTCACTATAAAAAAGAGTTTGCACAAATTAAATTATATCCACTTTATAATTTTAATTTTTGCTGATGTGACAATTGCGCGTGAATGTACCTATTTATGTACCTAATTTTTATTAACATGCAATAACATTTACAAATACAATACTTAGTATTTCAGTGCTGTTTCACACTTACCAGGAAATAATTTCAATTTACCAATATGCACAAAGGAACAAAACATAATGTAACTGCCCAGATCACATCCCAAAAAGTCATGTATTTCATAATATTACAGGTTTACCTGATTTTTTGTGGTTTAATAAATGTATAATTCATTTCTGCTATGGGTATACTAAAGACATTATGTCCTGAAGTTCTACAGGATTTTGTGCTGGCCTCTTAGCACTATGGAAACAAATGTCTATCATTGTGTGTGTGTGTCTCTCTTATAAATTAATACAATCTTTATTATAAAGTGTTCAATTTTTCAATGAGTTTTTCCTTTGTTTACTTATACTTTGAAGTCTGTACCACAATTAGTTCATTTGCTGCTCAGGGTTAGAGCAGACAGTAGAATATGTAGTTTCTTCTGCTCTAACTATTCAGAATTAAATTTAACACAGTAATATTTCAAAAACATGCCAACTGCACAAAAAGAAATCTGCTTTGCTGAACATTTACTGCTGGTTCTATCATATTCTAGAAGAGGATCTATCTACAGTGTTTTGAACATTGAAATCATCAACTTAGACACTCGCATAACTCGTTGAAAACCTGGTCTCTTGGAAAGGTTAACATAAAACGAATGAAGTGTCAAATTCCCCTCTGCCCCATTGCTCAGCCTTCTCCTAGAAAAACACACGCAGTCCACCTCCAAGGACCTCTGGATTACACAGCGTGCATACACAAAGCTGATTTTCTTCCCACATCACTGTAATTACACTGCCTTCATTAAAATTAACAGAATTCTCACTGTTTATTTCAAGGCAACAGTGAGTACTAGGATGTGCATAACACTCACTGGCATACACAGCACACGTCTCCTCTCCCTGCCAACAGCACCTCCCTCACACAATGTACACCTTGGAATCTCCCAAGGCACTGACAATAATTATTTGCATCCATATTAACAAGCACTTTAGGTGTTAGTATGCTACCAAGCTAGAGCGTAATCAATTCAGTATTGCTCAGCTACAGCGCTGAGAAATTTTAAAGTCAAACTTGTTTTGTGGTTCTAAGAAAAATTTCATTTTGAATTAAGCCTACAAAATCTCTTAGTCAGAAAGGCCCTTCACAGAAGTATTGCGTGAGTTCTACCCTGTCATTAGTGACATTGCTGAATAGGGACATTATCCTAGCTAATTAATATCTAAAGTATCCACTATCCATTAATTAACCACAGTAACTTGAGAGAAGAACCAGCGTTGTGCATGCAAACAGTGTAATCCAGAGGTTCTTGAAGCTGGACTGCAAACACTTTGCCAGAAGACTCAGCAAGGGGGCAGAGGGGCTTTTGACATTCAATTCATGTGGAGGGTTTGTATTTGCTCTGTCTGTTTAATAATTTTTTAATCTGTTTAAATTTCAAATGGTGTAATAGAGTGGTTGGTTTAGATTCAGAAAGCCAACTTTGTGTGTCCTGGGCTGCATCCAGGGCAGTGTGGGCAGCAGGTCAGGAGGGGATTCTGCCCCTCTGCTCTGCTCTGCTGAGACCCCACCTTGAGCACTGCATCCAGGTCTGGGGTCTCCGGCAAAGGAAGGACATGGACCTGTTGGATCAAGTTCAGAGGCAGGATACCAAGTTGATTGGATGGATGGAGCACCGCTCCTATGAGGAAAGGCTGAGAGAACTGGGATTGTTCAGCCTGGAAAAGAGAAGGCTTTGGGGTGACCTCATTGTGGCCTTTCAGTACCTGAAGGGAGCCTACAAGGAAGATGCAGAGGGACTCTTCTCAAAAGCATGTTGTGACAGGACAAGGGTGAATGGATTCCAACTGACAGAGAGTAGGTTTAGATTAGATATTAGGAGGACATTCTTTACTGTGAGGGTGGTGAGGCACTGGGATAGGTTGTCCAGAGATGTTGTGGATTCCCCATCCCTGGAGGTGTTCAAGGTCAGGCTGGATGGGGCTTTGAGAAACCTGGTCTAGTGAAGGGTGTCCCTGCCCATGGAAGGGTTGAAATGAGCAGTATGGAAGAATGTGACAGCACAGACTCTTTCCCACGAGAATTTTTTCTTCTTCTACTGAAAGTTTACTAAATATAAGTTCCATGTTACTGAGAGTGGCTTTTGGAAACAGGTGATCAGAGCTCTGCCCAATCAGTCCCAGGGGGTGGAGGACTCTCAGCCAATCCGAACAGTCCTCTCGCGTGTATATAAATCTGTTATTAATTAAATAAATTCACTCAACTTTCTCTCAAGATTCGTGTGTCCCTTCGCTCCGCTATCGGTTCAACAGAGACATCAGAAGATACTTTGCACCATACTTTGGGAACATTTTATTTTCTTAGCACAAAAAGATATTAAATAACTTAGGTAAAAATATTTTACTTCAGGCATTGAGATATAATTATGCATACAGTTATATGCTTTATCCAAAAAGCATTTTACCTTGTTCTATTCACTTTTCCACAGGCAGAAATTCAACTTCTTGCCCGCTTTCCTCTATTTCTTTTGTAACAACTATATTCAATTTCTCATATATGATTTCATGTACTGTGTGTGGTTAAAGATGAGAGAAAATAAGATGACTAAATCAGATAATTTAAATTAAACTCTGAAAAACAGCAAAATAGAAGGCTGAAGGCTGATCATTATCCCCATAAAACACTGTGTATTCCATATCAAACACAAGAAATTTATCTATTAAGCCCATGCAGCAGCAGCTAAAGATAACCTTACAGAAAAATGAGCCCAAGAGCTGGTGATGGGGACTCAAAAGGAGGTCATATCAAACAACAGCCATTTGTTGTTAAACCAAGCAAAACAACAAAATCTCTTGAAATAATCCCCTCTCAGGAATGAGGCCATGAAACACACACACAGCTCCTGAGCAATCTCACAACTTGTCAGAAGAAGGTAAAAGCTGCACAGTTCTAACTGCAGGATGAAATCCACTGTCTCACATAACCATATTGCTGTGAAGCAACACCAATCAGCGAGTTAGAGCTTGCACATCCCCTATGTTTTGGAATAAAAGTGATCAATGGTGTAATGTTCAAATACAGACTATATTTAACTATTTAACTGCAGTTGCTTTCACTACCTAGTAGACTTTTATCTTATAAGAAAATACTTTCAGACATCAGGGACAGATCTGTGGTAGCTTCAGATAGAGATTCAGGCCCACACTGCTCTACAGCATCATGTAAAACATTATTTGTTGTAAAGCACTACACTGACAACCTTTGTTCTGAATATTGGAAGTTTCCTGGCCACAACAGAGTTGGCGCAATCATTCTTCAGCTTTCTTGGGCACCGGCAAAAGAGTTTCTGCTGTTCCATGATCCTGAGAGCTCCTATGTATGTGAAGTAACTAGAATACAATAATTTATCCCCTGGGCCATTATTGCATAAGCAAAACTAAACGTCTGACATTGCTGAATACTGTTGAAAAGATCTCTTATCATTTCAAAGAAGACTGCATAAGGAAATAATATTGGTGAATCCTATGTAATCTGTACCATGTAGTACTTCGACTTCTGGAAAATTAAAAATCAATACAAACTGGCTTCAAATTTCAAATGAATGCATGACAGATACTCAGGAGTAGCCCCGTTTTTAGTAATGTTCTTCACGTACAGAAAGGTACAATTTCTCCACAGAGTTGTAATAGGAAAAGGGAGTAGAAAAGTCCTAATTATGAAATAAAGTGCATTTAGGTTAAACAGAACTAAAAAGAGAATTAAATCTTATTTTTAAGACTAAGCTGTATGTGTAAAACAGCAGATACTATACATTTATGTTTTCCAGATACAGGGTTATAAAAGGAAATGGAACTCGGGCCCATTTCACCCTTTTTGCCTCTGAGTGTAGTGAGTGTTAAAGCGGGAAAATGCCAGCAAATACTCCTGGTGAAAAGTATTGAAACGTGTGCTTTACGGACATGATTAAATGAAACAAAATCCATGCAAAGTTGAGGTGTCCTACTTGTAGTATCTCCATCTTTGTAACATCTGCCACTCTCATTATCACATTAGTTCCACCTACCATAATCTCTGTTTACTATTTTCTTATCCCTTAATCTGTACTTTCACTTGCCAATATCCTATCCACGTGTTGTTTATCTCAGAAATCATTCTTTATCCTTGATTTACAAATCAGAAAAGTATCCCTAAGCTTATTCATTTTCATCTTCCCAAACTCTGTTCTTTCCTGAGCAGCAGATGATATTGCTACCTCTACCACAGGAGAGGCCAGGAACCCTAAAACAAGATCAGGTTTCCATATGTGAGATGAACTGTTATTTGAAAGCTTTTTATCCCACACAGTACCAGTGTGGAAGTCTGCCCAAGAGAACACAAAACGGACCATGCTCCTGAACACCTCAGGAGTGCAGAGAAGCAAGAGACACCTCTCTCAGGTGCCCTGGCATTCTCTGTAGGAGTAACACCATGAAGACGGCCAAATAAAATGTCTCAGAGGTCTTACAAAGTCTTGAGAACTGATGTTGTTGGGTGTTTCTTTGAGAAAGGATTCTATACCATCCTTTGCTGGGGCTGAGAGCATGCCTACCAAGCAGAAAATGTGAAAAATATTTAAGTTGTAGTTTGAGTGTTATCTACTTCATTTTTACACCGTTGCGTATGGTTTATTCATTATCAGCATCCAAAGACCCTTGCAAAGAAGAGAAACCAACACATCCAATAAAAATAGAACATTTGATACACTTTTCCATTCAGTATTACAGGAAAAAAAGCCTTTTAATTTGCTAAGTATAGTAATAGCTGAGTCTGACTTAAAATCTTTGCACTCTAATGCTAAAACACCTTCTGTGCTGTAAAATGCTGCTCTTTTTGAGCTCATTCTGGGGGCAGAAGTTCTTGAGATTCTGTAGAAACAAAAAATCCTAAGAATTCACTGCGATGATTAATCTTAATTTAACAGATTTGCCTTGTAGGCTTTTGCGCCTTATGTTTTGACTGAAGTTTTTCCTGAGATTCACAAAGTTTTATTGCCTGTGCAGAATTTTATCTACGCATTTCAGTGAAATCACTGCTTCGCCCTATCAGTGCTCAGCAGCCGGCGTGGTAGGTCCCAGTCACGCCGCAGCTCAGCTGACCCAAGGCTGGATTATCCCGAGGTCCCTTCAACCCCATTTGTTCCGTGATCCTATTATCGGGTAACGGGATCTTTCTTTTGCAATCCAAACAGCGCAACATGTGCGTGGTGGGGCAAGACTTGAAAACATTGCATCGTTTTCTTACGGTTTTTATATGAAAGAGCAAAACAAGCCATAAAACAACCTCTGACAGGTCACAGATGTGCAGGCAGCCCCATGGCTGGGCTCTGAGACAGGGCACAGAAACAGAGTGGGTCAGGTTGGAGGGCACCACAGTGGGGAAACTGCTCCAGCACATGGCCCGGGGATTGCATCCCAATGGTTCTGGAGTATCTCCAGTGAGGAAGGCTCCACAGACTCTCCGGGGAGCCTGTTCCAGTGTTCTGTCACTGCACAGCCAAGCTGTTCTTTGTCGTGTTCAGGTGGAACTTCGTGCGCACCAGTTTCTGCCCGCAGCCTCTCGTCCTATTTCTTGGTACCACCGCCAAGAGCCCGGCTCCGTCCTCCTGGCACCTCGTCCGCTATTTAGATACTTACATACATGGATGGACTAAGGTTCATAGCAAAAGGGAGCGGGATGAGCAGCTTTCAGCCCTGAGGTGGGACGGTTCGTTTGGCTTTGTGTTGGTGGGGTAAAGCACTGCTGAATGATCAGTCCATGTAGGATCCAGCCCTGCTGCTGCACCCAGCGCCGGCGGGGCTGCAACCCCGGGTGCTCCCCTGGATCCTTCCCGACAGCGGGAAGCACCGGGACTGGGGGAGAGGGCGTGAGGGGATGAGGAGCTCGGGAGACATCCCACGGAAGTACCGGGACTGGGGGACACACGGTGTGAGGGGACGAGGAGCTCGGGAAATATCCCGCTGAAATAACGGGACCGCGGGGGACACAGCGTGAGGGGACGAGGAGCTGCACCCCTGCAGCCCCCCCGCGGGTGTCCCATTGGTACAGCCCCGCCCGGCGCTCCCCC
>VZTJ01005667.1:286075-382009 GCA_013397795.1 Orthonyx spaldingii | reverse complement strand
GGCGGCGGCGCCGGTGCGAGGCCTCGCTCCGCCCGTCCGCAGCCTCGCGCTCCCCGCTCCCCGCTGTCCTCGCCCCACGCCCTCCCTCCCGTTCGCCGCCTGCCCTCTCGGCCGTGAGGCGAGCCCGGCGCGCACCCCTCGCGCCGCCGCTGCGCCCCAGGTGAGCGAGCGGGGGAAAGCAGAGAGCGAGCGGGGAGCGCACTCGCTCCCCCTCCCTCCCCAGCGCCTCCCCGCCGCTCCCGGCGCCGAACCCTGCCGCTCCCTGCTTCTCTCTTCCCGGCGGAGCCGAACAGCCCCTTGCCAAGATGGGCTGCACGCTGAGCGCCGAGGACAAGGCGGCGGTGGAGAGGAGCAAGATGATCGACAGGAACCTGCGGGAGGATGGCGAGAAGGCGGCCAGAGAGGTCAAGCTGCTCCTCTTAGGTAAGGGATGCCGTGAGGGGAGGCTCCCCTCGAGGCCGCCGCCCCCCGAAGCTCCCTCATACCGAGGGGTATAGTTTTATACCGGGCTGCGCAGGGGGCGGTGCTGCCCTCGGAGCCTGGGGTACGTGCTTGGGGCCCCTCGGAAGTTTTGGGGAGGCACAGCAGCTCCTTGGAGCAGGTGGGAGCCTCGGCTGCTCGAGGGATGAGAGGCAGCGCCCCGGGGAAGCGGCACGGCGTGGTCGGTCCGGGCCGTGACTTCCAGAGCAAAGGGATAACGCCTGAAACTTTTGACCTGGATTCTCTGTTCCTCTGTTGAAAGGAAGGAAATGTTACTTTGGGGGATATTTACTCTTAATGTTTTTTGTAGACCCGAACATGTCCTAAACTATTGCTATGAGAGTAAAGTGTAGAAAGTGTCAAAAGAACAAAAGGCAAAGCACCGTTTAACTTCTTGCATTGTTTTTTGGTGGTTTATTTTGTTTAGTTTTTTTTTTAAGTTTTGTCGAACTTGCATATGTTTCTGAGATCTTAAAACAGGAACTATCACCTTGATGGAGCTACTACATGTGTGATATAGTGACTCATAACGTGCCATCGTGTGTTCTTGAGTTTTGCTCGCAAGTACTTGAAGTTCGCCTTTTTGTGTATTTTAAGATATCCTTGTCTGTAAAGTTAAGTAAGGTAAGATTATTTTAAAAATTACAAGAAAAAAGGAAATGACGGTTTTAACTAGAATACATTTGTTCAGGACTAAAACTACTGTAGGTTGGGGACAGCTGAATAATGCAAGATTTGCATTGAATTAGTGTTGTGGGGAGTTTTGCAGTATGTTCTGTATAGTTAAACCAGACTGGATCCTTCTAATAGTGAGTTAAAATAGCTGTTGAGCTGTGGCTTCCTCTCAGAGGTGAAGTTCCGGGCAAACTTTTTAAATGATGCGCATTTTCTCACTCCCCTCGACGTTGATTTTGCTCTCCTGCAGTGCTCTATTCACTACAAATGTAGTAGACCTTTTAAATAACTTTCTAGTTGCTACATTCTAAGATGGCTCCAGAAAGGGACAAAAGACTGAGCAACTTTTATTGTAGGTGAAGAAATGAAACAAACCTAGAATGGGAAAAACAAGGGTCCTAAAATGTGTTTATAGATTTAAAACTTAACTTGTGAGATAAACCAGAAACAAAAGCTTTAATTGTTTGTTTTCCAGGAAGTGTTAGGTTTGGGGCTGGTACTGTGCCTAGTCCTGAACACCTTCAGAATCCTCAGATTGTTGTATGGAAAAGTTTTCCTGTATGTGATGATAGCAATGCTGCAGAAGATGTTAATTGCCTTTTTCAAAAGTGGCAAAGTAATGCTTTATGTGTCTTCTGACAAGGCATTTAAAAATAATTTTCAGTGTTTTGGTGTTCTGTATGGAAGCTGTAGTGCCTATAGTTTGGTACTTGTTTTCGTATTTTTCTTCATAATTCTTGGATACAGATGAAGTCTGTTTCAAGATGCTTTAAACTTAAGAAGGGGTTTTGTCACTATTTTAATGCTCTTCTGTACAAAGTCCTATGTTATGAGCTTAAATGTTAAAAATTGTCTGTTTCCAATGCTAGAAAGCCTTTCTGCTGGGCACTCGTGAGATCTAAGGATATGGAACAACTGGTCAAATACATGTGGGGTCTCCCAGTGTTCTGAGCAGCAGCTCATTGGGGTTAGATTTCCTTCTCCCCTGCTAAAGAGGTGTGAATGCTGGCAGCCTGGCTTCTTGGAGCAGTGTTTGCATGTTTATTTAAACAAAGATTACCTAAATGTTTAGTGAATTCTGGATGAGGTTTTGTACATACACACCCATGGATGCATGTATGTGTTTCACACGTTTTGGAATGAAAGCTTTTCTCTTCCAATTCCTTGCAAGTCTGTCAGATGTCTTGGATGTGATGTGAATGCTTTATCTGATGGCAAAACTATTTAAAGTTACTTCCACTAGAGTCGCTTTCTTCTCACCACTCACTCTCCCAATTGCTTGTTCAGCCCACATGTCATAGTTTATCATCTACTCGGTTGTACTCCTACATCTATTTATGGGTTTGTTCTGCTCAAAAGAAACTGAAATAAAAGGAAAAGTACAAATTGTGGTCTGCTGCCAGGAAAATGCAATGTGTGAGCAGCATCTGAAATACCTTGTTTATGTAGAAAAAGGTCATTTAGCTGTATACCAAGAATTATTATTATTATTGACCCAATAAATCAGATTTATTCCAGCATCTATAAAAATTTTATTTTGTATGGGGATTAGAGAATCCTACTGAAGCTTGAGCTAGAATACTCAATTGAGGAAAGATGTGTCCTTAAAATCAGTCTCTTTCTAGACTGGAAATTTCATTTATTCCATTATTTGCTTTTCTATTTTTTTTTCTAAAACAGAAAATTGGAGGAATTTAGTTGAGAGAGATGTGACATTGCTGCACCTGAACCATCACTGTGAACAATATCACTGATCCATGTTAGATTTATATTTTGTTGTCCTGTCTGTAGGAATAAGCAGATATATTTAATCTTTGCAAAATACTATTGAACTGGATTATCTAAGTTCTCTTGTCAAATCTGTAAATTGGTTCATCACTTTATAAAATTTTGAATGCAAGTCATTAGGAATTGAAATACTGGATTCTAAACATTATCCATGTTTATTTGAACCTTGTAATTCTTTGCACTTCAATGTGCTGTCCCAATCCCAACAGCAGGAGAGCCTTTCCCGGAAAATTCCTGAGAACCATAATTCTTAGAAGTAAGCGGAATTTGAGCTTATAGTTGGTAAGCCAGATGGAAAATTCTTGTTTATACATGGGATTTTATGATTTTATCTTTTGAAATCATTACATAGACAAGCTTATTTACTTTAATACTATTTTCAGTCAATGTGTGACAAATACTTGTTTCCTGAGAACTCAACAAAAAATATAAGTGCAATATAGTATATTGGCTAACACTAGAAGTTCAACATACAAAAGTATATACTTTTTGTTAAGCACCTTAATATCTGTTACAAGTTGACAGTTCCTATACTTCTGTGTCCTAATTCAAGCAATATTTTCTTTTCTAGTATTTTGGGTTTTTTATGGATAAACTCATACACTTAGTGTAAAATTTTTGAAAAGCAGTTTGTATTTTGGCTGGCTTCCAGGTAGAGAAAGTAGTAGACCCAAGTTGGTTTTTTCTTCCATGGTTCCTCATCTTAACTTTTAATATTCAACAAATAAAAATTCTGGCGATGCTTGCAGAATGAATGGAATTGTACTCATGTTGGGAGGTGTTGATTCTGAGTGCTGCATTAATGGACATGTGATCCAGGTCAGGTGTGCATCTGCAAGTACATTTCTGTTGAATTAGCTGGAGCACATAAGACTGAATTTGTGCCAACTGCAGGAGAACAGGCAGTACCTCATTTAGTGGAATGCCTTCTGGAATGAGGTTAACTCATCAGGTTTTATGAAGACATTCAAATTGGCATAGTGAGTTTATAGGATTAGCACTTTGTCTTGGGAATTATCACATTCTTCACCTAATATAGCAAATGTGGTGTTAGGGTTCTTTGTACTTTAAATGAAAAATGTAATAGATATGGCTTAAGCATTCTTTGGGAGTGGATCCTGGGATCCAGGAGGTCACAGGCCATGGATTTGACAGCTGTAATTGTGTGTCTCCTTTCTGGATGATCACGATTGTAGATTTGAGTTCAGTGGATGCCTTCATCCTCATGACCAGCAGAGCCACTTTCCTGTTCCTGAATAGATCCTTGTGATTCATAGTGGAACATGTGCATGTCATATTCTTAAAGATAAGTGATATTTAACTTAAGGAAGTACTGCATTTAATCTTTTCCATTGCAACTTCTTGTTCTGTAAGACAGTAACTGGAACAATTCTGTTCAGTTGTTTTTCTCACTCTTTTCATATCTCAGGCATCTTTTTCTGTCTGCTTTTCTTTTGTTACGGACTTGCATCTTTCTGTCTGCTCAGTCAAACTAACTCCTGCTGCACATTCATCTTTCCAGCAGCATGATCCTCACAGTGCTTGGCAGTACCTTGCTTCCTCCAGACCCCATTGCACATTGGACTGAAAAAATACATTTATGCTGTTTGTGCCCTTACTTCTCTTGCCTTTCCTCCAGAATATTCTTTCTCCACACTTGCAGACAAGAAACACTTTAGAAGTCTGAACTTAAGGGAGCTCTCAAAAAAGTCTTATTCTCACAAACAAGTATTGCACATTTCAGAGATGTTGACCTCATCTTCATAAGTTATGCCAACCTAGTCTAAAACATTTCTAACAAAATATTTCCTGCCATGCTTTCAGGGACAACTATCTGCAGATGTTTACGAAGTTCACCTCTTATTTAAAAGCTGATTTGTGATACCTAAAAGAAGTGTTTGATGTTTGGGTTTGGTTTTTTGCTTGTTAGTCTTGTCTGTGTTAGTGTGAACACCCCCGCCCCCCATTCCTGCCTGTCTGTTTAGATTTAGCAGGAGTTTTGAACTAGGAGCTCTCTTACGTTTTAATATGGTACAGTTGGGCTCTGCCAATCAGGGTGTTATTTATGTGGAGTTACTGGATTCTCATAGTGTAATAATCCCCCTTGCTTTTGGGAAAGGAGACTCAGGGATGTGCAGACAGCCATTTAATTATGGTTGTGTTTGTACAATTGCCGTTTGGGTTCTTTTATGCTTGTCTCTTTCTATTTGAATGTTAATTTAAAAGTTTACAACTTCATAATATCAGTCTTTAATGTGTGTATAGACTTCAATACAAATTAGCTTTAGTGAGTTCAGGTCTTCTGTTGCATTATTATATTTCTTCTTTTTGGAAGTTACTTTATAAAATCACTATTTATGATTATATAATTATTTTAGTTCTTTAACATTCTCAAGACAAAATTTACTTCAGTACATATTGTTTTAGAAACTTACATTATGTGCTATGTTGGGATACCGGTAGCTGTGACTTTGCTTTTTTAAAACCTTGATTAAAAAGTCTAGTTATGGATACATAAAAATTAATTTTGTGTTGTACCAGGTATTAAGGGTCTTTTTAATATTTTACTCCCCTCTTCTGAGTTGAAGGCTCTAGTGAGGTACTTTTTGGTAAGCTATCCACTCCCAGCAGCAGTGGTGCCTCAAGACCACTTATAAATTCTGTAATACACTATGATGTAATTAGTGTCGTCCTACTTTTTCCTGGCAGCAGAGTTCATTGTATCATCATTGTCATGTATGACAGTTTATTCTGACCCATAGATGATATTACCAAAATGATTATGTATTTCAATAAGCTCCTTTTGTGCAGTTATTTTTAACTCACATCAAAACTCGAGTTTACAGTACAACTTCCTGCATGGTTGTGTTGGCACAACTTGAACTTGGGGCTTTGTGCTGTATTTAGGCTGTAGTGATTTATGTACTCAGATAGCCAAAGTGGGTTGTTCTTTTGCTGTCATATTTTACCCTTTAGTTGTTTTGGTCCTCTGAGAAGGAATAATTGAGTAGCCAACATATCCTAAAGTCTGGCTAAATGATTTGAAACCAAGCCATGAGTCTGGCTCGGAGGGCATAAAATTCTGAAGTCAGTTTTGCTGTCAAGCTGATGGATGTCTGCAGTGTTTCCTGTAACATCCTATCTGGCAAATGTTGTGGTACAAAACTAGATATAGAAAAGAGGTATTTAAGATGTTCTCTTAAGTGTGAGGGTTTGGGGTTTTTTTGCCATGGAAACACTGAAATAAAGATCTTAACGGACTTGATAATGAGCTATTCAAAGTTTTTTTACCAAGACATGTATAGGAGAACCTGTATTAATGAAAACTTCCTGTTCTGAGGTTGACTCTTAGTCATTGTCCGGCTTTTACCTAGGTTTGCTGTTCCATTTATTCCTCCTGTTTGCTCAGTGCCCTACTGTTACCTCAGGCTTTGTGTAAATTACACAATTATTCTGTAAATGAAACTCGGTTGGCTTTACCTGAGAGATTTTCCACAGAGAATTGAAGTTGGTAAGGTGTATAGAGTAGTAGGGAAGATCAGAACTTTGAACTTCTGAGAGTGAAAAGTTTTGAGTGCACTGTTGAGAAAAATCCGATTTTTGAAGTGGCTTAACTTAGTGACGTTTCTGAGTGGAAGGATAATTAAGATTTTGAAATTAGACTATTAAGATAAAAATAAACTGGTTTTGCTGAGACACTTTTGTGTACCAGGAATGTATGCTTCTGCAGTAAGAGATTTGAACTCCTCTTTTCTAATGCTAAATGTTTTGTTCTCCTTTACCCTCAAGTAGAAGCAGACAAGACAAAATAAGATTTCTTAGTCAGGATGGGAAGTAAAGAAGTGATTTTGTGGATTAATTGCCCATGTTTGTGACTGCTCATAGTCCTTTTGCTGTATAGGTGTAAGAAGTGTTAGAGTTGGGAACTTGGAGGATGTTTCCCGTCATCACAGCCTTGCCCTTAGAGTTCGCAAAGCTGTGGATCTTCAGGGTCTCTGGAGTTATCTGTAGATTAAAGCTTATAGGCCTTCACCTCAAGTCACAGATTCCCAAATGCACCACTCCTTAATTTGAAAGTGTGTTACTTGTTAAGGTTAGATTTTTGACCTTCGTTTCATTTTGGTTTAATTGCTGGCTACCCCTTCCCTTGAAACATATTTCTTTGTTATTTTTTAAAAGTTACTCTTGGTATAATGCTTTCGGGATCTCAGCTGATGGGGCTAATTGACATAAAGCAGTTCAGAACCTATTCTTTAAATAAGAGACTTGTTAAACATGTGATAAGCAAGTAAATTCTCGTTAAACATATAATAAGCAAGTAAATTGGTTATCTGGCTTTGGTAACTGAAGGATCATTGAAACTTTAAATAAGAGCACTTCAGGTATGTTTTGGTAATAACTTGATAATCAAGTTGCAGTGTTGACTCATAGATGTGCTTACATGGGTACTCTGCATTTGTATTTACCAAGACATGTAAACTCCAATATTGTATGTACCTATAAAATTGATACTGAAATTAGAAAATTCTCTTTGTGAAGCAACTTATTTAAAGGAATCAACACCATTCAAATATACTGTGCATCAACTTCTGAAATAGACTGTACCTCATTACTTTTTCGTATATTCTTCTTAGAAATGTGGTTTTGCCTCTAGTAGTGAGTAATATACTTAGCAAAGGTACCTGATTAAATCTTTAGTGAAATATAACAGTATCTAGGCAACCAGAATCACAGGAAGTCTTTACAATCATTGCTCTAAGCAGATTGCTTTTATAGAAGTAATCAATGTACTGTAATGAAAACTCATGTTGAAATTGTGAAGCAGGTTTATAATTAATATTGTCTAGAATTTAATATGACCTGTTTCTTGAAATGAAAATAATGTTGGAATCAAAGGGCTACCTGTAATCCCATCTTCCTTTTGCCAAGTTGATAAAATAATTTTTTGCATACAACTTTAAGGTTTTTTTACATGGATGAAGCTGTTGTAGTTGTTTGGATCATGATACAAGTTTTTATCAATCACAGTTGTAAGGACATTCCAAATCTCTGGGGTTTTTTTAATGGTTTCCATAAAACTAAAGAGGTTCTTGCCTACTTTCTAAATCTGTATTGGAATGCTGGAAATAAGCAGTGGATGTTGTCTTATAAACAGCAGAGCTATTCTAGAAGCTCTGTCTTGCTAAAAAGGGGAGTGCTCTTACAGCATCTGGCTGAATGGCTTTGCTCTCTCCCTGTCACTTTTAAATGCTTCATTCAGTTTTTTGCTGATTAAGTAGTCATACTGGCTGTCCTGATTGGACTTAGTTTGCTGCTAGAGTGGTCAACTCAACTGGTATTTCATAATAGTGTGCTGAGGACCTGACTGAAAGCACGATGAGGAGTAGAGATGTGTGCTGTGTGCAGATGGAGTGCTGGAGATGCAGAGCAGCAGGTGGAGGGGAAAATGGGTGCAGAGTAGGATGCTTTCAGTTTCTGTATTTGTGTCACAGTTCACTGTAGAATTGGATTAGGAATAATGTGAAATTGTGTTTACCTGCAAGGTCCACTTGGTGGTTATCAAAACCCACTTTTTTAAGACTTCTTTGCTACAATGGGAGATAGAGCCAGTCTCCTTTATAGAATGTGCTGATTGCAAGTTAGGGGTAGGAGTTTCTTTTCATTCCAAATCCAGAGAGTCTCAGATCTGTGCTTCCTCATGCTCTTCAGTTTTGTGGGTTGTAGGTTTGCCTAGGAAGAATCCTCTTCTACCTAGCACTTGGTGAGGAATGCAGGATGGTAGTGGACAAGAAATACAACTGCCAGCCCAGTGTCCAAGCAGCAGAGCAGAGAATGGAGACAACAGTAAAGTTGTAATAATATTAAAATAGAGTACAGTGTGAATGCAGTATTGGAATGCAATTTTAAAACTGGATATATGAGTCTTGCAATAAAAAAATTGGGAGTAAACCAGACAATTGTTTTGAGTATTTATAGATTTTATTTACTGAAATGTTATTTTGAATTCTTGTTGATTTCAGGTCTGCTGGTAATATTTTATACAATGGTGGACTGAAAATAAGTTGCTAAGTCTCCTTGAAGTGCTGTCTGTATTCTTGATGCCTTAAATCATTCTTGAAGAATTTTGAAAGTGGATTTCTCAGCTGTATGCAGATCCTTAATAAATCTGGTAAACTCTTGGCAAAACAGTTACATACTTTCTAAAGCATATAATGCTTAAGCATAATGCTCTTAAATAATTTACAGGGATTCCTTCTAATGTGCTTTAGGGCTACAGTGTTAGCTGCAAAAGCTGTCATCTAATGCCTCGATGAGGGACTATTTACATCATTTTCTCTCTCTGCTGTTCTGGGGTTAGGTTAGATCAGTCTTGATTTCACAGTTGGAGGCCTAACAGGCTGCTCTTTATGTGGGTGTCTGTCTCATTCCTTGCTTCTGGGATTATTGGGTGCAACTGTCTTGGAGGGGGTTGAAATTTTTATATACTTCAAAGCTGTCTCAGTTTAATGTGAGACTGGTTAAATACAAATTCTGTTTAAACAACAACAAAAACACAAAAAAGCCAGATTTTTTTAAGTACTGTTCACCCTGCTTGAGGATAGTTTTGTGTGCAAAATGCATCTGCATGCAACAAAAAATATGGTTGACTATTCATGAATTTTCTTTCTTACTTCACATACAGACAGGAGTTCTGAAAATGTTTGTATTTGAAAAAGATTGTTCACCGATATCTAGGATCTTTTTACATTTTAATCTCTGTCACTTTAAGTCCATCCAGGTACTTGTAGAGTTGGAGACATTGAAGTGAATTTAGGTCAGCTGTGAACATGCTTATTCTCCTTATTTTTGTAGATCTTAGTCCTTGAGCTACAAGATGAAAAGCACTTTTAAATTGGGTGTGTATGGATACTGAAAATCTACATGAACTCAAGTTTATTGCTTTGTTTCTACAATAATGGGACAGCTCTTAGTGTAATTGCATTTTCCCTGGTATAAACTTTGACAGTACCCATTTATCACATTTGCAACTAATGCCTTGGTGTTATGTGACAAGTAGAGCTTTGAATAAAATCAGCTAAGATTTATATGAGAGATTTTTTTCCTCCTGTTTTGATAGAAATGCACACACAGTTTTCTGATTGTTCCAACTCTCGCACAGTTACACAGTTACATGAGGTAGCTGGGACAGTAGGCTCTGCCAAATTGTAGATAATACAACAGTAGTGTTGTTCTGAATTGGAAGTGGAGCCTGCAATGAAAATACGTTATTGTTCCAAGTTCTTTTGTTGTATCTCTCTGCCAGAACAACCTGCATAAGGTATGTCTTTGTTGCAGTGGGAGATTTTTTTATAAAGCATTTTTGATTGTGATTAATGAGAGCCTGCTTAGTAAATTTGCTCTGGTATCTCTGAACCTGCCATCTTTGCACACCGTATTTATAGCATGGTGCACAACCACACTGTGGAGAGCAGTGTCAGGGCAGTCTGGATTTCTGGAGGTTTATTAGATATATGTTTGAAAGTCTGGATGAGGCATGCAATACCCTGTTGGCAGAAATTGATGGTAACTCTTGATAAACATTGTAAGAGTAAAGAAGTTGGTTCTTTCTGTTGGAGCAGTCAGCATTTGTCTCCTGGATTGGGCTCGTATATAATAATCACTGAAACTCATGTTCAAGAAGACCTTAAATCATGTTCATTCATACCATGATTTTAAATTGTGTAGTGATTCTTCTTCCATACAAAGTAGTATGCTCAGAAACAAAGCCACTTTAATTTTTTAAAATAGCAAATTTAATCTTACTTCAATTTTGTAGAGGAGATCGGTTATTTGCTATATTGAAGTTCCATTTGAAATACTAACAAGTATTTAGACTTTGAATTTTGAAGAAATTCCCAGCTATTTTAGATTATGGTAGTGTGGATGCTGGCCTTTGATACATTTCAGTAGCCAACTGCTAATCTTACCAAGCTGGTGTCAGTATTGACACCTGAGATAGATCTGAAGCCACAAATGTTTAGCTGCTGCTGGTGTGGCATGTGGTTGTTGGGCAGCAAGCATGATTACCAAGTGGTTTTCATCTCCAAATGTGCATTAGCACCTGTATTTAATTTCTGGCATAAGTGAGAGGTTTATTTCCAAACCTTTGGGTCTCAGCTTGTCTTGGTCCTGCTGGGTTTGGCACTTGACACGAAGGAAGCTACACCTCTGTCTTAATTGAAGGAAAACTGCAATGGCACTGTTGTTGTCTAAGGCAATGATCCTGGTGTTTGTGAGATCTCCTGTACATTCTGAACAGATACACCTTTTGAAAGTAGCTTCAATTCCAAGGTACCGCATTTCCTTTTGAATGTTTCACGAAGTTTTTGAAATACAACACTTGGCATTGTGCTGGTGCTCTCCTTTAGAGTGAGACAATGGGTCCCCAATACAGTTATGGTATAAGTGATGCACATAATGATAAAAGGGTTCCTACTATGTAGCAGTAGCAAGAGCTTGTAATTTGAAACATCTGAGGAGTATGGGAATATTTTTGAAGAGCTAGGTAGAATTTGTATTCAAAAGCTACATGCATTTGATTATATGTGGTACATAAAATTGCACATAATTTCTGCTAAGGTGTCTGCTTATCACATGATTGAATTCTAGGCAAAAAGAACACTTTATAAAATTTATGTCATAAGAAGATAAGCAACACTAACTGAAAATTGCAAGTAGCTCAAACCTCAATTCATACTTCTAAAGATTAAGATGTGACTAGAAGTTACCTTAAGGTTTGCAAAATGGAGTCTGTGCCCTCCTTGCTTCACCATAAGCTTTATTTTTGGAATTCATTGGGTTCCAGATCTTATGCTGAATATAAACCCATACTTACTCCTGGTTGTTTCAATACTAAACTAATTAACACTGTCTTTGTCACTTGCTTATGTGTTTGCTCTAGTAACAGCCTAGATATTTAAGAAACTCCGAGCAACCTGTTAGACATCTAAACCTGAATAAACATACAGGATGCTACCACAAGTTAATACTTGTTTGCTTCTTGAGGTAACATTTTATCTTAACACTTTTTTTAAATGATGTTTTATGTATGATATATTGACTATTTTATTGTATGCTGTTGATTTCAAGCATCTACTAAGAGCAATACTGAACACCTAGGAAAGCAATAATTAGTTGTAAATAATTCTTGCTTTGTTAGGGAATTTACAAAAGTGACAGTGGCGTATGGGTGTAAATGATACTGCTTCTGTAGGACTAAGCATGCAGCTACTGAAGCCTTGAGAATTAGCTCAGATCTTTCATCTGAGTCAGTGCCATAATTTTAGAATCTGTCACTTCTCTGGTTTGAACCAGTGATGTAATGTGGGATTCACACTCTTATTACTACATGGCTAAGTTACTGAAATATTTTCTGCCAGGTATTAATCATACAGATTCTTCATTAGGTGAAAGTTTCCTGGCACAGTCAAATTCCAGTAGCTGGGAAAGTTCCAAGACCAGTGCCACCTTAGAAGTCATGAGTACAATCCACCTGTGGTTGACCATATGAAAACAGGGGTAAGGGGGAAAGGGACATGAACTGCCAAGGCCAGCAGCTGCCCCAGAATTAGAAGGATACCAGATGGTGGTAGGTAACTGTTACTGCTGGGTGACTTCAAAAAGGGGGAGTGGACAAAATAAGAAAATTCAGGCAATTAAATTAGAGCAGTGTGGGTTTCAGAGAATGTTTCGTTTGGTGTTCAACCTGTTCAGAGTGTGTTGCAGCGAAGTTTTCAGTGTGGGTTTCTTAGACTAGCATTGATGTATTTTGAATATAGTAACACCGATCAGCAGCTTGCATTCTAATTTAAATTTCATGTCTGGTAATGTGTCATGAGGTGATAAATTTAAGAGATTATACTTCCTAGCTACAAAGCCATGTGTTTTTAAGAGGTTACTGACCCCGTAGCAGAAAGAGTAGAAATTACTGAGTATTTAGCTTGTGCTGTGACCAGTGGCAGCTGAGAAACAGCCACCATTCAGCTTGTACCTTCTGCTGTGAAATACAAATGTCTGACAGAATGGGATAGGAAAGTTGTGGGGAGAGAACTTCACAGTACCTGAATCCAAAAATTTACAAGTCAAATGTGTTTTATTTTAAATTTCACATGCATCTCTATGTTTAAGTTAATCTGGTCTAAGTGTCCTGTTCTACAGACTGAAAAGCTGGCAAACATCCATTGAAAGTTTTAAATTAATTACTCTTGTCCATACTTGAACTCTCTTCTGGCTGTTCTACTTTTTTGTGGGTTCTGTTCCTTTTTCTGACTTATTTCATGTTATTTCAAAGCCAGCCCAGTTTTTTTCTCTTTAGTTTTTATCTGACACTTATTTTAATTTAGTCTGCATTTTTTTTCCTGTGTTAATATTACAAGGAGTGTATTTTTTCTATTAGAAATGGTTGTACTTGACAGTTGGTTTCCTCCAAAGAGGGATACTGTGAACTTGAAGTTTGCCTTGCTTTTTGCTTTGGTGTTTGTTTCTTCAATAACCAATTAGCAAATGTGTTGCAAGTTAGAAATGTTACTGTTACGATCTCAGCCCTTCCAGGCAGTGCTTTTGGTACTTGGGGGCATAAAACATTTGTTCCAGAAATTTGTAGTTCTGGTATGCTTGCTATGTAGGCAGTGTGTGGGATAATAAATCATGAGACACTCTAAGTAGTTTAACATTTTTGCTTACCTGTTAATTTTAATCAAATTATTAAATGCTTCAATTAATTTTAAATACAGATCTGCTCCATTTGGAAAGAATATTCAATCTGTCTAAGATGGTGTTTGCTACAATTTCATAGTAATGAGTCATAGGGTGATAAAGTCATTAGGTTGGAAAAGAACCTTCAGATCGAGTCCAACCCAATCTTTCTAATTTTTTTTTTTCTGTAATTGACCAAATGACAGCTTGGAGAATCATATATTGCTTTAGCTGTTTCTTAAATTTATGTAAGCTCTGCTTGTCTTACTTGGTTCCTTCAAGGGGAAGATTCATTGGACCGATCTGTTAAATGGTTTTTTGATTGGATTTTTTTTTTTTTTGTTTTTAACATGAAGATCCTTTGATTTTTTTCTATTTTCGAAGTTGAAAGCTGGCTTTGAAAGAAAAATCATAATCCAAGTTTAGTCCCTGTTATTTAGCCAAGCATCGTCTTCTCTGTGCTGTGGATGGCACAGTGGGGTCAGTCACAGGTCTGGGTTTGTGTGCTGGCTCTGAATTCACGGAGTGCTGTCAGAATTGCTGCTGGATCCAGGTAAATGACTGCTTTGGATAGCACAATGCTAGCTGTGGAATACTGACATGTGAAGGTAGAGCCTGAGCATTAAACTTTGATGCAGAAGACCCTTCAGTTTGTAGTGGGAATCTATGGGGAAAATGTGAAATCTTGCTGTTTAAGTTGGATGTGCTTTGCTCCCATATTTTGGCAGCTTGCATAATGAAGCGTGAGGATCTCCCTGCTTTCTAGCAAGCAGGTGTGGGAAGAGTATTAGATTTAATTGAAGTTATATTCTTAATCAACTATGTGAACAAAAGTTTTAAAATTCTTTACTTTAAATTAGATCTTCGTAGATTGTGTTGCTCTGTTTTTGAGGAGCACATGAAGGACATAAAGTGTGCATGGGGAAGAAAAGACTAATCAGTTATTAAAACTTTCATTAACATAGTGACCTAACAGTTAACTTAGACTTTCATTTAAAAGTAAGCAAACAAAAAATGCCCACTATTCTTTTAAATTCAGGAATTATATGCTGCTGTTCTTCTAGTGTAAGCAGAACTATGTCTTTTTAATAATACTTTTGTTATAAATAAATAGCAACAGAGCCAGTAAGACTGTTCAAATTATTAACAGTAGTGATCTGAAATCAAGTATCACACTTAAACAGCAAGCAATAAATAGCATCCTTTACTAGATGATTGAGGAATATATAATCAAGTCTGTCTAAATTTAGGTAGTGTTTGGTTGTGACAGTATAGCTGCCTCTGACATTTTACATGCAGCTGTCACATGTAATATTTAATACTGCTTGCTCCTGTCTAAAACTTTCTATACCACAGTTAGTTCTCATTTTGCTGTATTGGCAACTTATTTATGCTGAGAAAAAGGAGGAAATTTTATAAAGTGTAACTGTCAGAAAACCTGGCAGAATTGTGCATTCAGGAGTGCAAAAATAATGAATTTCCTTTCAGTATGGGACAATGACTAAGGTGAATTTTTCCCATCTACTTTGCAAAGATTAGTAGGAATGCTGCAGTAATTTCAGTATGCACTTAAAGGAAAAACCCAAACCAAACACAACCATTTCTGTTTTCCATTAAATAACGTAGGGGAATGCACCTTCCAGGAACTCACTGTTACGTTAGGTACTCTGTAATAAATGAGTTAATTATTCTTTATGTGCGTTATGGGTGTTTGTGGTTCTGTTACTGAGAGTGCTTTTATGAGAATTGTAGACCTTTGGTATGTGTAAATTTGAACTCCATAGAGAAACATACATATCTGACTCAAAAAATGGAGTAGAAAGTGTATGACAAAAATCATTAAATTTTTATACTGTAACTAGCCCTGACACTAACATTCTTGGTTAGTCAAATGTGATAATTTTTTAACAGAACATATTATGAGGTTATGTAAATTAAATGCTGTAGTATATTCCTTAATATCTCCAAAATTGCTGTTGAATGCAAGGGATATACCATCTTCAAATTATTTGAATGAAAATATTAATCCAAAGGAAATTATAGTAATTTAATTAATAAAGTTAATCTTTAAATTTTTGTCACCTATTTGTACTTAAGTGCATAATTAGCTATTTTGAGATTGTTAATTTGGTTTATAAATGCTTCAACTGTCTAAATAATAAATGACTTTTGTATTGGTGTCTCTGATTTCTGTTTATATTAATGTACTTCCATGGCAGCTCAGAGTCTGAGAACTATTGTTACTCTATAAAGAAACATGCAAATTTATAAAAAAATGAGTCTTTTCCTTGGGCATGAACTAAAGATGGCATTAAGCAATCTAGATTGATGCTGCCAGGCCTGTTCTATCCCTTACCTAACTTAACTCTGAGCTCAGTGGCTCCTCTTGGTGCCAGCACTCATTCCATGGTGTTGGAGGAAAGGAAATGTAGCCACATCAGTGGCAGTGCTGGGGAGGAGGTGGGACAGCTTTTGACAGCTAGGCTTAAATTGAGCTGAGCCTGTCCTGAAGCTGTGTTTGGTTTAATGAGAGGAATATCCTAAAAGCATCATTATCCAATATACAAGTATAGAAATATTCTGTTAGATAGAAGTGAAATATGTTGGAAGAAACCTCTTGGAGGTCATCTGGTTCAGCCCTTGGCTCAAAGCCAGGCTAACATCAGAATAGGTAAGGTTGCTCAGAGCCTTGTCTAGTTGAACCTTGAAGATCTTCAAGACTGAGTTTCTGCTTCCTCTATGTGCTGTACAACCTCTGCCATGGAATAGGTTCCCTGCATGCCCTTGCCTTATATCTCTGTGAGATTGCCTGTGGTGGAGGTTCTTGATTGCCTCCTCTCTTCATTGTGTAGGTCTGACAAGTTTACTTCTGCTTTAAGCTGTCGTAAGTGGGTGTTATGGAAAGGACAGAAACACACATCCAACCTTCTTCTCCTCACCCCAGTCTTTCTAGGATTAAAATGCCCAGATCCTTGTAGCTTTTCCTTGAATGTCATGTGCCCTCTAAACAACAAAGTGACCTTCAGCTGTCTTGTGTCTGGTTTATCAGCGTCTCATTCACTGGGCGCCAAGGGGGAGAATTGTATGCAGTGCTCAGATACAGCGTAAGGAATGCTGCCTGCTGGGCAAGAACAGCTCCTTTGACTTCTCTGCACTTCTGCCACTGCAGCAGTGGAAGCTCTCGGCCAGGGTCAACCCAAACACCCACACAGCTGTGTGATCACTCTCCTCTCCCTTGGGATAAGGAAAAAATAGAAGGAAGGCAAGAAGACTAATGGATCAAAATAATGTTGTTTTAATAGGGAAAACCACAGCTTCCCCACACTAGCAAAGCAAAAAGAAGAATGAATTCCTTCCTTCTCACTGGGAGGCAGGTGTTTGGCCCTGGAAAGCAGGGCCTTGGCGTGTAAAATGCTGGTGTGGGAAGAATCACAGAATCTTTTAATTTGGAAAAAACTTACAATGTCATTGTGTCCAACCATTAACCCAGCACTGCCAACTCCACCACTAATCCATGTCCCCAGGTGTCCGATACAGAGCTGTTAAATACCTCCAGGGATGGTGACTCCACCGCTTCCCTGGGCAGCGTGTTTCAATGCTTGACAACCCTTCTGATGAAGACATTTTTCCTAATGGCTTCTGGTGCAACCTGAGGTGCCATTTACTATTGTCCTATCACTTATTACCTGGAAGGAGAGACTGACCCCACCTGGCTGCAGCCTCCTTTCAGGCAGTTGTAGGGAGTGTTGAGGTCTCCCCTGAGCCTCCTTTTCTCCAGGCTAAAAAAACCCAGCTCCCTCAGCTGCTCCTTATATGAATTGTGCCCCAGACCCTTCAACATAACCACACTTCCAAAGGTTATAACAAAAAAAGATTCAGACAAACACTGTAACAACAAATGACTACCTCTCTTCTTCCCTTCCCTGAGTTTTTACTGCTGAACATGGCATCATGTTGTATGGAATATCTCTTTGGCTGATTTAGGTCAGCTGTCCTGGCTGTGTCCCTTCTCAACTTCTTGGACACACCCAGCCTACTCACTAGGGGTGGGGACATGGAGGAAAAGAGAAAATGCCTTGATGCTGTGCATGCATTTTTCAGCAATAAGAGAACCATTAATTTCCCTTTGTAATGAGTGTTAGCAACACTGGCTTAGCTACAAATCCAAAGTACAGCACCATAAGTGCTGCTGTAATCAGAGTTAACTCTGTCCCAGACAGACCCAGTGCAGCAGCCTGGAATGTCATTGACCTTCATCACTACAAGGCCCCACTGCTGAATCTCCAGTTTGTTGAGCCCCACAGTTTCCTAACCCATTAGTCCCAAATCTGGTGTGTTGGAAGTGTTATTCTGTTATTCTTGCAGGACTTCAGAGTTGTCTCTGTTCACTGTCACGGGATTCCTCAGCTCATTCCTGTAGCATGTTGAGGACCCTCTGAATAGCACCTTTGTTCTCTAACACTGTGATCACTTCCTGGCCTCCCGGGCTGATGTCAGCTGCAAACATGATGTTAGTGCATTCTACCTTCACTTTCAGGTCATTGCTGAAGATGCTAAACTGTATTAGTATCCTGTCCTGGAGACTGCCTAAATGCCTTCCAGTTAGATTTTTGAAGCATTGACACAAGCCTTTAAGTGTAGCTATCTAGGCAGATTTTTCAGACATCCTGAAGCTGGTACTTATCCAGCTTGGTACAAGGGATGCCATAGGAGGTGACATTGGAAGCCTTATTAGAGCCAAAGTAAATTGCATCTATCAGTGTCCTTCACCCCCAAACCCGCCTGTTTCCTCATGAAAACTTCCTAAGTGCAGTTTGTGCTTTGTAAACTCGTGTTGGCAATTCTCAATAACCTGTATTTTGTCCAAAGTGAGGTTGACTGTCATGCTTCAGGTTCTGGCCCCTTTTTATGAGATGATTAAATACAGCCTTTTATCAGTGCCTCTCTGCTGTCAGAGTTTTCTTTGGTTATATCAGAATTGGACAATGGGTGATCTCTTTGCATTAGAATTACCTGAATACTCACTGTATACTCCTGCTGCAGAGCTGTATTGAGAAAGGGGAACTGTGAAAGGGAGAAGGCAGCACAAGTCACAAACTGGGAGCGTGCTATCTAAAGGGATTAGTCCACAGCTGTAAGAGTTGCATGTATTTTTTAAAGAAAGAAACAGACTACAGATAGATCATTGAGACAGCAAAGCTGCATCTTTTTCCCTGTCTGTTGACAGAGATACTGTTTTTCTAAGCTTTGTATTTTAACATAGCTTTTTGTTTTGTTTTGTTGTTGTTAAGCACTAAAAATGATATCAGGTTGACTGGCAAACCTCATGCCATCTGTTCTAACAAAAAGTAGGCTGACTGTTGGTTTATTCATGCAAGGGTCAAAAGAGGGTTACAAGGACTAAAGCCTTGAAGAGTTTTAAGGTGTTCATTTGCAACACGGAAGACCATTAATACACTGTTAAGAATGGATTTTGGTTAGGTTTTGATTAAAAAGGCAGTTAGAGGAATTAAGCTTCAGATCCATTTGAAGTCAAGCAACTTACTGTCTGTTGTCATTAGAAACACCAGCAGACTGTGTAAAGATTATGCTCACTTCTGTTAAAAGACTTTTTAGAACTAAGGTTTGTTCTTAAAATGGCTTGAATTTGAAATTTCCAGATGAAGATGCATTTTTATATTAAAAATCAGTTTGTAACATGTTCTTCTACCTATTGAAAGTTTTTATATTGGTTAGATACATGATGTGTAGAAACAAAATGTATTTTTAAAGATTACTAGAAGTCTAATGTTGAATTTTCACACATTTATTTTTCAGGAGCTGGTGAATCGGGGAAAAGCACAATTGTCAAGCAAATGAAGTAAGTGTGGTGAAATATTATGAGAGAGAAATATTTTTTAATTCGAATGGAGAATTTATTTTTTCTTTCTTGCATAGGATTATCCATGAAGCTGGGTATTCAGAAGAAGAATGTAAACAGTACAAAGCTGTTGTCTACAGTAACACCATTCAGTCCATTATTGCTATCATTAGAGCAATGGGGAGGTTGAAGATCGACTTTGGTGATCCAGTCAGGGCTGTGAGTATTGAAGTACATACACAGTCATACAGCTGAAATAGCCTTACTATTTCCTTCAGAAATCATTGTAGGATACAGAGTTTGAAATCTAAGTGCATTTGGTCTTTACATGGCAAGGTGACCTGTGGAGCAATCAGCACTGGGTTGATTCACAACAACTATTGGGTTTAGATACTATTTTCTGAATTCTGTCTAAAATTGGAGAACTAAACATCTGATTCATAAGGAGTCCACAGTCATATCTCTATTTGTATGGACTTGTGGGCTATTAGGTAGGTCATTTAAGTTAGACATCTTTACATTCCTTTAAAAATACAGCTTAAATAGGGAGTCATCTAGCTACTTCTACACTGTGCTGTTTGCACTTCTCTGTTAGGTCATAGACACAGCAGTGCCGAAACATTGCCAGCCTCTAAGCTGGATCCTGTTTCATACTGATTTCCAGTGTTGAGGACTTTGTTTTGTTCCGAGACATTGGCATGGACCTGCTGCTGGGATCCCATTTCTTCATGATACCAATCTTGGGATTTTTTCCCAAGAAATGAGATGTTTTCCTAAGCTTTCCTGCACGTTTTCCATCTTATTTCGTGTAATGTCCCGCATGCAAACCTCTTGAGTTTATTTGCCAATACACCTACTGGTATCTCTAGTCCTAACCCTATGCTCTTACCTGTGGTGACCCTGATTACGTCCACATCTGGTCAGGCAGGGAGATGCTTGGAATATCTCTGTAAAATGCTCAGCTTACGTGGTTTGCTTGTCCTCTCACTACAAGACTCTGTACAATCTGTGCTGCAGGGCTGAAATTGATCCCCAAAGTTGTCAGTCTGAACAGCAATTAAACTTGGTTCAGGATGTGTGCTTTTATCTCCTCCCCACAGAAATCACTGCCACAGTGCAGAATGCTCGCCAGTACTGGTTTTGAAGCAGGAACTTGCCACATTTGTGGCTGTCTCACAGCAACAATGGAGGAAGGGTTTTGTAGTTCATGTATTGAAATAAGTATGTACGGTAGTCAGAGGGATATTTTATCATAAGTTCTTTCCATCACTTTAAGGTGGAATTACAGTTCGGGAGGAGAGGAGGATTTCTCATTTAAAAATGAGAAATAGTATGTGGGTTCTTCATTCTTAGCAATCTTGTGTTCAAGATTTTATTGGTTGCTTGAAAAGCAATTTATAAATGTTAGAGAGTATTCATTCAGTAACCTTGTGAAATGCAGTATGTATAGTTGTCATAAGGAAGACATTTGTAAGGTTATGTATAGTGAGTCATAAAGTTGTATCTGAAGTCTAAATCTGATTGACAGCCATTATTTTATGTACATATGTTAATTCTACCTGATGTCTCTTCAGTTGTAAGCATAACTAGTAAAAGCTTCAATTTCACTGATTATTTATTCCTCTCTACATTTGCTTTCCTGTTTGCTGTAGTCTGCCCCTCAAACCAGTTTTCAGAGCACTGAGAGTATTTCACTGCTTGGTAGTTCCATGTTTGTGCAGTCCCCTCTGGAGTCTGGCAGTTAATGTTGGAAAGAGGCAGATGGTAGACTTATGTTACTGTATGAGTAGTAAGAGAAAGCAGAGGAGGAGTAAACTTAGGTGTTAGCAGATAAAATGACTAACAAGATGATTTTGAGGGCCATGTTATATATGATGTCAGTTTTCAGTCATCTGAGTTTCTTGACTTCAGAGAGCTGTGTAAATGACAAGATTATTCTGTCAGGAATAATCTTAAAATAGTTGTCCCCCCTTTGTACTTAGTCAGGTCTTGGTGGTGCAAATTCCTTTTTTTCAGAGCAACATTGCTTTAGAATATTAGCACTAGATGTTAGTAGTAGTGTGTTTATACCTCAATTATTTTCAATATTATTCTATTTTGTTTTAGTTTTGTTGTCTTTTGCAGAAAAAAAAAGTTCAAAATTGTAACTCTGGGTGTAAACTTGTTACATTCAGATTATTTTTCTTAAATTTCTGAGGGTTTTAGTCTCAGTGGGGTAAGGTTTCTTTGAAAAATCACATACTCTTATTTCTGTCATAAGACTAATAGTACAGCAGTGGGTTGAACATTCTCTTTTTTCAATTTACTGAGTCAAGGGAGCACAGATAACACCAGCAGCTTCAGTAATGGTCAGTTGTAAGTCTGTGTTTTGAGAGGCATTTGGTGAATGTGCTTCAGAGGACTATGGACCACTTTCTGAATGTGAGATTTGCACTAGTTAGAGAGATGGTTAAATTAGCTTTTCTGCATTACCTTATGTATGGAACCTGGTTAAAAAGGTGACACCTGTAGAGGAAGCTGCCCCATTTCAGTGTAACTAAAGGAAAGTGTCTAACATTGATTAATAATGAAAATAGGGCTTGATCATTGCATACGGCCTTGCTTGTGGTGTCTGTAGTTGTCATTTTAGCAAAAGGAAGATGGGGTAACAGAGACCATTTTTTATTTTAATGTTTGGCCTTTTAAAAAGCTGAAATCAATTCTCTTGTTCTGCCTTCCGTCCCCCTCCCCCCCTCCGTTTGAGAGCTTGTAGAGATATAAAAAAGTCAGACCTTAGGTATAAAATGTCATCGTCTTTTGTGACAAAACTGTCAGTTTCTAAGCTGTTTCCATCATGTGTCTTAATATATTGTCTCTTCTCAAAGATACACTGCTTTTGTGAGTTGTAGCTCCTTACATTTGCATCCACAAACAATTCAAGGCCAGAATTGTCATTCAGGTTTCTTTTATGCAGGCAGAGCACTCAAATTAAAGTCCCTGAGATCTGACTATCCAACCCTTTGATCATTACATCTCTGGGTTTTGTATGTAATTATTAGTGCAATCAATTGAATTTTTATTATTTGTCCACAATTTGTCCTGTGTATGCATAGTAATCAGTATTTTTGTTTGGTGAATGTTCTTTTAGATTTCTACCTACTCTTGCTTTCAAAAGACACTTCCAACTATACATCAGATACCTGTTCTTCATTTGTGTACCTACAAATGTGTTTATATGTTTAAATCCCTTCAAGTTTGCCTTGAGTTCACTGCACTGCAAGCCTTTTGTTTTCAGCCTGTGAAATTCAGTATTGCCCAATCCATCTGTAAACAATTTCCATTGTTAGTTCACATAATCTTTGATTATTTAAGTCTACAGTGGACAGTATCTTTAGAACACTCACTACTTCCTGTGCTTATCCTGAAAATGTTTTATTTTCCACAGCTTAGTGTTAGAACAGTGAAGTAAGTGACAGATCTTTTGTACAGATTTGCATCTGTGTCTTCACTTATTGTTTAATGAGAATAACCTTCTAAGTTGCCTTTTTAAATCATCCTCTTTCTTGAAATACTTTCAGTTCCCAGCTGATGTGTCAAAGTCTCTCTTTTCTCCTTCCTCCTTTCCAGATTCATTGTTCTCTTTCTTTTAATTACTGGACAAACAGTACATGCTGTGGGTAGTAGTTACAAGCTGATTTTTCTGGCTGACGTACCTTGGCATTGGATCATGTTGTGCTGATAACCAAGGTCAAGCAGCTGCCCTCAGGAGAGTACTGATGTGGGTTTTCCCTGTACCCATCTGCTGTCTTTCCTCTAGTGCCTTACAAGTCTAACTTTAAGTTTCATTGCTCAGTCAGAATTGGATGTCATTGGTCCATTGGTCAAATGCTGTTAAAAGGGGAATGGTGGATTTACATCCTGTACTCCATTAGCCTCACTCTCAAAGCCAGTTGTTATATATAGTTTTAAAATCCAGCATTTGCTCTGAAAAATCTTGATGTTTGCTTGAAATTGCATCACCAAGACAACCTGGTTTCTGTAGAATAATTAAGACAATGGATATCTGTAGCTGATTTATCTGGAAAGATTTTTAGAAGTGTTTTTCTAATTTCTGATGCATGATCTGGGAAGAAGTGATTATTTGTCACTTTCAAAGTTGTATAATTAATTAAAATTAATGTATTTTCTTCAGTTACTCAATATACATCTGCACTTCTGAAGGGTCTAGTCTGGATTGTAACCATTTTATCCAGTGTGTGGTATTTTATGAGCAAATATGGTTAACTTAAGGTTTGAGCACAAAATACATTACTGCTCTGGTTTATAAAAGCTTAGCCCAAGTTATAAACAGACCAGGAGAAGCTTTATCAGCTAATGAGAAATTTGATCTGCTAGTCTTTTTCTGTTGTTGAAAAATGTGGGAGTTAATATCCAATACAGAACACTAAAATTAATTGTTTTCTTTCACTTTTTTTGTTTAGTTACATTGACATTTACCAGGTCAAGTAACACATTTGCTGAATATAGTTCTTAGGTCATAGTACTTCCGTTGTGTTTCTCAATATTTCTCTCTTCACCTTGTGTTTACATCCTAAAGGATGACGCTCGTCAGCTCTTTGTGTTGGCTGGAGCAGCAGAAGAAGGATTTATGACTTCAGAGCTTGCTGGAGTTATCAAGAGACTGTGGAAAGACAGCGGCGTTCAAGCCTGTTTCAACAGATCTCGGGAGTACCAGCTCAATGACTCTGCTGCCTAGTAAGTGCAGTGGGACAGACAAGATTCTCTTTGCCTTCTAACCAACAGCTAAAGCAGGTTGAGGTGTCATCTTTTGACAAATTCTGCTCCCACATAGTTGGAAACCACAGAAGTATCTGGACAAAGTGTCTGCTTGGGTCAAAATGCTGCAACAAAGCTTTGAGGTTGGAAAGGCAGAGGTGTAGTGTAGTTATGAACTTGTCAGGTTCTGACCAGGTGTTTCACTCCCTTAAAGAAGACAGAATTGCTTTAAGGTGCTTTAATAGCATTTCTGTTACAAAAACATGATTGAAGTACCTTTTCGGTATCTGAACGTGTCCAAAAACCATGATGGCATGATCTGTATCTGTATTACCAAGAATGCTGTTTTCATGTTCATAACAGAGTTTTCCTATTTCAACATTGCTGTGTTTTCATTGTTAATTAATGGTCTCTATTGGAAATGTGTTGAGCCAAGAAACAATTAGAATGTGTCTTTTATCTTATGGCACTTCAGTAAGAAAATAAAATATTAAGGAACTAGGGAGGCAAAATGAGATGGCATGGCAGCAAGTAATGGTAAGTCAGACAAGGAAAAGAGTCCACTGAGGGAAATAGAAGATGGTAAGGAGTGGCAATAGTAGTGATACTGCCTTATAGTGCAATTTTTTAAAGCTTTATGATTCAGAAGCACTCTTTTATAGTGCTTGAAGTTGTTTCTCGCTTGTATAAACTTTCTTACATATTCAGCACTTCATTTGGAGATTCACATACTCTCCTGTGGTAACCTCCTGTGTTCTGTTTTGTTGTTTTAGACAACTCTGAGTCAAGTTTCATAAGAAAACTGTTCTTCTAGCCATATAAATGCACCTGTAAAATTGTTAACTTCCTGTTACACAGAAAGTAGAATATAATGCCTTCCCTCTTTACTATGGGAAAAGTACAAGTAAGAGCTGTATGGTTTTTGGGAACACTGGACTTGGCCTACATTGCAAGAATTTTGGCAATGAGAGCATGCTAATTGTAAAAAATATATGCAATTAGAAATTCTCAATAGAAAGTTAATTATTATGTATTAGGCATTTTCTTATACACATTAATTCTGGCCAAAACACTGAGTTATTCTTTTGATATCTGTTACCAAATAGACTGATTTTGGGCTTTGTTTATGGTTCCAGGTAACCTGCAGTTCAGTAGGTTACAAAGATGAAGATATTCTACTTAATGCAGATAACATTGATGTTTGTAGAACCATGTTTGCATTTTGGAATTTCTAAAGAAGAATTCTTTGTAGTGGAATAAATTGCATAAGTTTTCTTTCATCTAGGATGAAATATTGTTGTGTCTCAAAAGCTTATTTTGAAAAAAACTTGGAAATTTGAATGGAATACTGTCTTGTGTCTCAGAGAAAACTATTTTACAAAATTCAAACATAATGTAATGAATGGACCTAGAACTTCTGTAATTCTTTGTAATTATTTTGTTGCTGTTTTATGAATAACTGAAAGCAGTGTTTATTTTTACCTTTAGCTACTTGAATGACTTGGACAGGATAGCACAAACCAGCTACATTCCAACTCAACAGGATGTTCTCAGGACTAGAGTGAAAACTACAGGAATAGTGGAAACTCACTTTACTTTCAAAGACCTTCATTTTAAGTATGTAAATCATGCTGCATGGTCATCTGTCCATTAAAGTGCCTGTAAAATTATAGGATATGGTGTTCAATGTTGTAATTTAACAAATTTGTCTAACCACAAGTTTGATTATTCCCCCCTCTCCGATTTTTTCAGAGAAAAAAAAGAAAAAAATTCTCATGCTTGACCCAGTTTTCTGAAGGCATGTGAGAGTTGTTGGAGCTCCAATAAATGTTTTTGTTTTATTGAAAATGTTTTGTAAGGATGCTTTTGATATAAGTTAAATCTCAAAACAAAATATTGCATTTTCTGCCATGTTAAATAGCTGTTCTATTGGATTCTTGTTTTACATTGTGCTGGAGAACTGGAGGTTTATACAAATTTGCTGGTATTGTATGAAAGTAATTCTGTTTTCTTGAAGAGCTGAATTCACATATGTGATTTTATGCTGTATTTTAAGGCAGTATATTAGAGATGAAAGAATGTAAGTTACGTTTTCTGTGGTGCAGATTTTATAAAGTAATGTTAATATTTTGAGCATTTTATGTCCAAAGATAGAATCATAGAATGATTTGGGTTGGAAGAGGCCTTAAAGATCATCTGGTTCTTACCCTGCTGCAGTGGACAGGGACACCCTCCACTAGATCAGTTTGCTCGAAGCCCCATCCAGCCTGGCCTTGAACACTTCCAGGGATGGCACATCCATAACTTCCCTGGACAGCTTGTTCCAGTGCCTCACCACCCTCACAGTAAAGGATTTCTTCCTAATACCTAATCTAAACCTACTCTCTCTCACTTTGAAGTCACTCCCCCTTGTCCTCTCCACATGCTCTTATAAAAAGTTTGCCCTGACCCATGTGCAGCATTCAAGGTGAAAACACAAGGTAGTGTTAACCATCAGAGTACTCTTGCCTCCTACTGATGAGGAAGAATGAGGAGAAAACTCTGTAAAACATACATTAAATATGCATTTAGATTCTGCAGAAATTGTTGTCAGCATGTCTATATTATACATTTCCTTAGTATCTTCATGGAAAATATTTTTTCTCATGGACATGCATGGCAGGTACTGAAATGTGGATACTTCAAGACCATCAGTACTGTGGAAATCTGTTTTGTTTCCTTATTTTAGGGTTTAAGAATACAAAAATTGTATTAATCCACAAAAGAATAGCTGATAAATGGTAATGAATCTCTTGCAAACATAAGGAGAGTAGTCTTTAGCCAAGCCTCAAGGGAGGACTTCAGTATTCTCAGGAGCTCTCCATCTTCTCACTTACTTTCTAAGGTTTCTTTTTCCCTATTGTAGATGGGTCCAGTCTGTACAGATTATTGGGACTGTCACAAGGACCATGTGGTTACACTTCTGTACAATGTGTCTTTGAGCCAGGCCTATGGAATTATTCAGCTGTAATGTTGTACAAACACCTGTACCTGTGCCTTAGGCAATAGGCTTAATGAGTTATTGGGAGGGCTTGAAGTGCACTCTTACATAACCTTGAAAAGAATTTTAAGATGAACCGAAGGCATGAAAGGCTCAATTATACTAAGACAAAGGCACATAAGTATGACTAGCTGCACAGGATCAATTTCTTTCATTATCTTTTCTTTCCTGTTCTGCTGTGTGGATTTAGATTGTTTCAGCCTCAATTCAGCCTTCTCTATAAAGTGCTTAACATAGCTTTGATTATTGATTCAATCCAAAATGCAAATAGCAAGTCATCTTCATCCTGTTTCTACAGACTAGTCCGAAAGTTGAGTCTGGTTATTTACTACTTTTGTGTTCAAAGAACACTTTTTTGTAGAAGTGTTAGTTCTTATGGAAATTTAGGTCTCAGTATAAAGTTATAAAGCGTAGCATTAGAATTGACAGAGGTAATTGCTGAAATTTTAATTAATAAGGTATGCAAGTACAAAGTATCTTGTATGGATACAGCCTTTGCTAATAATTGAGAACTAAGAAGGAGTAGTAGGTGGCTGGGTTACATTTGTATAGAGTGGTATCCAAAGACTTCCCTTCAAAGATATTTCTGAAGGTAAGGAGCACCTCTAAGGAATCCTTTTTTCAGCAGGAATAGTCTTTGAAGTGTTTTTAGTATGGCATTATCTCAATGTAGCACATTAAAAGGGCAGTGAGCATTGTCACTTATGCAGTGGTTTACCCAAGCAGAAGACCTTGTTAGAGGTTACAATGTTTCTGACAGTTTTCCCTGAGAAAGCAAAGGGTCCTTCTTTTTCTTCTAATGTGTTTCCTTCTCCACTTACTTTTGCTGTGGTTTTTTTTTTCCAATTAAACTCTAGCGACTTGGAACACTTGAAGATAGCTAAAAATAACAGCTGTAATTGAATCCCTTCAAGTGCAATTTACAGTGTTTGTGTAGTGCACTAACATTAAATCAGTAGGGTTTTTTACCTGCCCTGCACTTACAATCTTACAATTCATGGAAAACAGGAAAGGGGGATAATAAAAAATACAGGTCAGCTTCAGTAAATGTGTCATATGTGAGACTTAATTGCATTTCCAAAAAATGTGTTTATTAGAGGGAAAATGAGGGTTATTTTTACTATGTAATGTTTATTTTGTCTTTGAAGATAATATCTTTTAAAAAATATCCCTTTTAAACATGACCAGCTGAAGAACAGGTTTTTAAGTTGTAATTTGATTTAGAAGAGAAAGGAGCTAAAACTCACCAGGATTGAGAGTCCACATTGTTGATCAGTATCTTTTATTATTCTAGACTTTTTAGTAAAGCCTAACTCTATTTTTATTCTATATAGATTACAATTAACTTTGTTAATGAAATATAATATTGTAATTAATTAATTTTGTTTAGCTTTCATCTCATACTTTCTCATGTTCTCTAAAATATATAGGAAGGCTTTTAAGGCTTTATTAAAATGGAGGTTTATACTGAGAGAAACAGTAATTCATGTTACTTTTTTTTGCCTTCTTTTTACGATGTTGTGCTCAGATTTACACAGCTGATGTTTTCAGATTTTATTGTTTAATATTCAGAAAGCTAGAAATTCCAAAGTTCATTCTCTGCTATGTACTTTTGTTTTGCAGAATGTTTGATGTTGGAGGCCAAAGATCAGAGCGGAAGAAGTGGATTCATTGTTTTGAGGGTGTTACAGCAATTATTTTTTGTGTGGCACTAAGTGATTATGACTTGGTCTTGGCTGAAGATGAGGAAATGGCAAGTACCATAATGCTGAAGAAGGGAATAGTTGTTGGACAGAAGCTAAGCTTGGAAGGAAAGCTGTAAATAGGTCTTTCGAAGTATTACTGCTTTATAAGATGGATGGGGTTTGTGCAAAAGTCTCAGTGAAATGAGTGAAGTGGTGACAGAATTCATGCTTCTGGGTTCCGAAGTATTTCCTCATATTCTCAGGAGTACTAAGAGACAAGTATTCTTTAGCTACACTTTCCATGTTCTAAAGGAAACATAAATTAATGAGGATACATGGTCAGTAATGCACATTTTAATCTCTCTGTGGATGCTAGAAATACATAGTAAGAAATTTTTTGACTTACCTGTATCTGTTTTACCACATTTTGTTTTCCTTTCCTTCCTCAGTCTTCAGTTTTTGTTTCTTTCTAACTGTGTTTCTCCAATCTCTTGTCTTAGTTGCAGAAGTGTTTCTCTTCCTTTTCCTTTCCAACACCCTCGGCTCCTTTCTCCTCTTTCAAGAGTTTACTCCTTCCGTGTCACTGTGCACAGGGTGCATTTTACTCTCTTGAGTGGTCTGAAGTGATGCTTACCTCTTGTATGTGAATCATTAACAGACTCTTGTGCTCTTCCTTGTGTTCTGCAACTTTCTATAAAATATAATTTGGGGAGGAAAGAGAAATAAGAAAACCTTTCAAGTCAAATATAGTCAAAGAAGGTCATAGCTAGCACCTGCTTCTTAAATGACTGGAACTTGGCCAAAGTACTTACATGTTGGATAATTTTTCTACAGAGTTAAATATTATGGTAAGAGTTAAAATACCTGCTTACTTGCTTCTCTAGCTTTGTAGAACGTTTTTTCCTTATTCTGGAATATCAGCTAGGTGCAGAATTTATTTTCAATTTCCAGAAGATCTAATCAGTGTTAAGACAAATTCAGGTAACTCAGCAATTCATGTGGAATATCTGTACTGCAAAATGTCACAACACACTAAAAAAATTCTGAGATATTAAAAACTTAAACCTGGAAATGAGAAAAAGTAGTTGCTTAAACCCTGCTCGTGGACGTGATCTTTGTGGTAGTCTTGGCCTTTCTGTATTTCCCTGCGGTAAAATGTGATTTTGTTTGCTAAAAACTTAGTTTTGCAACTGGTTCATTTGTAATTAATCTAAAATATGTATCCTGATTTTACTACTGAAGTCTGATAAAATACAAAGTGATTTTTTTTTTTTTTTTTCAATTACAGAATCGGATGCATGAGAGCATGAAGTTGTTTGACAGCATCTGCAACAATAAATGGTTCACAGACACTTCTATTATTCTATTCCTGAACAAGAAAGATCTTTTTGAAGAAAAAATCAAGAGAAGTCCTCTCACTATTTGCTACCCTGAATATGCAGGTATTGGAGGGGTGTGCAGATGTCAAGGGGTTTTCTGTTAAAATACCCAATTTTTGATGCACACATCATGAGGAGTTGTATAACTCTAGGCATCTAAAATATTTATATGACCTAAAGGTTGAAATGGGGATTGTTTTGATGGATCACAAATAATACAGTGTTGAAGTCTTATTAACCAGGTGAAATAATGCTGGTCCACTGATAGCATTTAGACATTACTGCTACAACTGTTCAGGCTCATTTATTTAGACCATTCTTATTTCTGATGTTCTCCTACTTCTGTACTTTGATATAAGTAGGAATTCCTGAGATACATGAGAGTTTTTTGAAAGGGAGTGTACATACATTTTGACATTGTGGCTTATTCAGGAAATTCATATCAAAAGAGCATGAATTCATTTAACAAGTCTTAGCATTTTTATGTATCATTTTCATTGTAACTTCAGACTACTGCATTGTACAGAAAAGGGCATGTTGGAGGTAAAAAGCTTAGGAGAAATGTGTATTACAGGTGTCTTTAACTGAGTGTGGGAAACCCCCAAACCTTTTAAAAACATAAAAATTGAAAGCACGTAACTTGAATGAAGGAAACAAAATACCCTGATCTAGGAAAGTGATGAGTCATTAATGACTGGTTCATCTGGCACTGAAGTAAGTGGAAAGAATATTCCTGCACCTGGAACTGAATTGAGTGCTAAGTTTTTATTCCTACAAATGCATCCAGAGGGTGTCCTTCCAGTTGCTGTGGAATTACTCCTTTTTAGATTTAGGTTAACTTTTTCCAAAGAACCACTTCCTTCAGAGGTGGTGTGCATCTTGTTCTTCCTCTGCTGGAAACTGCTTACTGAGCAATTTTCTTCTTCTAGGGTCAAACACTTATGAAGAAGCAGCTGCTTACATTCAGTGTCAGTTTGAAGATCTGAACAAGAGAAAAGACACAAAGGAGATCTACACTCACTTCACGTGTGCCACAGACACAAAAAATGTGCAGTTTGTTTTTGATGCTGTAACTGATGTCATTATTAAAAATAACCTTAAAGACTGTGGCCTCTTCTGAGAAAAGACAACAGGTTGTTAAATGGTAAATTATGTGCCTGAAAACAGGACTTAAACATTTGGAATATGCCCATGCTGTGTAAGACCTGCATAGATATACTTAATTGTCTTTTATTTTATTTTTAGGTTTGGAGATCAACTTCGCACAATTCTAATCTGATTCTTTTCAAGGTGAAAGAAGTACAAAATGCATTGTGCTGAATGGTAGATCAGTACTGTACTTGCCTGTTTTAACAGCTTTATTTATGTTTGTCTTGTAAATTTAAGTAATTAGTTAACACTGAGATGTCAGTTGATTGTATGTAAACTTACAATTGTAGTAATGTATTTGTATAAACGTTGAACGGAATATTTTAGTAACTTGATGTCCTCTAAAACATTCCTCTGAAATTTCCATGTTTTATGAAGATACTCTTAGACGAGACAGACACTTTTTCCCTTGGGATTATTTAAACATCTTGTAAAATTAAATTTTCTTTTCATCTTAAGGGTGCATGCTGCCTTATTCTTTATTTTGTTGGTAATACTGTATATGGCATTAGCTTTTTTGATATTTAAACAGCCTCATACACCTTCTCAGACTTAAAGAAACATAACCAATAAACTTGTTTTTTGCCTTAAGTTTTGAAAAAAATCTTTTTATAAATTTAGGATAAATGCAAAGATAATTTTAAAATTTAAATGAAATCCACAGTTTATGAAATCTAGGCTTGCAGTCTTTGCAGTGGAAATGTGACAACACTGGGAAATTGATGTGTAAGGGTCAGCTATCACTGAAGCTGATGGAAATGCAAAAAGGAAGTTGCTAGAACTATTCATATCAATAAAAAAAATTGATGCTGTGGTCTTTACTGAGTGGAGTGAATGGGAAAATTACCTTTGGGGTTTTTTAAATAGACAGTTAGCAAAAGCTGGAGTAATGGGTTTTTTCTGCTTACTTAAAACATAAGTTCATGTTCTCCTTAAAGTTTTTGCTATTTTCTGGTAATAAAACTAGTTGGATAACTTAATAACCATAGAAATATTGGGTTCTCCCACAAGACAAGGCATAGGGGCTTCACAGATTAAAGCAATTTCCTGTAGCATATAGCAGGTATTTTGGATAGGACTTGTAGTGACTTAGAAGTGATGATCCTTTAATTTCCTCTTTAGTTAAAGCCTCACAGTTTCTTACAAGTTAAAGCTGATTTTCTTCAGGTTATGCTTTCGTTATGTGATATCTTAGGTACATATCATCCATTGCCTTAGGGATAGTGCCAAAACAGATTTTTTTGATACAGATTTTAAAAGGAATAAGCTTCTAACTGTAAATAAGTTGATGGTTGTCTTTAAATGTATGTTGTCATCTAGAAAACATGAACATACCAAACCTGGAGATACAATTTTCTATAATTGTTAAAATATTTCAGGCAGCTACCGTACACCATAAGTTCTTTGAGAAGTAAATGAGTCTTGGAGCCTGTGGTTATTTTTCTATATTATCTTAGCATTTACATTCTTAGAAATGTTCCAAATATTGAAGTCACTGTTCTGTTGTTTAATTTTTGATTGTGTATGTGTTTAAGTTAGGCCTCTGCTTGAGTAAAACTTATCTGCACTTGTCATTCTTTAATGCTTTCTTTGTTAGATACAGAATTGCTAAATGCATTTGAAATGAAAGATTAGAAAGGAGATAACTTATTGCTGGAGGTTGTTAAATATGTTGATGCATTATGAGCTCTTTCAGCAGTTATGGTAAGCAATCTGTATATCCTGGGCTGCTTTTAATTGTGCTTTACAGTTCTGGATATGATTTTAAATCTCACTGAAATACTTTGTGGAATTGTATTTACACCTACATTCAAGCTGGTTTTTGTACTTAATGTAAAACAAAAATTGGGATTAATCAAATTAAATAAATCTAAATTTTGTGCCTTGCTTGAAAGAAATGTTTTTCATTAAATGTGCTGATGGAAATCTTTTTGCATCCATTCTGTGGAGGTAACTAGGTAGTAAAAATGAGAAGATAGGAAGTCAAGAGTGAATGTTAAAACTTTTTGCTAGAAGCATTAATTATGTTTATTCATTAATTAATATTTTTCTTTTAACATTTTTCCTAACACTTTCAGTTGGAGAATTTTTGGAATTTTATAACTAGTTGTTTATGAAGTATTTGTTTCTTAACATAGAACAAAATTGTGAACTAATTGTACTTCCTAGTCCACAGATAATCTTGCTTTTTCTGACCTGATGGGTGACCAGCAGGGATCTTTCCTTGTAGATGTGCTGCACCAGTTCATCAGTCTTTGTCCAGAGACAAAGTTGTCAGCTTAGCCCACTTCTAAGAAAAGCTCCAAGAGGATTTACATGCGGTTGTGGTGGGAGCCACACATTAACTTTTCACGGCAGCTGCACTAAGGCTCCTCTCCATCTCTGTTCCATCAGGAGCCTGCTTCTCTGGCAGAGCACCACAGAAAACAAGGAAATGCTGCAGGTGCACCACTGGCTGAGAGGGGCAGTGTTGGCCCTCAGCAGCCTGAGCTCCCTTCTCTTCCAGTTCCCCATTCCGCTCATTTCTTCCTGCAGAGTGTGCAGGCAAACTGCTTTCTCTACCATTACCCAGGGAAGCTCCCTCTATTACCTTAGAAATGCCTTCAGGCTATTGTAAATGTAGTTTATGTCAAAAATCAGACTTCTGTGGAGACTTCTCCAGCCCCCGTGGTCCTGTGCACATGTCTGTGGTTGAAGTCTCTCAGTAAAATGCAGCTGTCATTAAATGTCGTTATTTTTAAGAGGCTTAACACCATGGAAGGGTGGTTTGAAAAAGTGGCTGTATATGGTACCTATGGAATTTGGAGGTAATTTGATGTTAAATGTAGTAACCTCTCATTAACTAAAACAAGGTCCAGGACCACAGCATGGGAACAATGTAGATTTGCTGGATTGCTGTTTCTAGCTCCACATAGGCAATTAACAGCTTCATGATTTAAAATCTGCATAAAACCTTAGGGAGCAAAAGAGATCCATCTGAACAGCATGGTGACTGGTGTGCATTCAGAATTGGGGAAAATTAAAAGACAATTGTCTGTTTCAAATCAAGCGAAAAAGGAAACCCTGCCAAGATGTTGGCTATCCTACTGTGTGAATGTCTCTTGAAGTTGTTATACTTCATATTAATAACTAAGATCCTGTGGGTCAAAGAGTAATGCCAGGGTTGTAAGCTTCAGAATCTTGACTTTATTTCATTTTTAAAAAAGCGTAGAAGGTGCAACAAGAGTCTTTAAGCACGTCATCCTTGAGTAATTTGTAGCCTGTGCGAGTGCACTCACAGGCTGTGAATGTAGAAGATGAGACTGGTAAAAGAGGGACTTAGTCATGGACTATAAGCAGTGTTTGTAGTTCATGCAAAAGTGTAGGGGTTTTGCACTCTGGTGAACAGTAGTAATACTGAAATTTCAGTTGCATAGGTGCAAAGAAAGCATTTAAAGTTTTTGTCTGTGGAGTTCCTGCAAAGAAGCTGTCTTGACATAGCGGGAACTAGGAGCAGAATTTTACTCAGTTATATTTCCAAGTCATGAAAATATGCTATGCTTAAAAATGGCTGAGTTAAAATTCATTTATCAAGCTTTCTGTCCTTAGTGTATTTAGAAGCAGTTGGTCATGATTCCAGACAAGGTGTTTCTGCCTGGTTTGCTCTGGTTGTGTTTTCTTTTTTGTGGTGGTGAGAAGATTTTGACTGTTGCCTGACACAGCAGAAATCAGGAGTATTGGGCAGTAGGAGTAATTTACTTGATCTAAGGCATAGTTTAGGGTTATTTTTAAAAGTGCAGTCAATAGGTTGAGATCTATATGGGGTAGTGTATTGCTATACCATTCTTGGCCATATTCCCTTCTGGGTATGAGGACAGGAGAAAGTTGAGCCCACAGTGTAGAAAAGCACTTCTGTAGTAGAACTGTATTTCTCTAGTGCTGTGTGTCAATTCTGAAAGGAATTTCAGAGCATCTGTTACAAAAGAAAGGTTTATCTATGCATGGATGTACTGATCAGAATGTGCTATCTGAAATTTGACTCTTTTTAATTGCCATGGAACAAAAGGCATTTAAGACCAAATGCATTGTCACTGGAAGTCACTGCAGCTTCACAGAATTAGCTGTTCTCAGCTACCTTAGTCTTTAGTCTCCCTCCTTTTCTGTCCTCCCACTGAGAGAAGTTTGGGGAGAGGTGGTGTCACTGTGCTTTCCCTCATGGGTTGTGCTATTTGTGTCGACGTGTGAGGAACAGGTACCTTGAATCCTGCAGAATATGCTGATCTGTACTTTTGCAGATAAAGAACATGCAGATGCCTGATGTAAGATTATTATTCATATGGTACTGTAAGAATATGCAGATTGATTAGAAAATAAGTGTACTTAAAACTGCATGGGTTTGTATTGAAAAGCATGAAGAGAAGTCCAGGAAACCAGGAACCTGAGCAGGTGATGCTTTTCAGTTCTGTAGCTTCCAGTTCCACAGTGATCCACAGTCTGGTCAGAAGTCCTTACAACACAATGCCAAGCACGTCTCAAATACCTCTTCCAAACAAGTGTCCTCCTGTCTACAACATCAGAATGCACTGTGAGACAGTACAGTGCAAGTGACTGAGTGGGAGACACATTGCAAATAGAAATATTCTTCTAGAAGGTTTTGTCCATTTGTCAAAATAAAGTAACAGTGTTCTAGACTAAATCAAATGAATAAACCATCAGTTTTGTACACAGTTTCATAATAATTTGTCTCAGGAACTATAACATCTTCCTGTGAAAAAACTATGGTGAGGTACGGCCACAAATTTTCACTCTTCCTCTCTTCCAGTGTCGTGATTCTCTTGAAATGTGATTAAAAAAACCCCAACCCACAAAATCTATTCTAAAAACCCTATGAAACTGTCATTCTGAGAATGTTCATTTTGATTAAAAAATGCTAATACTTGTCCTGTAAGTCAGGATTTTTTTTTTTTTTTTTTGTAGATTAAAACACAGATGAAGCAATTCCTGGTTTGATTCCATAAATCATAAACTTATAATACCTTGTCTAACTTTCAGCAAGAGCTGTGTCATTAAAACACAGAATATTCTTGTGAGAATGCAATGAACTTCAACTTGGTGTGAATTGCCAAACTTATATTTCTATTCCTATTAATAAGAATTAAAGGTGAATTTAATAAAAAAATCTGAAGCTATCAGCTGTGTAGTTTACAATGTAAATCTGAACACTAACTGACACTGAACTGACAACCAGATAAAATATTAAAATTACATTGTGATTTTATTCTTGTAAATATTAGAACATGGGTTGAAGGTGATGTGTATTTGGCCTGCAGGTCTTAAGGTACCTGTAAGTCAGAAGGATATTTCATTATATCCTAATGATGTTTCTAATGATGACCTTTCTACTATTTTTGGCCTTTTAACAAAAATGTGATTTTAATCCTTCATAATTCTAGACAGATTATTGAAAAAAAATCGAATTTGTTAGGGACTGCACTTGGAGATGAGTACATGTGATCAAATTCCGAAGTTGTTGCATAGAGATTCTGCCAGTATCTTTCACAGCCAAGTTATGTTGCTTTGGCTTAAATGTCATTAGTTTGCCTTGTTTTTCTACCTATTAACTTAATTCTTTGTAAAGTTCTCAGCCTTTGGCCCGCTGATTCTATTTAAGGAATAGAAGAAAGTCATAAATTTTATCATCTACTGAGACAGAAAAACATTTTCAAGATGTTTGTAGTCAGTCGGGCATATGAGATTAATGTTCTGAGAAAGCATTAAAGAAAATACTCAGCAATGTTCTTCACAGCTCTGTCCAACATTTGAAGAAAGCAGCTTTGAGAGAATGTTGTGGCATAAAGTTAATTTTTGGTATGTTCTTGCCTGCTCTTGTCTGGAGGTCTAATCATAGGAAAGTAACTGAGGTATTTGCAGTTGCTCAGCTCCTTGTCCCTCTCCCAGGTGAGGCTGTTGGTGTCTGTGTGTTAAAGGCCCAAGCAGCCTGATCTTCCCTGTACTGAGGGAAAGGGTTCTGAGCTGCTCAGCAAAAAGAAATGGGCAGGAGGCACCCTGATCCTCCTGGAGAGGAGAGGGAGCACTCTCCAGCAGAGTGAGTGGAAGTGGAGGAGGAGGAACACAGCTGTACTTCTGCTCAGTTTGTACTTGAATGCTATCAGGGTTTAATACAATTTTACAAGTAGAGATGATGTATTTGGGTGCTGCTAGGAGACAGTTGTTGGTATGTTGTACACTTAATCTTGGAGCATGTTTTCCTATCCAGATTCTCAGTCCTTCAAGATCTTTCTTCCTCTAGTTAAAAGCCGTGCCAGAAGGAAATGCTAACAGAGCTGCAGAGTAATAGTTTGCTAGCCTTGGATGAGTTTTGTCTTCACCAGAAATGTTAGTGTTGCAGCATTTCAGAGATGATCTGAAAGATAAATGGTGAGGTTAAATGAGTTTTATAATGTTTTAAATATTAAAGTGCAGAGACAGGAACAAGCTATTTTATATCACTTCATTTTTTCCCCAGTAAATCTGTGAAATGAAGATGAATAGAGAACTCCAAGTGCTGTGTGACTCTTCCCAAGACCAGGTTGAAATACGACGCTTCCTTAGGCTGTAGGAGAAGCAGAACAAAGCATTTGTGTCTCCTGTGGCATTACAGCAAAGAATTGATAGCACTGGTGTTTTTAATCCAGTACAGACAGTTGACATCCTGGGCAAAGAGGAAAGAAATACTGGAATGGTATCAATGATACAGGACCCTAAACTACCAGGGTTCAAGTGCTCAGGTCGTTTGAGGCCAAGCTGTAATGGCTGCTGCAGATGGGTTGTTTACACAAACTGACTTTCAGAGAAAGCCTTGAAAGGAGTTACCTGTTCCATCACTTTCAAAAGGACTGCAGAAAGCAATGAGCAGTTCTGCTAGAAATGCATAATTTGCTTCACTTTAATGTTCAGCATTTCAAGTGAGTTAAAAGAGTTTTTCAAGTGATTGCCTGTCAGCTGCTGTGGGATAATATGTTTTCTTGGCCTTTGGCAAATGCAGTGTAGTTCACATTATTTAAAAGAACAAAACTTCTGAGAAGTAAGGAAAGCATGATCACTAAGGAACTAATTTGCAAAATTAAAATTGCATTTTAGGTAACTAAGACTTGCATTCTTCCCATAACAGACACATCATCATGTTATGCCATCATTTCAGAAACTCAATTTTTGGAATAGATCTATGCCAGGTAGCATTTCTCATTGTCATACTTTCTACAGAAGTGAGGGGATGATGACACTAATAATATTTTCTATAGTCCAGTTGCAAGGATGTTCAGCTGGCAGTTGGGATGCTAAGTCTCAAACTCAGTCTGATTTTTGAATTACATTTGGCCTGCTGAAATCTGAGAAAATCTTCCTGACGTGGGCAAGTAAATACTCTGAAATTGTTATCTTTACCTTGTCATGTTGATCTGATTTCATTTATATTATCCTAACCTCTCTCCTGCAAGGACTGGAATCTGTGTCACCATCACCAATCCTAATCATTCCTTTGCAACAAATGTCTGTATCTTCTACTAAGTAAAATAAATTCAATAGAAGGTCTCAAAGTGAGACCCTTACTCAGCTTCTCTCTGAACAAAAGCTGAGCTCTGTCACTATCCTGAGGGAGGACCTGAGCCAGTGGTGCTCTGTGGTGTGAGAATATTGCTGTTCCTCCTCTTCACCTTTGGATGATAACAAAATCATCCTTTCAGACTCTTTTTCCATAGATACCATCTTATTTATAATAGTTCACAATGTCTACTTCAATTTGAAATTAATCATTTTTTGAACTACCAGCTCACTTAAGACTGATTTGGTCATCCTTTAGCTACTTCTGCTTTGAACTGGATGGATTTGGCCTGAGGAGACTCTGTAAAATGCATGTGTTTTTACTCTCTTCATTCTTGCAGTTTTTTCTTGCGTCAGTTTCCATTTCTCCTTGTATATCTTGAATTGTGGAGTTATTTATAAATGAAAGGGTTTTAAAAGTGGAAAGCTTTTTTTTTTAATTTCCTTTTGGTAGGGTGGATGGGGATGGAATACGAAATGAGTGCTTTACTAAAAAATACCAGTTTGAATCATCTTAACAAGCTTCAAAATTTTCCATTCCTAAAGATTAGACATTACTTGAGAGGTTTGTAGATTACTAAACAATTGAATATGCTTTTTTGCAAAAAAAAAAATCAGATTGGAAAGAAAACTCATTACATACTAAAACTCCTTTTTGCCTCTGTCCTGTTTCTGGTCACACAAGAATAGTTAATTGATGACTTCATTAACTCATGGTGCCATTAGACCAGGGGTAGAGAGACGAAAATCAGAATACTGTGTTCATTGTGGAAGAATTCAGGTAGCACACTGAGGAAAGGCTGAATGATGAAACAGGACTGCAGGAGTTTAACTGGATAATGGAACACTTTTAAATTCCTGAATGAAAGCATGCAGCTTCCTTGCAAGGTGTTTGTCCCTTGCCTGAATTGATTTTAACTAAAGGCCGCTGTGAAGGCCTCATTGCCAACCACTATTCTACTTTAGAGCTATTAATCTTTGCTGTGTTCAAAAAGAGATTCTTAGGAAGTCAATTTTCCAATGGCCCAGGAGGTATAAGCTGGACATCTAAGGTGGATTTTTCTCATGAGCTTTATTCTGGAAGGCAAAATAGTAGAGTTAATGTGTCTACACAGGATTCTGTGCTTTAAACACAGCAAAGTGATGTTTATAACATTTCATTATACTAAAATAAGGTGCTTTGTTAGCCATTGTGTCAGCACACCTCTTCACTTGTATTCTGTGTTAGGTGCCCAGTGGTGCTGAATTCTTTGAAAGAGAAATAGCATGAGAAGTATGGTGAGAAGGTACAATCATTTATCCTCCTATATCGATTAATCTTTATTATCTGATTTGGTTTTTTATTGCTGTCAACAACCTGGAGGTCACACCACAGAGAATGATAATCATGCAACAGCATCATCCACATGTATCCTGTGTCACAAGGATGAGTTTGCTTCTGATACCAAAGACTGTAGGTAATGGAGGAGTTAGAGCTAAGTGACAGAACTCGGTAGTTCTGGGGGATGTTTGAGTAGCTTTGTTCAACGGGTCTTTGCTTTAGATCTGAGCTGCCTGCTACTCCCTGGAGGCTCCTCAGCTCAAGAGACAGGTGGGTAGTTTGATGGCCTTGGTAGTTTGTAATGCTCTAAAAAAATTTTGTACTCTTTGTTGGAAAGTTCTCCATCATCACTATCTCTCTTCTAGAGCTGTGGTCTTACACAACATATGAAAAATGCCTCAAATAACCATGCTGAGATTTGTCATTTTTGCCATGGGTTTAAATATGTCATGGGTGTAATTTAGAGGTCTTTTTTCCTTCTATGGTTTCTTTTTTTTTATTATTTTTCCTGTTGTTGCACTCTTTTCTGTGTTCTGTAGTACTGCAGCTGTGCTAAAGATACTGGTAAAAAAACCCCACAAGTACTTACAGCCTTGCTGATACATCAATTATCATGGACCACAATAATTGTTTGCTCTGCAGTTTAGAAATGTCATGTGTGTTTTCTTTTTCTGTTTTAGGACTGCACTTGAGGCTTTGAGTGCTTTTTAAAATTAGTTTTTAATTCACGCTGTCTGAAATCTCTCTGTAACTTAACTTGGGCTGTTAGCTCACAAAACACACTTTGGTAAAGCTGAGTGCTTCCATGAAGCTGTGACCAGTGTACCTTTCTATTTACAGAGTTCTTTTCCCCTCCCTAGTTAGTTATCTACAGCTACAATAAATGCACTTGCCAAGTGATTAATTGATTTAGGGGAGTTTTTATTATGGGGGTGACAGGAAATGCAGTGAGTGGATCTCGGGGAAAAGGAAGCAGCTGGGGATGCCAGTGGCTGTTGGATTTGTTATAGCTGAAAAATAAGATTTTAACATCTGTCTTGTGAATGCTATATTTAGTGTTCTGGAGAGGAAACAGATGGAAAGGGGCTATCAGATCTGCACACCATGGAAAGATAAAGAATAAGCCCTTTTAAAGCAATATAGAATCCTTACGTGTTTCCTCTTCTGTATCAGTTTCCATGTGATCATTACATGGTCATATACACATCCTCTGGCTGTCCTCCCTGCACTCCTGAGCTATGTCTTATGTATGATCAGAGAAGGTTTTGGCATCTGTTTCTGAGCACTTGCTGTGTTGTGTTCTTAAATGCTTTATGCCCCACTGTAAACTGTAATCCTGTGTCTTTATTGGGGTTGGGACTTTCAAAAGTGTTGGTTTCAGTCACTCTTACCCTGCTGATGGAACAAGAACTCCTGGCTGGCTGCTGTTTTAATGGTGGGGGCAGTCTGACCCAATGCAGTGGAGTGCCAAGTGTGAAACCATGCTAAATCAGGGATGAAGCTGTGATGGTCCAAGAGGAGTTAGAGGACTGCCAAAACCAGGCTTTCTAGATCTTTCCCATTTAAAGTGAACAAACTCATCCTGAACTGGAAGTTGCCTCGTTTCCTACACAAATACCTGCTCTGACCAAGAATGCAAAACCCTTTTTGCTTTGTTTCCATAAATGATCATTTGAGGTGAATTATCTGGAATAGCATTTAATGAGAATAAGGCATGGGGAATACTCAATTCCCCACAGTTATTTGGGACATGTAAGAGGTCATTCCACAAAGTGAATCCCAGCCAGAGGAGTCTGCAGCATGTGCAGTGGACATGGTGATTTACTGGTGGGACAGAGTTTCACTGCAGTAAATAAGCTTGAGGCGTTAGCCTGGTCTGGAGAGGGATACAAATCCTCTTTAGGAGAAAAATCACCAACATCAGAACACATCACATTTCATTCCTCAAACCAACATCAGAGGTCAGGAATTTCTCTCATGACAGAAGGTGCTGTAACTAGAATACAACACTAAAATGTACCTGACAGTGCTGCCCACTGCTTTACTGACAACATGGACAGGAGTACATTGTCTGTCCCACACAGTTGAATTCTGCTTCCACTAAGGTTAGAGGATGACCAGTTCATCTAGTGCTGACTTACCTGGGATGACCACAGGTAAAGCCCCATGCTGGCCAGTAGGTCAAGTGAGCAACCACCTTTTAACATGGCAGGACTTACAAAGGATGTTGGCTGATGCATAATGGTAGCAGAACTTCTTAGCATATTTAGTGTCCTGGGAGCATTTAACATGGTCTCTGTTTAGTCTGATGCAATTAGATCCAAATGCTGTCATAAACAATAACCTCATGTAATACTAGCAACAAAATGGTTCTGTATATTTTTAAATCGTCCTTTTATTCTGAGTTCAGTTGCTTTTTATTTATTATGTATGAGTATATAAACATTACCATGTGCAGTATAGGTGAGAAGGGTTCTTCTACATATCAAACAGTCCCTTTTCATGCTGTAATGTGCTATCATGTGTTAAAGATATTTTCTGTAAGAACAAACTGGAACTTCTTTTCCACTAATGGAAATGGCATGAGGTATTACTCTATTACTGAAAACAAAAGCCAAAACTGACTTCTGTAGAATCTCTGAAAGACCATTTCCTGGCATATCTCACTTACTGTAATAAATTTCTTGCTTGAAGTTGCACGTGAATTCTGTGGCAGAGCAAGTGCATATGAGATAATCATATTCAGCCTTACTCTTTAGATATCTCTAAAACTGCATTATTATCCCTCAGCCATTTCTGAGATCTGGTTCTCTGAGCTGCAGTGATGTACTACAGACTATTTATTTAGTATCTAATTATCCTCATGTCCTGGAAAGGTACTGAGCCTTTCTTTAAAGGCATAGATTAGAAAAGCAGCTCAAACTTTCCAAAGACACAGAGTAAAATACTGATTTAGAAACTAGATCTGTAACCTTTTTCTTGGAAAAGGTGTGCTTATGTCCTTTTAGAAAACATGTTTATCTCAACCTTATCTTAAATTAGTCGGGTTGATCATATTTTCTCTCTGATAAAAAATAGCTGACTTCAGAGTGGTATTAACTTCTCCACAGAAAATAGATTTCATAGCTTCTCTTCAGATACAGTGTTCTCAAATCCTTGTGTAAGGTAGTAAATGTTATGTACTAACGCTTTACCATATGCTCTGTCAGCAATCCCGTTAAAGTAAAATTGAACATCTTTTCAAGGATTCATAAAAGCTGGTACTAAAACCAGCTGGTAGCTGAAACTGCAATTGCCAGACCTGTTCCAGCATGACATACTTTTTATATCCATTAGAGAAAAACAGAACACTTGTAACATACCTTGCAAATAGAATCTGTGTAGAGTTGTGTCTCTGCTAACTTTTATAGGGATTGTCAGGGAGGGCATTTAAGTCCTTCCAAGTACTGCAGACTGGCTTGTCACCATACTGTTCTTGCTTGTGCTCAGCGGTGGTTTGCCTGGGCTGTGCCGTGGTTCAGCTGCAACACCAACTCCAGCTTTCCCTGGAGTGTGTCTCTCATCTGCCTGTGCTCGTGGATCTCGTCTCACACTCACCTTGGCTATACCTCATAGGAAGCAGCACAGGCCGTGAGAAGCAGATTTGTTCGAATAAAATGCCTATTGCTAAGGGTGCAATGCCCAAGGTCTCTATTTGACGGGATGTTGCTCTGAACCAGCTGCTCCTTTGGACCCCTGCCCCTCGGCAACTCTAGGTGCACTCCTGGTAAAGAACCAGATTTGCAGAACTTATTCACCCTGGGAAACAATGAGGATACATTTCCTTTGGATGCACATTCCTGGTGAAAACTAAACCCAGTGTAGACACACACCCCTTGTTATCACTCGAGGGAGACTGTGCACACATCTCAGCCTCTGTGTATCACTGGTGTAGAAACAAGCAGTAGCCTGTCTACTGTCACCATGCCCAGTGCTCCTATTTCCACTGAAGGTGCAGTCTCCTGGGAGCTCGTGCATCTGGAAGAGAGTCCTGCCACTGCTCCCTGGACCTTGGAAATCCTTTGTTTGCACTGGTCAGTGAGGAATCAGTTCAAAGGAAGATGACCTTCTGCTGGTGGCCTGAGCTCATGATGCCATAGTTCACTTTTAATATAGTTTGGTCTGTAAGAGTTGTATATCCAAGGCTAGTCAGTACTGGTGTGTTATTAGTGATCTCTCAACTGAAAAGGAGTGCACACCCCTGTGTGCAGCTTTCATAATAAAATTATGATTGTATTAAGTAGTAATTACTGTTCTGTCCTTTTACAGGCCTTGTGAGCTGTTGTGGAAGGTCAGTTGTTTCTCTGAGTCTCTGCAGCAACAGCAGAGACAACTGCTCACATCACAAATTGGCTTTTACACCTCAGCCTTTTTCAACTGAAGATGCATTTCTCTCCTCAAAGAAAAACTCCTTCTCCATGGTCTTCATTACCCTTCAGCTCTGCCAACGGACCTAGAGGCTCATGCACTTGCTTTAAGAGTCTCCTAACTCCTCACTGTTGACATGCAGGGTGTTTTCTGTCATCTCCTTAAGGAGAAGGATGGTGTGGGGTAGCCTTTCTTCCAGCAGTGTAAGGTGCCTGAAAGCACTGTGCAGAGAGCTGTGAGCTGTGTCACACCACCCCAGTGACGTGTTCAGCAGGCTCAGCCTTGTCCAAGGCTGCCATTCTCCAGACTTCCCTGTCCACTTTCTTGCACAACCAGACATTGCACTCATCTGTATTGTTTCCATTTCCCTGCCCAGAGCACTGAGCTCTTCTCCACAGTGAAAGCTTTCTGCATGCACAAAATGTCCCACAACACATAAGGGCACTTTATAAGGACACTCGTATAATACCAGCTGTAAGCAGTGTGTTGCTTTTATTGACCATAAAGGTCATCCTTGTTCTACAGGGCTATGAAAGTTCTTGTGAAAGCTCTTAGGCTGCTGGAAGGCAGCTCTTTAGCTATGGCCAAACTTCCACAGGTTCTGGGTGTTTCTCCTTACTGCTGGCAGCCTTTTATCTATGGAGATAAGGTGTTCCTCCATCACAGCTCTGTTTAGCAACCTGGATTTCTGTATCAACCATCTATTTGGGCTGCCTTCTTGGCAAAAAGCTTAATATTTGTGAGAGGTGTAGAAGCAGAAAAAGCTCCCAATCAGAACACTCAAACTTTTTTTTAAGATTTATTTTTGATAAGGATCCAGCCAACCTGTGTAGTGAGGAGACTGGGAAGAGGTTGTCAGCTGTCTCGATGGCAGCCTACTTGTCCTCTGCCTGGACACCTGCTATACCTGTAGAGCCAGAAAAGTGTCCTGCCTTGGGGTCTTCTGGGGTAGGAGACTCGAATTAGAAAACAGCACCAAGGAACTGCTCTTTTCTTGGTGTCCATGACCTTCCTTCAAATGCAGCCCATCAGAGAGTCTGTTTTTCTATTGCTCCTTCTTCTCTTTTTTGCAACATTTGGTCGATCAATCTGCTACTGCATGACCCACGCTTAATTGTATGTGCAAGCCTGGGGATAGGTGAGGCTAAAGTCCCAGATCTTTTTATGGTGAGGGCTCTTTGTGACTGAGGCAGGAAGGTGATGATGTTGTGTTCGAGATGTTTGAGTGCATGCAGTTATAGCATATGGAATACTTAGGATTTCCCAAATGAGAGGAAAACTACCACAGAGATGTGAATTCTTAGATGCCAAATGGCAAATCTGAGAATCTGCAACTTCTGTCTTTGTCTCAATTCAAGAAATACTGGTTCTGAACTGATGGGCGAATAAAACTCTGGTGAAACAGTATGGAATTCCTTTCAGGAATCTTATGGCAGATACCATGGCAGAACAGATGCTGTTGACATGGGAAGAAAAGGAAAAGAGCAGATCTGCTGCTGGAGGTTTCTGAGGTCAAATCTTCTGAAGCTGCTCTGCATCTTACTACAGGATTTGATTGCACAGTCTGAATTTTGTAATGTTTTCATAACTGTAGATGTGAATCATTCTGTTTGGAAAAGTAAGTTGTGACCTCAATTTGTTTTCTTACTTTTTTTTTTTTAATTAAAAAGTGAATAAAAATAGAACATAAGATGATTATATTTTTCTTTCCAGTCTTTGGTGCTTGATTGTGCTATATAAATCCACCATTGTATTCTATTTAACTTTGTTCTTCAGTAACAAAAAAACAGAGCAATGAGATTTAGCAATTGTCCTGTTTGCTTCTATATCTGCACACTGGTCGAAACATTCAAGGATGTTGCTAAAAATAAGCATCCTCTTCCTGCAAGGCAGTGAACTTGGACTGTAAAGTGCATCTTTCAGGGAGGTACATGAAGTAACAGGAAACCAGCTTGGTCTTATTTCAGTTTACTGGTGCTTGGCAATGATGTCACCCTTCTAGAACAAGGGTTAGGCCCTGAGAGCAGGAGTGGTAATTCTGTTCCACAGTCCTGTGTTTCAGAGAAATGACCTCTGGTTAATTAGGAAGCTGAGCCAATATGCAGTGAAAATGGGAAGGCAGGGTCATTTGAGCTTTCTTCAGGGACATCTGTTGTAATCTGGAAAAAAAAAAAGTGTCTCTACCCATATAGGCTTTTTCCTTAAGTGATGAAGCTTGTGGTAAATCCCAGGTATTTAATGTTGTATTCCTTATGTCAACAGAGTTAATATTTTCTTTTTCCAAGTCCTTATTCCCTTCATTTCTTCAGTTAATGGAATCACCTGATAATGTGAGCAACAAATTTTGTGCTTTCAGAATACTTATGTGTTGCTAAAAAATGGCAAAACCAAGCAAATAACAAAAAGAAGAAAAAGAAGAAAAACTAATCTATTATCTCAATAAAGGAAGTTCAGGCTCTCTTCAGTTAATCTCTTATTTTCTAGAAAATAATGATAACTTTAACAGATGAAAAATTTTCTTTTGAGGTGCCTTGACTCAAGCTAAAGGTATTTGTTTCAAATGAAACTTGTAACCCATGCGCCTATTTAAGGAGATTACTTTAACAGCAATGATATTTTTGTGTTAGCAGAAAGATTATCAATTATAACCTGTATTCCAAATTCCAGTGCGTTTTCTTACTTTTGCTGGTTTCTTGGGATTTTAGGGTTTTTTCCCCTCCCCTGAGCAGGTTGGTCAGGTCTGCTTAGATGTGTAATGGTTGCACACTAGACTCCTAACAGAAGTCTAATCCCAGAAATTATTCAATTTCAGCCCTGAGGAATTCCATTTTTCTTACTTCCTTTTTTCCAAGTGAAAGACATTTTGGTTACTGTTTGAAGAATTCGATGTTCACGTGCACTTGGCTCTAAGAGGAAGGATTGTCCTCATTGCACTGATAATTTTCGGCTACTTTTTGCATTGTGCTTTTTAACACTATTGAGAAGTGTTTTACTTCAATGCAAACATTTAATCAAGATTCATCTGAATCTTATTAATCCTTAAGTTCTTCATTAATAAATATATGTTATGATACTTATGTAACAGAAATTATTGGTAGTGCGGTGTTACAGACATTATTCACGCTACAGAATTTATTCATATAAATATATTAATATACATTCAAAGGACTTTTTAAAAAGAAATAAACAGTTATTCCCTTCCTGTGAGTGCAAAACTGAAGAAGAGAGTGAAAAGAGTCACTGGGGTAATGCATCAGCCTACTGTAAAACTCATTGTCCTGTTGTCAGAATTCAGTGTCAGTGTATCCCATATCATCCACATAGGTAGTATATGTACCCATCACACAGTGGGGATCCAGCATCCATAGGCAAAAATAATATGTTCAGAAATTAAGGATTGTCACTGTCGTACACAAAAGACAAAAATCCTGTAGATTATGGCAAGTTTGCTGAGCAAAGAGCTAAAACCTATATGTGTATGACTCCGTCTTCAGAAGGCCTTGCACCTTTATTTCACATTTTGGATAATTGTGCTGTTCATATGAAGTATCTGTGTCCTGTCATGTTGAATATGGTCAGGTGTCAATATATGTAATAGTATTTCCTTTCTGTTTAAAGAGAAGTAAACAGTGAAGCTCTGACTTGGTTCTGTCTAATACCAGGACTCTCAGAGTTCCTGCATGGCTGATGCTAACTCTATTCATCTTGTTTAATAAGCTGCCTTGGTTCTGACTGTCAAAAGCAAATGAAGATTTTCTCTTTTACAAACTGCAAGAACGAAAGAGAAGTTGTTCCCAGGGTTTCAGCATCCAAGTATTAGAGTGCAATACTCAGTATCCAGTGAAAGCCCCTTTCTGCTGAAAGATCTGAGCTGCACGTGCTGTTAACTCCGGCTGCTTTCAGGGTTACTGAGACTGATTCGATATTGGGGATTTGGGATCCAATAACCCCAAAGTGAAGATTACACCTGATCTGTTGGAAACTCTCTTCAGTCTTTGCAGTCTAATACTTTCAGCTGCATTCAAAGGTGATGTAAATCACATGCACTTCACTGCCAGGCATCATTACTACTGTGAGATAGGTTTGCTTATTATTCTGTCCTCAAAATATTATATTGCTGCTTTCAGATGAGTCCAAGAGGGAATATTGCATGACTAAATCATGTCATTAAATAGCACAGCTGAAGTCTAGCAGGAAGGGTTCCCAGCAACGTGTTTCTGTTGCTTGAACTCTGCAAGCTGGTGGTCTGCTGACTGTGTCTTCCCCAAAAGACAATGCTGTCTTGAATTTGGTATGAAAACACTTATCTGTTGGGAGAGAGAAAAAAAAAGATTTTTTTTTTTTTTTTTTAAATCTCAAGAGTAATTCAAAACCCCCAAAACTTTTGAAAATATTGTGAGACTTTCAGTGAAGGGATGGATTCTAGTTAAGCAACCTCTATATTGCATTTCTAATTATGACTGAGATCTATGAGGTGTTTTAAAGATGAGTATATTAAATCACAGACAGTTTTGAGAACTTTTCCTCTTCTATTTCCTGTGAAAATGTAGATGATCTAGCAGAGAGAGGAAGAGAAGTAAAAAGCTCTTTATCTGGCTGAGCCAGTACAGAGACAGCTCCATTAACAGCTCAGGGAAAGTGCTACAAGCTATAAAGAAAAGAGCTGATTAACACACATATCTTGTGTGTACTACCCCGATTTGCTGCATACAGACCTGACAGTGTCTTTGGGCTTCAATATGTAACAATAAGGGAGGTGAAGAAAAAATGATGAAGTGGCCTTCCAAGATGGCTCTGACTTGTGTCTGGAGTTGAAAGTATAACAAATACTGTTCAGATCATCAACTTTTTCATAATGAACAAGTTCAATGGCTTTCAGTCTAGAAATCCAGGCCTAGAGGGACATCTTTGTTCTCCCATAAATGACTTTAAGACCTGATGTTGAGTCTACTAATGTTATTCAGAACACTTGAATTGACTTTTGTATGCTTTGGATGTAACACTTCATAATCAGAGTAATTCAGAGGAGATGAATCCCTTTTCTCTTAGGAAAATAAATACAGAAGTCTCTTATGAAATTTTCACATGTGTGACCAGGGACTTAAATAGTCCTCATGATTTGATTTCCTTCAGGAAGTAGAGAGAAATAGACACTGAACAGACAAAGCCATTACAGGAATCATTCCCCTGGTGTTTAAGCTCAACCATCAACACATTTGGAAATGTGGTAAAAGTGACCTTTAAGAAACATGAACTACAATCATGATATGGAATTTTTAAGATGTATCTCAATGTTACAGCAAAGATGGAAATTACGTCAGAAGCAAAGATGCACATCTGCCATTTAAAGCTTAACATTTTAGGATGGCAAATTATCTATTACCAGCAGAAACAGGTTTTTATGTCCACACTGACTGATATATTCTTGCTGGTTTATTTCATTCTGTCCATACAAAGAAAGTGTAATCAGGTGTTTTTCAGCAGAGTTTATGGCTGCCTTTCTTCTTTGGGGTAATATAAAGCTAGTAGAGTATGGTAATGAATTTGGACCTATTCTTTAACAAAATAAAAGTAAATACTACTCTAAGCAAATACGTAATGTGCCTGATAATCAGAAATAGGAGACATAAAGCAGCTTCTAAAATTAATCTTTTTCTTTTTGCAGCTGACCCTTGTTTTTTCAGACCTAGATTTGCAGCTGTCTGTGGATGAGAGGGGAAAGAAAAGAAGCAAAGATCAAATGCTCTTTGGAGTATTCTAGACCAGACATTCCCTAAAATTGACATACTTAAACAATTTTGATATTTCAGGCTTTTGTCGATTCCTTGTGTCTACTTTCTCCAATCAATATCCAATTTCACAGCAGCAACAAACATATTGCTGAAGCAAAGCAGCACAACTGCACCAATGAAGGAATAGGATATCTTTTTTTTTCTTTCTTTTTTTCTGGTCTGCTTTAATTCTTCACAGCAGCCTTCCTGTCTGCTTTGACTACTCCAGACACCTGTAGAACAAAATCTATTTTAAAAATTCTTCAAACTAACACAATGCTGGCTTTGCTGCTCATTCATAAATGCTGCTGAAGATGAGTGGGAGAGTTGCAAGCTCCAAAGGTTGTCTGGTAGGTCTAACCATACCCTTCCTGCAGATCTAAACTCCTGATTCCCCTCCATGCTCTTGAGACAACACAGGCTCTTGTGATAAGCCAAGCCTTCTCCGTAATGTGAGTGATGTTACACAAGAAGTATTTTCTGCCCTTGTCCTCTGCCTTGTAGAATAGGGGGTGGAATTCAACCCTTTCTGACTTTCTGGTCATTTTGTCATGTTGAGTCTCCAAGAAACTGAGCTGCTGTGCACAGACACCAGGCTGCCTTTGGCCCTGCTGTGTGGCCATACTTGGACACGTCAGAGCTTTGGAAAGCTGAGGGAGGATATCGCCCGGAGCATGGCAGGGTACTCTGAAAGCACCTCAGGGCCACGAGTCTGTGCTTCCCCCTCCCCTGGGGCTCTTCCAAGCTGGATTTAACATAATGGAGAGCCTTTCCTCCTTCCCCTCTGTCAGCAGTTCTCACAGATGATTATCCACAGACAATAACATTATTGTTATGGCTTGCTATGAATTACAGAAACCTAGCGTGACTGCTCTGGCTGAAGAACAGCATGGACAGCAGCAGCACATTTGACTGGCACTGCAATATCTCTTACAGGATGCACGTAGAGTTTGGAACAGAAAATTTGGGGTTTCCCACCTAGGAAGGCTGAAATGAAAAACTCGTTCCACGATGCTAACGCACAAGTGGGAGACAGTGAAGGCTAGTGAGCTGTTATATTTTTCTTTGGTTTAAACCAATTTGATCTCAGAAATAATATTTAAATGTGGTCATTATGCCGACAGCTTGCTTCCTGGGGAGGTACACACAACTGTGCTGAATTACTAGTGTGTATTATAGCAAGGGGTTAAAAATTACAAATTTAAACTTTATGCTCATTATTGTGGCTCTTTTAAACACACGGAAAGCTAAGTTGTTCAGCCATGTAATTTAACCTGCTTACATTAAATGATTGTGTGTTTATTGGGTACAGTAAGATGAGAATTTTCTGAAAATCTGTTATTGCACTGGGTCTTGCAGTACAATATCGTCTGTGTGTTGTCATTTGAAATAATACACAGTGGAAGAAAGGCAGTGGAGAGGGTATTGTTACAAATAAATGGTGAAAGATAATACAGTTTATAGTGAGTTTAATGGTTCTCAGTTCTTGCCTGCCTTTTGCCCGTTCTTGGCACATGATTTTCTTGATTTTGCATTATTTCTCAGAGCCATTTCTGGAGCAGTTTAAATGTAGCACACTGAAGTGTGGTTTACAAGATCATTTCTAATATTGCTGTACTGCTCTGCTTCAGGAGGAGCAACATTAAACCTCTTCTTGGCCTTGTGAAATGATGCTGTAAAACACAGACTGCTGATAGCTAAAATTTACTTCTGGATCTCAATCTTCCTTTCATGTGAAAAATGCAGCCCACTCCAAAGGCACAGAGGAATTGACAGGATAAAGCATATCGAGAGATTATAATTTAGTGAATTAGTCAGAAACAGAAGTACAGGGGTATTTTTGGAAAATAATAATGAGTCAAGGAGTTGCCTGGGACAAAATAGGACCTGGTTTTTCACACATGAACATGCAGTGAGTGGAGCAGCATAGCTGACATGAATTACCACTGTCAGCTGAGCTGTGGGATTAGCCATGTGTGTGCTCACAGTCAAGGGTAAATGCAAAGTCAACTTTCAAGGTGTTTTCAGTTCATGTGCTTTACTTTACAATGGCATTGGAGCAGCACAGAGTCGCCTGGCTCTGCAGACAAGTGGTGACACACTAAAATCCCATTGTTACAGTGTTTGCTCAGGTAGCACGTGTTACAAGTTCCTTAAAATCCTACCTAATTTCTCACTTTTATCTGAAAATTTATATATAAAATTTTTGAACTGAAGGTGTGAATATCCACTCAGGGACCTCTTTGTATTAGGAAAGCATATTTGAAAATGTCTTCAATATTTTTCTTCACTTTTCTTCTTTCTAAATATTAATGTACAAAAAGTTTCAGTCAGCTTTAAATTTATTTGGGGACCCCTCTCTCTCCTAGGGTTTTTATGATTCAGAGTGCAATTTTACCACGAGTGTTCTTGAAGCATTGTGAAAGCTTCCTTCTGAATTATTTCTGACCTTCTGGTATTTTACGAAGCATCACATTTTGCATCTGAAATATTTTTAGCATGATTTGTATCACATCTGGTTTTCCAAAATAATAGGGAGCCTCTCTTGATACAGATGGAAAAGTGATAAACACCTGAAAGGGAAATAAAATGGACAAGTTATGAGTGATATTCTGTGTTGGTTCCCCTTCTATTAACTTCATTTCTTTTGATCTCAGGTTCAGTCTGTGCAGAAAACTTGGAGCCTTTTTTTATGCTTTCCTATTTTTTTGGGGCGGGAAGAAGGGAGTGTGGACTGAAGAGAGGAGGGAACATCCTTTGGGACTCATCAGGCATTCATCTTCAGCAGCTGAAGGCAGAAATAAAAATCTCTTCTGGCTTGGTTATTTCATAATTTAGCATTTTTATAAGTTTCTTCCAACCTCCTCTGGAATATTAAATACTCTTGCCATAGTCCTGGCAGTGTGATTCTGTGTGTGACTATCTTTGGTTTTTCCCCTACATGCAGCTGCTTTCAAATGTGTTTAATGACAGTAATTTGCTGAAACTGACTCACTAAATTTGTCCAGGAGAAAAAAAATATCATTCTAGATTACTTTTTTTTTCCTGTTCCCCCAAAACACAAATTCAGGGATGAATCTGAGTCCTCTCTCCCCAGCCAATCATGAGCTCTTACTTGTACATCAGGTTGTCATCATGGGGTTTTTCCCTACCTGAAAGGAAGAATTTCTGCCTGCTGTGTTTTCTTCCTCAACACCTGGAAACAGCAGTGCGGCCTGGGCTTTGGGATTGGGGCTTTGCATGGCCTGGCAGAGTCCTGGAGCATCCCCTGGGCTGGGTACCAGGTGCTGCCCATCCAATGATCTTTCCAAACACTGGAAAGATCAGATGAATTTGCACTTCAGTCTTCCCAAAAGATGCATTAGGATTAAAACTCCAGCCCTGTAATTTCCTTCTCATGGTGTTTCTCCTCACACTGAAGTAAATGACAACAGGATCTGACCAGACAACAATAATTATTTCCCAAGGATGGAAATGGGCACAGTGGGAAAGTACTCTTGCAGCAAAGATTGTAATGCATGAAGAAGCCAGTGGTTTTGGTTGCTGAGGGACTGCTTTAGTCCTTAACCCCCCCCAAGGCTGGGGCTATCTGTCATGCTCTGTCACTGCAGACAGCTGGTGCACAGCAGGCAACGACTGTGTTGCTGTAGGCTTTTGTGTTGCTTTAAGATTTTTATAATTAAATATGAAGCAGCGGTTAAGTATAATACAAACTCGACAGGATGTTTTCTCAGTAAATCAGCTCAGTCCCATTGGCTTAATTTACAATAGTCAGCTCGCTGATGTGCTGGGATCCTGGCTAGTTGTGCTGATCAACATTGTTTCACTGCTTTTTCTACACCAGAGTGTGAGAGTGTGTGTAATCTCTTGATTCTTGCTTTATGCTGAGGCTACAGAACTTAGTCAAGGTTATGGAGCATCTTGTTGTGTGTTTTCAAAGCAGTGTTCTGCCTAGTGTTTCATGGTGTTATGATAACCCAAATAATAATAATAAAAGTTCCAGGGTAAATGATAAGTTGGAGAGGCATGCTGTAGTGATTGTAGTCTGGTGTTTGTCAGGCTTCCATGAGTGGGGCTTGGGCTCAGCTAGGGAGCTGAGAGTTCAGGGATCTCCTGCTGCCATCTCAGTCCTTTAGAAGGGGCTGTAGCCTGATGTGCTCCATACAGAGGGAAAGATTTAGCAATGTTTGCCTTATCGAGCAGGTTTGGCTGAAATTTGCCCGTAAAGTACCTTCTGCTCGTTCTCTTTGGCTTCAGAAGTGGTTCCATTTCAGTGAACGTGCATAAATGTATATCCAAAACCCATGTATTAAAAAAGAGTTCTAATATTTGTTATAGTGGGTGGCTCAATGATTCCCGATAATGCAATCACAGAAATTAGTGTCACGAATAAAATCGTGTCACTGGAATTGAGCTTTGCATAAGTCTGATGTTTGACTGTAATATTTTCCAAAGAAAGATGTTATACAACCCATCCAGGTTCTTCTAGCATACACATATATACAACATTTTAACTAAATGTAGTACAAAATGTGTCCTAAGAATTTTCAGATTTAGTTTACTTGATATTTTTTTTTATATAGTTTTTGGCAGGGAGGGTTGTAGAGAAAAGCATTTGGTGTGTTCTACATTTCTTGGTTGGTTTTGCTGGTTATATAACTTTCATCTGAAAGTGTAAGACTGTTGTCTATCTTTATCCCAAGCCCATGTTTGATCACCCGTGCTATGGTGCTATATTTACTGTGGCAAAGCACACAGAGGTTTAAGCAATATAGCAAATATCTCCAGGGCTCCCACTCCCTCCTTAGCAACTCTTACCCCATATTGCATTAGTCAACCACTGCCAGAAGCAGACACTGTTATATTCACTAAGTTATGCTCAAGAATTTGTGTCACTGGGACAATTTAACATTTGCTATTGTTGTCTAAAATAAAAATAAAGCAAAACTTGCGACAGTATTAAAATAGTAAGATAAAATGAAGGTCTTTAATGGAAGCTTCCAGGTGCCCCCATGGTTATGGGCACACCTGGCCTCAGATTTCTACAATTTTTCTAAGTTTAGCAAATTAACATTTGTCTAACAAATATTGTCCAATTAGAAGAACAGTTGATTAGGCAACTTCCCCCCAGGTTCTGCCCCACTGGAGTTGTTCCAGGGGCTTTCTTGTTATGTCTTCCAAGTTCTAGTGGAAAACAAAATGTCTTTGTCAGTCATCTTCTTAAGAATAAGACTAAACAGAATTCCAAGTATGCATTAGAAGGGTTAGCTTATTATTCTAAAATCCAAGAGAAAGGGCAGGAAAAATACAAGGAGCTACATAACCATGTATTAACATTCTACAAAGCTACAAAATATGAAAAAAATGTATAAAAAGCTAAAATCTTTAGGCATCACTATAAGCATGGTGACAGTAGGGATGAATTAAAAGACAGTGCTTACTCTATTCCCCTGAGTGGGGTCACTGAATTGCACAGCGCCTGTCTCCTATGGTTCTACCTTTGTTCCCAAGACAAGCACATGATGGAACCAGTGTTGGAGTTGGGGGAAACAGTGAAGATGCTGGAGAATTCTCGTGAGTAGCTGTGTCCATTGCAGAGGTCAGTGTCCAGGCTTTCAGGTGAATGAATGCTTTGGTCAGGACCAGCCACCTGGCACCACAGTGTCTGTCTCCTCCTCTGGCTGGAAATGGCTCTGGAGGCAGAGCATTCCCTGCCACCAGAGCTGTGCTCCCATCTGCTTGGGGTGTGAGAGAGGCAAACCTAGTCCAGGGTTGTTCTGGCAATGTGTTAGAGTGACTGTCTGACACCGAAATGTGTTGATGTCTGTCATAAGTTCTGAGTATGCTGTGTTTGTGCCTTGTAAGACCAAACCAGTGGGTAGATCCATGTACGTGTTCAATCAGGAAACGGTGAAGCTGGATAAGTTTTGGACTTCTGAACTTGATTTTAATGGATCGAGGAGTCCTCTGTCTTATTTTTTTTCTCTATCTTCAGCTTTTTATGAAAATAAGCAGGGATGTTGAAACACTTAAATGCTTTTAAGTTGGTTTTTTTTTCAGGTGAGGACTTTTAGCCACTGCACAAAATGAGTCTGATATCCCTCTGACACCACCCAGTGCATCCATCCTCAGTAACAGGGCAACAAAATTTAAGTAGCTGCTACGTTGAACCTCTCCCCCAAATTTTACTGGAGGAAGGACACTTACCACTTTGTTTTCACTATTTCTTGTCTCATAACTCCTCATTTTCTCTCTAGTAAACCTGAGGTACTTTGATGCTCTCCCTTGCTATTGAAATGAGTGGAAGAATGTGCATTTGAATCCCAGCCTGGTTTCAATTTGGAAGGAAATGTAACAAGACTATAAAAAGCAAAGGACTGCAGTGTATGCAATCCACATGAGGCATTTTTCTAGAAGTGAGGCATCATTACTAAAGCCTGCTTATGTCATTTTGATTTTTCTGAATACATTAGGAAAAGGATAACATTGTCATGACACAGTGTCTGGTGGCCTTTATATTACTTTTCTGATTAATTACTTTATGGCTGCTATTCAGGCTCCTAGATTATGTAGTTTCCCATATTATTCTCAGTGTGACCCAGATTATTTGTTCACTTAAAACACTGTGCTAACACTATAGAAATGTAAAAGATGCATCCTACCTCAGCTCCTAATTAAGCAAGGTGTCTTGTGGATGTAGCCATTATTGCTTTTGACATGTTGAACATTTCAATTTTTATGACTCTGGTCAGCTACTTTGTGCAGATTTTTTTTCTTTTTCTTGTATCATTTGCTGCCTTTAAACAATAATCATGTAAACTTAGAGCATGCATTTATTTTTCAGTATGAAAAAAGAACCTGACAGCCATAGCTATGCTTAGGTCAGACACACATTAGAAACAAACTTACAGTAGCCTTTAGGAAAAAGAGATGTGGAAGAAATGTTTGAATCCTTATAAAAAGAAGGATAGATTTTAGATTAAAGCAGACTTCCTACAAGCAGTAGATGTGGTTTTTTCCTTCAGAAGATGTTCCATAGCTGTAAAGGTGTATAATTTCGGAGAATGTCACGGTTGTCATGGTGATTGCATTAATATTGCATGGGCATAAAGTGTGCAATAGCATCGTGTCAGTTCCTCCTGCCCTCAGGCTGCCACAAGTTACACATTTTTTCCTTCAGAATTGCATTAATTTTCCCCTATGAACACTCCTTTTGCAAATATCAGCTCTTTAATTGTTCACTTTTAATTCACATTGATAAATTGCCACTCTGTGCACAGTCTGTGACAGTGAGAGCAGCCCTGAGAGAACGACTTGGGGGTGTTGGTTGATTAGAAGACCAACTTGACCCAACAAGGTGCACTTGCAGCCTAGAAAGCCAAACGTGTCCTGGGCAGTGTGGGCAGCAGGACAAGGGAGGTGATTCTGCCCCTCTGCTCCACTCCCATGAAACCCCATCTGGAGTTCAGCATCCAACAGACCTCAACATGAGAAGGATGTGAACCTGTTGAATGGAGTCCAGAGGATCCATTAGATTATCAGAGGGCTGGAGCACAGCTGAAGGCAGGCTGAAAGGGTTGGGATTGTTGAGCCTGGAGAAGAGAAGACTATGGGGAGCACCTTCCAGTACCTAAAGAGGCTACAAGAAGAGCTATGAAGAAACTCTTCCCTGTGAGGGTGGTGAGGCACTAGAACAGGCTGCCCAGGGAAGCTGTGGCTGCTCAAGCCCTGGAAATGTTCGAAGCCAGGCTGGATGGGGCCCTGAGAAACCTGGTCTAGTGAAGGGTGTCCCTGCCCATGGCAGAGGGGTTTGAATTAGATGTTTCTTCCAACCCATCCATTCTACGATTCTGTAGTTTGCCGTAAGGAAGAGACTTCTATAAATGTAAATTCATGATTTAGTTGCATTGCTCAACTAAGACTGGAAGAAAGAAAGAGTTGTGGATGTGGTAATTTAAAGTTAGGACACTATTATTCTCTCTTTTATCTGCTACATTTATGTCCTTTCCCCTCATACTTTGGTCATTTTTCTGTCTCAGGTTGAACTTGCCCCATTTTGACTCTGAAATCTTGGCCAATGGTAATCAGGCAGACCTCTACATTATCTTTTAGGATAAAACAATAATAGTAACCAGAAAACCACAGAAATTCCCATTGGTTCAAGCTGTGTTACAACTGTGAATATTTTGCTAGCTCTGCTCTTCAATGCAAGTTGAAGTTTGTGGGATAGGGAAGGTCATGGAGGTACCTTCCTCCTCCGTTCTCTTCAGGTAACTTCAGTGGGCTTTGCTAAAGCTCCTAAGGATGCAAGAGGTGTTATCTCTTCTGCTTCCTGCATACATTGGGTCTCATCGAAAGTAGAAAATGCCGTGTTCACAGCTGATCCCAAAAGCATGTCCCCTGCGTGTGCACGCCTGCACTGCCTGCACAGGGCTGAATCCCATTTTGTTGTGTTCTGATAAAACCCGTTTTGAAAGGGCAGCTGCTGCAGCACTGAGTTCCCTGCTTGTTACTGTTGTCTGAGTCAATAACCTTCTGCTCCTCCATCTGTACTAGCTGTCTTTGATTTGGATGTTCAGTTTAGGACTTCAAAGCCCTGAGTAAAGCCTGTCTGTCCAAACATATGTTCGTTAAGTGGCTCCAGAAGAATAATTTCTCTCCCGTTTCTGTATGGTGACCACTCTGGCACTTTCAGTGCCTGTAGCAGTGTCCTTAGAGCAAATGGGAGAGGAAATCTCCTGCAATGCATTTGCACTTTATATAGGAGCAGCTCATTGTCTGCTCTCCTTCACGTAAAAAGTGTGTTGATCAAATTTCCTGCCTGTGCCACAGCCCAGCTGATACACTCAGCATCTCAGAGGGGTTTGTTAGTTGTACCTCTTCAATATTCATAAACATAAGGCTGTTTTTCTGCATGTAGCATGCTGTGTCCTTATTGCATAAACTTGTTTTCACCTTTTCCTTACCCCCTGGCTGCTTTCTGCACAGCTTCAGCCCTGCTGGTAGGAAAGTGGGTGTGCCTGGCCAGAGCCTTTCCCAGTCAGCACCCTTGAACTTGTCTCCTCCTTCCTCTGCACATGCTGGGCTTTGCTGGCCTGCTGGCTCTGTTTGTCCTCAGCTCATGGAGAAGTTAGCAGCTGTCTGCCCCTGGTAGCTTTATAGTCCATTACATTCCTACTTTTTCGTATGAACAACCTTGCCTGGAGTTTGGCATAGCTAACTCTCTGTTGGATAGAGTCATAAATACTTCAGTTAGAGCTGCAGGTGTAATGCCTTAGATGATGAATAATGGGAGATTGCAATCAATTCACTTCTAAGAGCCTTATAACTAACACTCATAGGGGAAGGCATTTTTCTTCCAACTGTTTGGAGCATTAAATCCAAAGCTCAGCATCAGAGACCTAGGAGGGCCCATCAGCAAAGTGTCACATGCATTAAGCCCAGAGCAGAAAGCCTGTGCACAGCAAGCACCACGGTATTTAGGAAGATGCACTAGCTGTGCTCCAGATCACTTACTCAGTATTAAAATTCAGCTCCTCAGCCTTCTTTTTCAGCACCTGAAATATTTCAGCTGCCTTTATTTTCTGTTCTCTTTCTATTTAAAGCAAATCAGGTTTATTTTTTTCAGCGCTAGCTTATGAGTCACTGTTAATGGGAAGGTGGAGCAGGGCCAATAATGCATTTGATTGAGAAGATCTGTTCTGCTGGTAGTTTTTGCAAGGAAAGGAAAACCACAAACTGCAATAAATTTGCTTATTAAATAAGCATTAAAGTTTTTCCTGTAAAATAGGATTCTTCACTATTTTTTTCCTGAGTCAGTGAAGTTTTGCATTTCTAGAAATGAGAAAGTGACTCATTACATTTAGCCAAGGGTTTTTAACTGGTAATACTATAAAACAAACGCAACACATGGTCTACCAACACAGGTCAACTTCATTGATTTAAGAGGCATTACCAGAGATATGCACAGATCTTCCCTTATCCTTTGTAAAGGCTGTGGTGTTTTCACTAGCCCTGTAGAACCAGAAAAATGAAAAACCCTTAAATCTTTTAGTGAGTTTCTGGCAATACTAGAAATGGAAAGCATCAGAAATCAGGGAGGATGTAGGTGTCCCCAGAAAAGACACCATTCTGCTCTGCAGAATTATGCCTTGCTGACATCTTTTGTAGGAAATAACTTCATCAAAATGAAATAAGAAGAGGTATTGCTGTCCCTCTGGCAAGCACCAGTAGAGCTTTTGTTAAACACATGCACAATATATTGAGAGCTTCATTGCAAATGCTGCTTCATTGCAAGCACATTTCCTGGAGGGTTTAACAGCAACTAGAGCTTCATTACTAATTCCTCTAGATATTTCTTGTTGCTGAAACGTGCACTCAAACTGCAGCATGGCCTGTAGCCTGGAGGCTGTGAAAATCCAACCTTGCCATGCTGTAACAGTCCTTTTGTGCACTGCATAGGCACAGGTCACATAAATAAATCTCTTTTAAAAATATGATAGTGCTGCTGGTTTTAAAGCGTGGCTTATTTCCATTCAATGTAGTTTTGGTTCTGCTCTGCTCATATTTAATATAAAAAACCCCCACTTTTAAAGATACTGTCAGCTATTTGTCGCTCTGAGAGGTCAACAACCTTCCAGGTTAACTAAGCTTAGCTGTGCTCTTGGTGGATTTTATGCCTGATATCATCCCTGTACGCACTGCTGGTGTGTATTTACAATAACCATTTTATCAGTATCAAGCATATTAAGCACAGACACCTCCATAGTCTGAAAAAGGAGGCAGTTTTGATACTGGCAACTCTCTATATGTATGATGGGCACCTGCCCCTTGTTACTCTTACAATTGGTGTGTCCAGGGTCCCATTTGCTATTCCTGGAGTCAATAGTAAGTGCCCTACTTGCTGTGAACAGATTAAAAACCTTGGGTATAACTACTTTACCCTGTCCTGTAGATAAAGTCAATCTGTCCTGATCGAAAGACTTTCAGATCTTGCTGTGTGTTCTCTGCTTGACACTTTATCCATCTTCATAACCTTGCCTCAAAATGCCTCTTTGGTGTCTGATCAGCAAAGGGCTGACACTGCTTTCATTCATCTCCACAAAAGCAACATTTTCATTGCACGGGCTGGTGGCCTGTGCTGTGTCAGTCTAGGGCGGGCTGAAGTAGCAAGGTCCTGGTAACATCACTGTGGATGAAGTGTAAAATGCACATAAATCTAGAAACATTAAAATGTCTTTGCTTTCCATGCTGTGTAGTTGAAAGTACAGCTGGAAAAGGATATTTTCCTCTTTGTCTCAGTATAAATGTAAGCTAATGACAAATTTGTAATGGATTCTTAACCTGTGACAAAAATCCTGCTGTGTATTGATCAATAAATTGATTTAATTTCCCCAAAGGGAACCATAGACTCAACATTATCTGCTGGGGCAGCACTGCAGGAGAAAGTGATGTTGTATAGCAGTATAGGGAATGAGGTATTTTAACTTACTGTTTTATTGCTTGCTATCTTGAATAATGATTCCTACACCACGACCCTGGATCAAGGTAATCTGCAAAAACCATGAGAGGTCTGACAGCATTCCCCATCCTGCTCTGTGCTCTGCCTGGTGCTCCCTGCTTCAGAGCAGAGACAGAGTCTCTCACCCTTTGCTTCCTCCTGGTATGGAATGGGATTTGCATCAGGCCTTGCTGCTGGAGGGGTGGCCCAGCTGGGAGGAGGGATTTTGGAAGGCCACTGACACCGACTGTCCGGCTGTACCCACACACGGGACCAGATCCAGGAGTGGCTTTATTAAAGTCCCTTCATTTGTCTGTTCTGTGAATTGCTGTCATTCTTCCCATGGAGAAAAGACACATCATCAAACTTGGCAGAGGGTGAAAACCTTACTCATAGATGCTTGCTCTGGCTCTGATATCCAGCACGTGGAAAGGGTCAAAGTCCTGGGGTAATGGTTCAGTGAGCTGAGCTGACAGAAGGCAGAGATGTACATCCTGCTTTCAGGGAGCCTGTAATATAGTTTGCAAGTAAAACTGAGCAAAATCCCTCCCACAAAGCATTTTCCAAGATAGCAACTGGGATATCTGGTGTTTGAAGGGGTGCCTGTGATGCAGGTTTCTGGAAGTGGTGGGATAGCTGAGCTTTGAGGAGAGATACTGTGCTAGAAGTGAACAGAGGAAGCAATGTTCTGCTTTGCACTCCAGCCAGCAATAATCTCTTTTCCTGCTGAATACTGCATTTTTCCATTATAAAAACATTAATCTGTGGGGTATTGGGACATGGTCAGATCCTGCCAAGAACAAATTGTTAAGTAGTTGCTGTGCTCATTGCCTCTTAAAGCTGTAACTGTTGGTTTTCATTTTGCAAAATAAGTATCATGGGGCAAAAATGTATTGGCTGTGACATTATAACTGTTTCCCAGAAAGATTAATTCTAAACTGAGAGACTTGGAAACAAATCATTCTTAGAAGGCTCTGTTTGTTTAGCAGCTGTTGTTTATATATGAAACAAAGGAAATTTGCTTAAAATTGTATGATATGCCCTTATATTTCAAAATAAGGCTTATTTTAAAGTCTCTGTTTTCAATTGGCTTTAGGTCATGGTACAATACATGAGTTTCAGACTGACAAGGAACTTGCCATTCCTTCACAGGCTCTCACCCTTTAAGGGATCAGACTCAAACGGCACCATCCAGAGGCACCACAGCAGCAATTCCTCTCTTAAATTGTGCCCTTTGCTTTCTTTGGAGACTCCAAGTACAATCAGCACTTCAAATTCCCACCTCTGTGACCCTGTGGCTATCCAGCTCTCCTAAAGGACATGAGAGAAAGAACTTTTCAAACAGGGATGTGCACAAGCTGATAATCTCACTTAAAGGCACTTTCTGAAACTGCCAAAAAAAAACGGTGCCAGGGCTTCTGTCAAGCGTGTTTCCAGAAGGTGCCTGTTTATTCCACGGGTCAGACCTAAAACCCATCACATGCACAAGCCCTTTCCCTCAAATCAATTTTCTGTTGGATCTATTATAGCATGATAGCTTTCAAATAAAAAAATAGCAATAATGAATATGCTGAGATAATGAAATAGGCAATAAAGGGAAGAATCTGGGAATGCACAGTTTGCCCCAGCCTCGGGGTTCGTATAAGCTGGCACAACTCCTGCCAAGATCAGTAAGAGTTACAGTCTTCTACAGCAAGATCACTTCGTCCCTGGACTTTATTGACAGTTATGGTTTTTTGCAACCTAAAAGTGGAAATACTGTCAAATACTACATCAGCTCATCAAGCAGCTTATTTTTTCCTGCATGCAGTTAGATATTGAAGCTGTTACCAGTCACTGTAATGGAAGCTGTGTCATACTGCTCCTATTCCCAAGCTGATCACAGTTTGGGAATGTACATGTCTGTCTTCTTGTAATGACAAATACTGGTATTTGCTGATGATAAATTCTGCAGTCATTTCAATAGTATTTTTGTTGTAATTTATAAGCATTTGTAAGACTGAGACAGCAGTAGGGATAATAGAAAACCTAATTCTTAGGACCTGTGTCTACAAAAAGAGGAAGGTTATAGGCTCTCCAAGACAGGAGTCCTTTGAGCCCTCTCATATTTGGCTGGATGAACTTTCCAGTAATTCTAGTGTATTGAGAAAATGCTGGATTTAGTGACAAATTACTTAATAAATCCTTTCTTTAGGCTTTTAGTTGGTTTCCACCAGAGAGAGATATTTAATTTGTCATTGACTACTCTCAGGTATGAGGCTACCTCCACAAATCTTTTTGTACTGTCACCTCTTGGCTGGTTATTAAATTAATGCTGTCTACAAATTTATTTGGTCATAAATTATTTGGTAATTATTGAGAAGTTCTTTTCACCCTGTGTGTCAGACAGTTGTTGGGAAATAAAATGGATACAAATGATTTTTTTTAATGGCAATTTAAAAGTGCTTGGGAATAAGTGGAATATAGGAGAAATTGCTATGTTAAATATCTGAATTTTGCTTTTAGCATAAACGCAAACTAAAATAAGGTCTCTGGACTAGACATCAAACCTTTTATTTATAAATCAGATTCTTAAGAACTGTTATATTTTTTCAAAGTAACCTGATAAGAAATCTTATATCTAATCAACTTAATTAATTGCTACAGCAGTCTTCTTTCTTTTATTCCGAAGTTGGAAATGAATAAGCGCCTAAATGCCCTCAAAATATGTTTGGCTTCAGAAACCTTCTTCAGCTTCCAATATTTACAAGCAACTAGCAGCACTGCCATGGGGATGTTGTCTTTGGCCCAGCAAACAGAGATGATATTTCAGGTTTTCTTTCTCTAGAAACACTGTGAGTGCCATTGGGCACTGAGCACACTGAGGGTCTGTAGCCTGGCTCACCGTGACTTTGCCTTGGGAGCTGAGGGTCTGTGGTGTGAACAGAAGGGTTCTGAAGCTGGAGACAGTATGGACTCTTTAGGTGAGGAGTTCACAGCAGCACGTGGTGCTAAGATGGAGCTCCCCATCTCCACTGCAGAGCAGATCATAGAACATCCTGAGCTGGAAGGGACCCACAAGGATCATCGAGCCCAACTCAAGATGCTGCTCTGCAGGAGCTGCTGCCTTTACACTCTGCTTGTGTTTCTCTCCTGAGGAAGGTATCAACTCCCAACAACCAACCATCCTCCAATACGAAATAGAAGTCATCCAGCTTTCATTATTTTTATGATTTTACGTCACATTTTCAGTGTTGCTTGTCAAAGATCATTTACATGATGGCATCAAGGAAACAATGAGGAACATTAAGTTACTCATGATTAGCAAACAAGTATCACAAGCATGGCAAAGCATAAACCCAACTGCTGTATATGACAAGATACTGTCCTGTTTCCAGCCAGGACAGGATTAATTTTAGCATAGGCCAGGAGTGATCGTGGCTAGGACCCAGAGGTTATTCTATACCACGTTGTTATTTCTGGGGCTGGGGTAAGAGGGTCTTTTTCCGTTGAGTAAATGTGGTTGAGGAAGCCCTTGGGTAACACCAGTTCTGAGCATCACCTGTCTCTCTCTTGTACACTTGAAATTTGAGAGGTGGTGATCACAAAGGTAATTTTCAGTGTGCGATTTTTATTTATTTGGACCTGCTGTTCAATCCTAAATTTTCATTTTTGTCAGACAGAGCATTCCTATTGAAATATGCATATATTCCTTAGTCTGAAAAGCTGAGCTGATTTCAACCCTTTTTTTTTCGCTGTTCCAGGTCCATGATATTTGAAGGGTTGTGTGCAAAGAGGGTTAAGTTGGACTTGATTTAAAGGAGAATTATGTCAGTCACAGAGTGAGATAAGGACTTAAAGTAGGCACAGGTGCATCTCTTTGCTGATAGAATCTGTCAGACCATGTGAATGAACACAAACAAACCTATTCCTGCTTGTTAGACATGGCAGTGGAGGATAAGACCTGGAGCTTAATGAAGAGAAAGCACAAGCTTCTCTTGTCGGGCTGTGTGGAGATGGAAGCAGATAACCTGGAGGTTTAGCTGCACTTTCAGTTAATCCATGTGAAATTCTGCTCCGTTTCATGTAGAGGTTGGCAACAGATTCTGTACACTCTCCTTTCCCAAGTCATTATCACAGTACTACAGTTCCTGCAGTCAGGATATTGCTCTTTACATGCAATCAGGTTAATTTTTAGCCAGACCAGTCTGGTCATACAGACAAATTGACAGTTCTCTGTTCGTTGTTTGTCTATTCTTCCCCTCCACCAAGTTTAAAGCAAACAGCAAAACCAATCAAAATAAAAGAAAAAGAAATATTAAATATTAACCATTCAAAATTTGGGTGTAGCTGGACAACCCTAAATAGCATAAAGTTCTTGGCCATTTTATGACTTTGATTTGAGTTTCATCTCATTTTCAATGCCAGGCTGGATAGGGCTTTCAGCAACCTGGTCTAGTGGAAGGTGTCCATGACAGGGGGGTTGAAACTAAACTACCTTTAAGCTCCCTTCCAACCCAAACCATTCAGTGATTCTACAATTCTATGTCCTGAAAACCTGGAGGATTTGCACGTGGAACACTCCAGTACAGTTCAATAGGGATGTGCCATCAAGCCAAATCTGTCAGTAATTCTCAGCATTTTTCACTTGATGATGTCTGTTATCACTGAAACTTTTTTCTGATTTTGCTCTGATCTTTGGTAGCCATTTATGCTACTGTAAAATGTTACATTTGTGGCTTTTCAGGTTAGTTAGGAACAGACCAGGCTTAAGGCTGTGGTAAGGTGTTGAATGGCAGGATACAACCCCACAGGTCTCGGTTCCAGGTGACACTGTGCTCTCTGCTGAAGTTCCATTGACCGTGGGCCCTGCCAAACTGGGCAGTGACAAGTAGGGTCAGATTCTGAGTGAAGCTGAAGCATCCACTTTACTTGATGAGATAGGCACCACTCTTCTAAAATTTTTTTTTTAATTCTCCCAGAGGCTCAGAATATGACCAAAAGGCCAGATTTGTCTTAGAACTTAAATCCATTAATCTTGCATTTCCTCCCACCATATTTTTCTACCTTTTTCAAGTTAGGGGTTTCTCAGTGGAGATACTGAGTTGTTAAATGCTTCTTAGAGGAGTGAGTAGGAAGGCTCAATCTGCATGTGTATTTTATGTTTGGAGCCACAGCTTTGGTGTCCTTTCTCATGCCTTCGAGACTGACACACTACTTGCAAGAACTGTTAGATGAAAACCTCAGACTTTGGTAAACAAACAGACAGATCTGATGTTTGCATCCTTCAAACTCATTTCACTGCATTCAGTTTTCTCTGAAGTCCTCAGAGAATACTGCTGGATGTCACCATCCTGCTGCACAGCCCAAAAAATGCATGTCTGACATTGAAACTCATTGCTTTATTCTGATCTTCCCACTTTAATCTGCAAAATTCTTATTGTACTGGCATATTTATCTAAGGAAGAGATAATGCCTCTTCCATGGTTGTCACTACTGGAGAGCACTACTGAAACCTGTCCAAGAGAAATACTAAGTTATCTGGACTATAAAACTGGTATCTTCTATTTCATTGTTTTTCACTTTTCTTCTCTTTTCCTGATGAGCTGTAGATAAGGTAAATTTGCCACAGGTTTATGAGACTCCATTGTTCTTTTACCATGGGAGTAAAAAAAGGAATATTCTCAGAAACCAAAACCACTCTTCTCCCCAGAAGTTTCATCTTGACTAGGATCGTCCTATTGGAAAAATTCAGGAAAATATTCACCACAGAAGTTTCACACTGGTTTAAACAAAAGTATTTTTAATTATACAACTTAAAACTACTTTTAAAGAATGTTTCCTCCATGCCTCTCTTTTGTTAGACCTTAGAAGACTGTGGTTCCACCCAGCTTCTCTGGAGAAGAAGGTGACAAGACTTGTGAATTCATCTCCCTTTCTTCTGTAGGATATTAATTTTTTTTTCAGATTTTCTGTAAGACTTCCACAGCTTCTAACAACACCTGTTCAGCTCAAAAATCCATGTGAGAGAACAAGGAAACAGACAAACATCACTTTTGCTGCTTGCCATTTAAATCCTTTTTTATGTAGTTATTTAGGAGAAACATGACCAAACCAAATTAATCCCAAGGTCCCTTGACTGAAGAATGTCCTGAATTTCAGTGTTTCCAGGGAGTGAATTCTACACCACACAACAAATGTGCAGCCCTGAGTTGGTGTCCTTGGCTCATGCAGGGTGTCCTGCTTTGGCTGTGATTAGCTCCCAGCACCCAGTGTCATCCATTCATCTCTTCTGTTTCATCCCATCCCATTCACCTTTAAAATTCGTTGCTACACTGAACTTTACCTCCTGCTTCTATTTCTCTTCTTTTAAGCCAGCTGTGAGTTTCTGTGCTGATCGAACTCTCACTGGGAGATAACTGCACATTGTTTTCATGATCAGCAAGGTCTCTCATCGACTGTCTTGTCTTACTAGAAAAAAAATCTGCAAAATATTCACAGTAGATTTAGCTCAAGCCACAGACTGGGCTTGAGGATAAAAAAAACATAATGAAAAGAGAGAACTTTTCTCTATATCTTTTCCCTGGACTGTAAGTGATGCCAGCCAGCTCTGCTGAACAAAAGCATGGCTTCAGAGCTTCCAGTGGCAATGAACTTTCCTGTCTTTACAAATGCAGCCATGAAATTCTTCACACACAGAGTCAAATGCATCTGTCCTCTCACAACCTGAGTCGGCTTTGTCAGCTGGCATCCTTTTGTGCAGTCCTGAGGAAGCAGAGTGTTTCTCTGTATCTGAACCGATAATTTTGTGGGGCTAATTTTAGAGAACTTGAGGGTGGAATTTCGTTTTTTTCCCCATTTCTTTCGCACATGAAATTTCAAAGTGTCTCACTGAGTTTTGACTGCTTGTTTTATTCCTTATGTCTCTTCAGTTATCATTACTCCAGGATGATTCACATGGCTTTCTAAATGCATATGTTTGGATGCCTGTTGTGGGGAGCTTAGCAACTGCGTCACGCTGAAAGCCCAGGCTGGCTGAGGCACGGCTGACACTTAACCTTTATTTCTCTTTACAGGAAAAAGGTCACTGCTGTGAGCTCATGACTGAGCAATGTTCTGAAATGTTTGATTATCCTGCTTTGTACCTCTGCCTTCTTCCTCCCACAGTCTTCTCCTTTCCTGGTCACTGTATTTTGTTTTTTTACTCTGTTACCTGTTGTCCTTAAAATGCAATTTTGCAGCACTGACATCGAGGCACCAGAGGTACATCAACAGAACCCTTACTCTTGGACACTAGTTCTTCATTTTAATTATGTAACAAGAAGTCACAGGTCAGCCTTTGCACTGTCACATTTCAAACGACTCCATTATTTTTTACTGAATTTTCAGTGAGTATAAACTGAATGGACAGTCTTCAAAACTCAGGATTTAAATCTCAAGCCTTGCCTGCAAGTCACTTTGACAGAGTCTTGGCCTAGATTCAATTCATTCTAGTATACTTCAGTCATATCTTTTATTCATAACATTAGTTTTTTGTTTTCTTCTTAAATCTGCCAGCTAAAATAATTTCAGATAGAATATTTTATTTTTGGTGACTGACGGACTGACTGATGATTTCTAAAAAATGTTTTAAAAAATTAAAAAGGAAAGAAAGGAAGAATTTAGCTTTTTAAAACTATGTCTGCCATCAGCGTGTGCTTGCCAGCCTTCTCAAAAGTAAATAGTAACACAGAATGAAAAAATGCTTGTTAGATTTTAAGCACAAGCAAAATCATAGACAGAAAAACTGCAAAAAGCTTCTTGTTTTTAAGAAAAAAAATTGTCTTTTAGAGAACAAATTTCTACCACAGTTCATACAGATATAGAATAAAAGGTGTGTAATGGGCCAAATGGGAAAGGTAGACACTGTTAAATGGGTATGTACTAGTTTGAAAACAAACTAGTGGGAGATCGCAAGTCAGAATTACAATTTAATAGGAAAATTAAAATAAAAGCAATAGTACAAGAAACAGAGTCAGGATACAACCTGACACCCTGTTAGTCAGGGTGGTGGTAGCAGTCCCAGTGAAGTGGTTCAGTTGAAGCAGTGATCCTGTAGAAAGTCTGCTCTTCACCTGCAGGTCCAGTGGTAGCTCTTGTCCTCTGGGAATCCAGTAGGCAGGGCTGAACTGTGCAGTTCCAAGGCCCAGGTTATATCCAGGTGGGAATGCTTGGCTCCTCCCCTCTGGGCAGAGCATCTCACAATGGGATGAGGTAATTCCATGGTTCCTGCAGTGGGTTCTTGATGGCCCATTGACAGAGAGAGCCCCCGAGGGAGTTATCAGGGGTGAGTCATGGAGGAAATAACAAACACTGCCCCATCTGCTTTAACAGCTTGGGAAGATGATAATAGAATACATCTTACATTATAACCTAGGACAGGGTATCAATGGAAACAGAGGCCCCAAGTTTCCCTCGAATTGTCTGGGAATTATAAATAAGTGCTTCAAGGAAAGCTTCACACACTGTGTGCTTAGAAATCAAATTTACTGTATGTACCCTTCAAGCAATTATATTCAAACACTTTGTATAGCAAAGCCTGGAGACTTTTAGGACAGCATGCTCTTTAAGTCATCAAGGTGGTGGTGCTGGACCAGCCTTTGGTGGCTGCTTGGCTGATGCCAGAGCTCCCATCTGCTCTCACTCACACCACATGGAAATCTGCTGTGCTTTGTTTAACTTTCTACCTTTATCTTTCTTTACCTATCTACCTTTATCATCTACTTTAGATTATTTTACTAGGTTGTGATATCAGTGTGATTAGGTTAATCCTCCTTGCCCACTAGCAGCTCTGTGGAGTATGAAACACACCACAGTAATAACATGCCCACCCTGAGTGGAATTCAAGCTGGGCTTGCTGCAGGTCAGCCTCTACTATGGCAAGGAACAGTGTCAGTCCTTCAACCGCTTGGGAGAACCTGAATCCCAAAAATAAAAGCCTTCCTTTCAAACCCTTTGCTTTCCTAACCTGTTAGTAAATAAATTCAAGGCTTTACATCTGCAAGCCCAAAGGTCAGCACTGAACCTGGGAGATTTTTGCTCTTAACCAGTCCCTCAAAGCACCTGCCTCAGCAGGCACAAATTCCCTACATGGAAGTTCTTTAAGCTGCTGAAAGCACAAAAGAAAAAACTTGTGAGAAGATAAAGAGAAGGGTAATGGCTTTTGGAAGGTGTTTTCTGGGTAAAAAACAATATCGGCATCAAACCCACTGATTTACGTGCAAAAATGTGATTTCATTTATAAAAGGCAGAGGGGTCTTCATAACTTAAAGACAAGAAAGTCAATACAAAATTAGACACTGGTTGTTAAAAAACAGTTGGGTTTGTGAAGAAATGCATACAAATGATCATGGATACAGAGAAGTATAATTTCATTTATTTTCTGAACAGACCACTGTGAATGACAGCAACTGAAATTTAAGCAGTAAAACCAGCAATGGCACATTAAGGATATTTTGCAGACTTGTCTTCTGTTTCAAAATGGAATTGCTGAACTTATTTATAATGAAAGTAGAAATCACAGACCTGCTGCTCCTGCTCTTAATTGCAGCCTGGAAGTCAGGCAGTGTTCCGAGCTAAATTTTTCTGATGAAGGTGAATCCTTGCAATTAACAGTGTTAGAGTAACTTTTTCAGTGAAGCTAACAGAATAAATCTGCTGTTTTGCATATGGTAGCACATGTGATTGTTCAACATGAGTGCTGCCCTCACATATCTTAGAATAGTTAATTCAGCTCTTAGTATAGTAAACCCAAATGCCAAACACATGAAATTGGCTGGTTAAAATCATGAGACTTTTACAGATAAAAAATCTTGTTCTTCCCCCCCTCCCCGCCCTTTTAAGATTTCTGATACTGAGCTTACTTCGTAGAAAATAAAGACCAAACTTCAATGAAATATGAGGATGTCTTCTAATTAGTGCTTGATGGGAAACAGGTTTTGGTTTGGGCTTTTGGGGTTTTTTAGCTTCTGAATGAGGTTGCCAAGCTGCAGTCTCCACTTCCCAGTCCAGGTGTCTTGGTGGCTGGGTTACTCACTGCACAGGAATAAATTTCTGCCTCTCTGCTTGCTGTCTCCCTCATTCTTACTTTCCGTGCTTACTTGTTTTATTCTATCCCTAGTCACATGTTTCTGCAAACTATTCTTTGTACATGCACTGAGTGTCACAAGATTATTTGGTTTAAGGTCATAAGACTTCATGTTCTGCTTTTTTTCCAACTTTTAATGGGCCTGTTAGAATTCCCCCTGTTAAGTTTAACTCTGCTGAGTAAAATAGAAGGGTTCAGAATTGGTCAGACCTCAAATCTCAAGTGAAGCTGATGATGAAATGCAGCATTAAAAAACAATTGCTCCAGTGAGGCCCTAGAACGCCAATGCTTGCAACCCCACACTGCTCCATCCCAGTAGGGTTTGAGATATGACTCCTTTCTTCTCCTTCTGATCTGAGCCACTGATTTGAGTGGAATTGTTTGAATTAGGTGAGAGGATGGAGCTGAATGCTTATGCTTTCTGCCCCGTGTTAACCAACCTGATAGCTTCACTCTTTCTTGTGCTGAACTATGGCAACTAAGTCTCATGTACTAAATATATTTCTATCCTGAAATGAGAAGATGGATCATCATCACAATAAGACCCCCATGACATTTTTGTTGATTTGGGTAATGTTTGTTAATTATTAGCACATGTAATAGTCTTGTGAGGAGGAGATAGCCAATCCAGCTGAAACAGAGGGAATTTTAGCACTCAGGGCCTGTCTGTATCACACAGTGATTTCTGAGAACATCCCCACGCTTCCTGTGCCTCTGTTGGCTCTGGAGTTAGATATCAGTCTTGTCAGTCCCCCTGACCCTGCTGCCAGCTCCAGAGCACCTCCTCACCAAGGACACTGAGCTGCTGCTGTGGCTGCTGCAGCTCTGGGATGTGTGGGCTATCTCAGGCTTCCCAAACAGAACAACTGTGGCCTTATTTAAAACTCTAGTGGAATTCCAAAGCTTGAGTTGGTGGTTTTAGTCAGGATTTTTTAATTAGTAAAAGAACAATACCTCTCCTTTCTTCTATAAATCCATTTGTGCAGCTCTGTTTCTGTTCATGGATCTAAGCTGCTCTGTTACTCATAGGCAGGGTCTGTTAAGGGCTTGAAAGGAAGTGGGATGTTTGTGAGACAGTGCCTCCACCTGGGTTTGAAATGACAACTTTCAAATTTTTTATTAATTTTCTGATTTTGCTTTTCAGTTTTTAGCACTAATATTTCCAAAGTGTGCGAATAAACTATCCTGCAGGAGGCTATAAAAAGTTTAATTATGGAAACATAGTTCTGCATTCTACTCTACCGAAAAGATGCCTCAGGATTTCCATTGGCAAATCTCATTACAATTTGTCAGTATAAATCATGACACACCTTTTGATGCAGTAGAGTAAATAACTGTATTCCTAATATAACGTGTGACAGGGTGTGTTAAAAACTACACCAAACATGACAACAGCCCTTGCTCCCCATAGAGTGCTACGTGAGACCCTGGTGGTAGATGGCCCAGGTCATTAACCTCATTGCTCAGAAAGCAGCTATTGATTACATTTCACTGATGTCTGTTACTGAAGGGCTCTGATATTAACTCAAGATTCCTTGCATGGGCTTTGCTAAGTGCCTCTGTTTAGAGTGCAGGACCACACACGGTTTGGTTGTTTGGGTTTTTTTTAAAACTGAGATCACTGTTAATAAAACACAGTATTTGTCCTTGTTATAATTTATTACCTTGTCTTTCCTTCATTTTGTTCTCTTATCTTGTACATTTGAGTTCCTCACTTCCAATACTTAAAAGATTTGCCTTCAGTGTGAACTGTTCTGTTTATCTTCATAATAGAATTAGTAACCAGATATATCAACAAGATTAACTTGTCTCACAGGAGAAAAAGTCTCCCACTTTCTTAACCATCCAGGGAAGTAGTCGCTGGATCCTGCATATATTCTGGATGAGATCTTATCCCAAAATGTTTTTGTACTACCCTGATGCTCCAAGAGCTCATTCAGAGCAAACATGCCATCCAGGAAACAACGGGAGAGCAGAGTATTCTTGCCAAGCCTCAAATATTTGCTCTGAGACAGCCCTCGTCAGCTGCTTGCACAGGCTGCAGAGGGGCCAGGCACCAAAATGCTGCCCTTCAGGCCTGGCAACAAGATTAGGGGACTCTCATGCATTTTTCAGACATGGCCACAAATATTTATTTTCTTGATAGGGCAGTGACTTGAGTGTAAATTCGTTCCGAATTCTTTAAAACCTCTTTTTTTTACCTTTTGCGGTTAGATGATTTTCAAGGAAATAGAAGAATTAAAAAAAAAAAGTTGCTTGAAATGTCCCAGAGTTGAGCAAGCACAATAAATCTGGTGGAGTAAGGATTACCACCCCAAGACGTACAGCTGCTCCAAAACCCCTGTGTGGGAGAGGAGGAGCTGGGCACAATTCTCCCTAAAAGGGACGTGGAAATCTCTTCTACCGTGGCATCCATCCTGAAGAGCAGCCCAGGAGAAGCCATGAAAGGGCTCCTCATTCATGGTGTGTCTGGCAAATGTTGAGGTCAGCTCTCAGTAAGAATGTCCCAGCTCTGAGCTAAGCAATTCCTGCGTGGGGGTGGTGTATTTGTTAACATCAGCACAGCAAGAATAAACACAGGTTTCGTGGAAATTTGATGATCCTGATAAAAATATTCAGTTCAGAAGATAAACAGCAGCACGTTTGGGTTCATTTAATCTACCATTTTCTTTTCTTTTGACTATAAAAAATGTGACTTGAAAGGAAAGAAATCTCCACACAATGTTACAGCTGACCTTGAAGCCTAACAACACATTTTGATCAAAAAGTGGAAAACTTCGACTAGAAAATGCCTCAATATGCTCTGAGGGGTAGAGGCAACTCCTGACCATGCTTTGTCTAAGGAATGAAAGCCTCCCCACCATGGTTGCAGCTCCTGGCATCCTGCTCTTCTGCACCAGAAGAGCTCTGACCCTGAGGCACCAGAAATGTGAGTGGCCTGCACTGCCACCCCCACAAAGCACCACACCAGCGTTTCTGAATTGTAAGAGTATGTAGCCTGTTATTTGATTTTGAATTTTATGGAAAACACTCACTTTTTAAGGAGAAATAGCTTATTTTGTTTAAAGAGCAGATTTTATGCTTATTTTGGTAGGTAGATTTTTGATGGGCAACAGTATTAATTACCTATAGATACTGAACCACCAGTGAAACTTTGTAGGAGTGAGGATACTGATGTTGCAATTTAAGTTATGCTCCAGTGTTGGTAATCACAAAGTAGGTATCACCACTCCTCTGCTATCTTATCTTTGAAGATTTCTTTGCAGCTTTTTTCAATGGGTGTGTGCTGGTGAAGAGAACAGTACCAAGTCTCTTAGCAAAAGGAGTTTGTTTTCTGGCAAAACAGTTATTCAGTAAAGCATATTTTGAATGTAAAATACATAATAATTAGGTTTAACTTCATTTTGGAATATTACATGTTTCTTGGACTGAGATAAAGTGGTCAATCTAGACAGAAGAATTTCATTTAACCTGGTAGCTAAACATAGAGAAAATATCAAGTACCAAATCTGGTTTGGACCTGCAGCTTTACAAAGCCTCTGTCATGAAGCTGTATTTCAAAGCAGATTTTGGCTGAGAGATGTTGCACTGTTTTTAAGTGGGAAAGGTGAAGTTCCGGCTATTTCTTTTTGCTGGAAGACTCTCAAGGTGAAATTCTACAGTAATAAGCAAATTAACCAAGTCTCATTTTTTTTCTCCTGTGAAATTTACTAATTGATTCAGCTCTCCTTTTAGTCCCATGACACATGAGGTAAATTGGAGGAGGCAGTAACTCTATTAACAAATAAAAAATACAGGGGATGGCCCCTTAAGTAAAGGATGGTTTACTACCTTAATAAGAGCCATGGTGTGATGCTTCTGCCCTTGAGCACTCTTTTCCTTCTTTGATGTCTCCTATCTATTTATAAAGCACTCTGAGATTACAAGGATGAAGCACTCCATATAAAGTACAAGGTCGCTGTCTGTCTGTATTAAAAAAAGGCAAGACAATTTATGTTTTAAAAAGAGGGGGAAAGAATTTGGCAAAGAAATCAGCTTGCCATGTTTTGTTATAAGATCCGAGAAAAATTGATAAAGCTGACATATTTTTCCATTACAGCCTAAATTACACACATAGCTTCAGAAAGATTCATCTGGTTTTCTACTCAGAGCAGAAGAACCTGAAAAAATAGAAACTAAATCTTAACAATAAAAAAAATTGCTGAAAGTTGAAATGGATGCAGAATTGTGGGTTCTGGGCTGTAATTACAGTCTAATTCAGGCAAACTGCAATTATACATAAATAATAAGTTGAAGTTACACTGCCCTGTGGAGATGAAGTACTGAAAACAATCTCTGTTTTAAGGAAAACTTGTTATGCCAAGGTGGAATAAAACACGTTGAAACAACCATAAAAAATGCTTGGTCTGTGCAGCAGAATTTATTTTATTAAACACGTTGAAAGTGATACACCTACAAATATCTAAAATAATGATTCTTCTGGCTGGTATCACGGAACTTTAGGTTTAAGGAGCAAATCAAAACACGGACGATAACTCCAGTTCAATACCATGTGCCTTTGATGCTGTTTTCAAGGTGTGTGAATCCACACATGCAGGTAACCAAGGTGACCACCAAACCACAGCTGAAATGCAATGAGGAGATTTATTTCATTACCTTGCTAACAACGCCGGGTGGCAGAGACACAAGCGGACACAGGCTGCTGGAGGCTCAGTTCATCCCTGTGCCCACAGACACATGGGGACACAGGCTCCATCAGGCTCAGTTCATCCTAGCAATGTGTGTGTGTGCCCCTGTCTGCCCCAATCTATCAAAGGGCTTCATATATGTGCAGCTTATCACAAGGGTACTTTTACAATCCCTCTCTCTCTCTCTCTCCCTCTCTCCAGTAGGAGACCCAAGCATGTCTGTGAGGATGTGTTATCTCTACACAGGAATTCTACTTCTCAAAACAGGGAGAGCATGAACAACACTAGGCATAATAATTGGGGTTTCCCCACTCCAGTATTTTTAGCATTCTCAGCTGCAAGGTCACTTGAGTGAATTTACTATCCTTCTTGACATTGTTCTGCTTTCAACCCTTTCCTCCCAACACAAGGCTTTTGTTTTGTATTTCTAGATTAGACCTACCACTTTCATGGTGCCCAGGACCTCTTTGGCTGAGGAAAGCTATGGAGTTTATGAATCTTATGAGAGCTGGCAGGAGTTTTAATTTGGCTGAGATGATATGACCAGGCTCTTAACCCCTGCTATGTGTCACTGAGGGTGGGAGGTTAGATGCTTTGCACTGGGTGCAGCACATCCTCGGGGAGGGTCTCATGCCGAAGACCATCCCATGCTGCATTCTATCTGCCAGCCCAAGAGGTCCATGAACCTCACCCTTCCCAGTTCAGTGTACTCACTGGCAGGACATTTGGGGCAGTCCAGCTTCAAAGGGCTCCAAGCACCTGAACTAAACAGCCCCAGTTCAGCAAAGCTGCCAAGCACATCCTTCGTCACCCTGCTGAATAAAAGTGAGTTCAGCTGTCGTGTTCATCTGTACAGAGGCCAGTGAGACTGTCACACTGCCTGCCGTGCTGGGTTAGAAAGAGAAGATTAAAAATGACACTCTTTTTCCTTGTGTCATACAGATAAGAGGTTTTCCAGTTCCTTTATTCTTAGGAGTTTGCGAGCTGTTTGAGACTGGCTGTTACGAACAAATCCAGTTAGCTGATTATCTGCTGAAAAACCACCCTAATAAATACCAAAGATTTGAAGAAAAACCAACCCCTTGTGATGTCTTTCTTTGTATTTGAAGTTAGCCATCAGCCCTTTGGCTGACATATATATTACATGAAATAGCAGAAACGAGTGAATTATTGGACATGGTGTTAATTTATTCTTGCCTAACTCTGGGCTCTGTGTGAGGACAGCTATTGCTTTGTACATGGCAGATATTTGATATGGTGTGTGTCCTGCTATTGTGACTCTGTAAAGCTTCTGAGGCTTAACAAAGAAAGGTTGTAGAAATATACTGCCTGAAATGTCAAACACAAAAGTGAAAGAAAAAGAAATATATAGGAAAGAATGGGCACATTAACACCTAAACCTTTCAGGGAATCAGATAATGTAGGTTCAATTTCTGATTCCACTATCAGTTTTTAATGTGACCTTGGGCAAATCATTTAACTTCCCTCTCTTTATTTCTCGTCTATAAAACTTGACACCAGGCTTTGTCAAAGGAAAGGGAAAGCGATAAACCTTATTTCAGCACAGAGATCATCTCATGTGGACAATGGAAACATGAATTAGTTTATTTTAAGAAAATAATTTATAATATATTTTCCTCCTGATCTAGTCATACAATATGCAGTGCTAAAATTTTCCCTCTTTTGTTTTGTAGACCTCATATCTGAATAAAATAGACTGTACTTAAAACTAACTGCCCACACCTCCCCAAAGCCATTCACTCAAATGAATGCAGATATTTGATCTCTTGAAGCATAAAAAATAAGCATTCTACTCAATTTCTTCCCTCATTAAACTGATAGAGTTTTTCCTAGAAGAATAACCTTTGGCAAAAGATTCATTTGTTGTAAATCTTCAGAAACTGTGGCAGAAATTGGATCAGAACAATGTCTTACACATGTCAACAGCACCTATAAAATTACTGAGAAGATTAAAGTATATCTCTTGTCACCAGTAGACTTTTGCTAGATCTCCCGTGGGCTGACAGCACTTTTAAACATTTACATGGCCTAGGATTTGTATCCAACTGTGTGCAAGTAAAAAATTACCCTAATTGGTATCAAAATGTCTTAGTGGATGCATTATTTTGGAAATCATTTATTTAGCTTCATGCTGAACTGAAATCATACATTCTGCCTTGAAGAACTGCTTCTGTTCCACAGTTTACATACCGTGAATAAATATTTAAATCACTCTTTCCTGTGAGCAAAGCTCAAAGGGAAAAGCTTGGCCACTCTTTACCGAAGACAGGCGAGATGTGGTGCTGCCTGCTGGCTCCTGGGGGCTCACAGAGCTGAGCTCCATCCTGGCCCCATCATGCTGTGGTCAGGGGAAGGCTTTGAGTGCCTGGATTGCTCTGTAACCTCTTTTCTGTATATTTCAAATATACCAGGGGTCTGACCTGCAAAACAAAGAAATGCCTCCAAGCAAAAACAAATTAATGATAAAGAAAACAAAAGCATTTTTGAGCTCTTATTACATGGATCTCGGGGGGGCGGGGGGAGGAATAGAATTATGTAATTAAAATTATCCAATATTGCACATACATAAAGACATGGAACAAGGTTATTTACCTATTTCTATCACTTCCTAACTCTTCTGTGTTTAGCTTGGCATCTTTGGTTGTGTCCTTTACTCTTCATGAGTCATATGTAAATTATCTGGGCAGCACATGCTCTCTGAATGAACAGATTTTAAAAACATCACTATTCATATTTTTATGAGCAAAACCTCCTTCTCAAACATTAGTATGTACAAAAGTCAGAGTCATCTGAGTGCTCATGGGAAAGGGACTGGAATGGTATGAAATGCAGAAGTTATTCTTTATCTCACTTTTCATAAACTCATTCATTCCATTTGCAGCCTTTTATTTGTGAGTCTCAAGTCTATCTAAATACCTACTAATTCAGAGAAAGCACAGCTCCACTGTTTTCCCAACACTAATAAAAGAGATATTTTTATGTGTTCATCGCAATAAAAATGTGCTCCTTTTTTTTTTAAACAATGATTTGACAGCCCCTTTCTTTACAAGAGTTCTTTCTCTTAGAAGTTGTCTTTCAATGTGTCCCTGAAGTTTTTAGCATTATGCACTGATGTGGTACAGGAATAAGGCTGAATAGAAGGCCTTTATTCTAGGTAAATACAGCAGGTATTGTCTCTCGTCTGTCCTGAAACAGTTTTTCAAAATTCCTTTCACATTTAAGGGGCAAGCCCTGAGGAATACTTAACGTAATATGCATTATAAATTGCACATGGCATGCTGACCTATATTTCAATACACTCTATTTTTTAGTAGACAAATTACTTTTTTCCTTTTTTTCATCTCAAGTTTGCATCCAGGCAAAGGATACAGCACTCAACGATCCAGGCCTATGAGTTATTCTGCCAGGTTCTGCCTTGTTAAATTTACACACATCACATCATCTTCTTGACCTCATTTAACTCTCAAAAAGAGAGTGCCTGAAGCAAAGGATATTTAGTTTTAAAGCAGTTGGTTTTGCTTCATATGTTTAAACCTATTGAATAAAGGTCTCTTTGTGTCCCTGCAGCTACTCTTTGGTACAGAGACAGTACCAGAAAGTATTACATTGTACTGGAACAGCATGCAGGCAACCTTTGACAAAAACATGAAGAAAAAACAGATTATTAGCTGCAAACATGCCTGTTCCTAACCTTTTATTTCATTGTTCATAAAGGAAAAAAACAACTTTTAAAGGAATCAATGTGCAGGAATGGCACAGACATGATGGTTTCCTGAGGGCTACGAGTGTAAATATAGAGGTGGGTGCTGGCAAAGGTCTGTTGCTCTCTGGAATGCAGATGATTCACTATAGGACTTGCAAATTCCTTGAAGAAATGCACTGAACCCATTTGGTCAGAGAGGGTTTGGTTATATGGACAAGGTGCTCAACAGTGTCTCTGTACAAATAAACACAAAGGTGTGGAGTACTGAAGTACAGATGAACTACAAAAGAAACATACTTTAAAATAGCTCAGATGACATACAGCTTATTTCTCTATCTCAAAGTATTACTTGGGTCTCTGCAGCAGCCGGAGAGCTAAAGGCTTCTAGCTCCATCAGAAGGATTTAATCAGTCCAAGAGAGGTGGGAGTATGTATTAAAGAGTGGGTACAGAAAAGGTGGTGTCCACAGACACAGCTTATTCATATGGAAACTCATTGCTGATTCCGTGTGATACCAGTGCTACTCCTCAGCTCGAGGGAGAGACTGACACTGAGACTGAGGTGTGATNCGATATAACACCATAGTTCTTCACAGCCCCACAGACTTCCTAACTTATGGCAAACATCTTAGGGAGGCTTGGAAATAGCTTGTGAGCTACAATTTGACATGGGAGGTATGAAGGTCACCTGTAAAAAGCACAGCACATTGCTCGGGTTTACCAGGAAAAGTCAGAAACAAATGTATGATTTATGGAAGAAGTGTGCAGAAGAAGAGGTTGTTCAAGTTCTGAACATGGCTGTTGTGGTTCCTTCCTTCCTTCCTTCCTTCCTTCCTTCCTTCCTTTCCTTCCTTTCCTTCCTTCCTTCTCTTATTTCCCCTCTGTCCCTCTCTCTTCCCCCTTTTTCCCCCTGACCACACATTTCAATTTGTCTTCTGAGTGTCCAAGCATTTCTCTACATTAATGAAACTCAGGGCATTTCATTATTAAAAAAGGAACATGAAGTTATATAGAAAAATGAAGTTACACACCCTGCAATGTGAGGGACAGGAACTGGGGCTAACAAACTAATGTAATAGTTTGTCCAGTTTAAGAGACAAATCTGGAACTGAAAGTGTGTGTGACTTTATCCAGTGAATCCGATTTGTACACGTGGTGACATTAGTTCTGGAATCAGAATTGTGTCACGTTTTTGACAAGGTCTTTGAGGACACAAGAAAAGTCCAGAACTTACTCATTTTTTACTTAACTTTTTTAGTTCCTTAGTACATCTGCACTATTACTCCTCATTAATTATTTTAGTTTATTGCCGTTAGTGCTTCTGGTTCTTGGTGTCTGATGCTTAGATACAATTTTTGTGGTTTAAATCTCATGGATATGCACTGCTTGCCTGCAACAAATAATTGTGAGAACCACTGACTCATGGTTTTTGTATTCCTACTCAGTCTGTGCATCATTTGATTTCACTTTGAGGGAGTTAAACTCAACAGTTGAGCTGGTGACACACTTCTGTAACAAAACACACCTTGACCACACCCATCAGACAGCTGTGGGAATAATCTGGAAGCAAGGTTTCTGTGATTTAGAAGAATTTTTGGGAAACAGCAGGTTCTGTCACTGAGGGATGAGTGTATGTGTTCAGTGTGCTGTCAAAGCCTCGGGGATGGATTTCACCAAAGGACACTTTGTGGGAATTTTGGGATATCTGATCATTTTTAGAAGCATGGCCCTTATACAAACAGCCTAGCTTTGGCCTCAGCCAGCATTCACAAAGCATTTGCCATCAGGAGCTGTGTGCCTTTGGCAGTGCTCCTGTTCCATGCCCACAAACACACTTTGCCAAGCCCTGGCAGCACCTGCCTTGCTGGCTGCCACCACCTACACACGGAACAGCAGAGTCAGCCTCCTCTCTGACTTGAGCTGCTGAATCAGGGGTACATTTCCCTTTCCTGCCCCAAACCCATCCATGCTGCTGTGAACTAATGCTGGGACTTGCTTTTTATGGCAGTTGGTGAACAAGAAATTCTTCTGAGAAAGGTGATGGCCGAAGTCCCTCAACCTTCATCCCTCCATCTGAGGCAGATGTTTGTCATGCATGTTGTGATTCCTCAGGAGGACACACACAAGTCACTTTCCTCTCAGTCAATCTCTGCGATGTCCTTCCTCAGTTTGGTGGCCTTTCTTTGCTCCCTGTGTCTTCTCACACCAGGACACCCTCTTCTTAGAAATTACTGGGTCCAGGTAAAGTGAGAAGGTAGGTGTTGAGTGTCCCACTTATCAGCTTTGGCTTTCTTTAGGTGTGCTGCCTTTTCAAACCCCACCAGCATTCTAGCACAAAATACTGGCTATAGACTCTGGCATTTCTCGACTGCACCCTAATCTAGTGCAGACTCATTCACAGATTTGAGGAGAAGAACAAACCACATGTCCTTAAATCTAATTCAGGCTTTCATTATTTTCATAAAACCAGTGTGTGATTCATGGAATACTGACTACATATTTTCTTTGCAGCCACTTACGGAAGTAATTTCCAGCTAAGGTTTGCTTCCATGGCAGTGAGTTTTCTGGTTTCCCTGTCTGACCCTTTGTTTGCAGTCTCCCAACATCCACCCATTATACAAGCCAGTTTTATGAGCTAAAACACAAGCTCCCCATGAGCCATCATCCACTTTTCCACAATGGAACAATGAAGAAATTGATATATGTTTATTACAGCATTGATGATCTGTCTTCAAGATTCTTTTACATTAAGTTCTGCACAATTTAGTCCTTTATTGAAGCTCAGCTTTATTACATTTATTGCATTTCTTCTAAATATTACTTCTGTTAAAGGAAAGAAGAAAGTGATGAGATCATCTGTGTAAAAGCCTAACACTCTGGGGATGTCATTATTGCTTTGAGATTAAAAAATAACCACAAAGGGAACCAAAATGTTTCATATTCTTACAGGTATTTCATCATAGTTTCATTCTGTGGGTCTCCCAGTTCCCAAAATCTCCCCTTTTCAGGGATGACCAATTACAAACTTGTTAGTGATATAATGAATTTACTGCATTTCAAGAGCATTTCCAGAGCTGAAAAGTTTCTTGCCCCTGATGTAATTTTTACTTGTTCTATAATAGCTTTTTTTCATGTTTTCTTTTCCAGATTTTTAACCCCAAATTGGTTATTTTAATAGATGAGTGCCTTAAGAAGAAACGACATTGTTAATTATGTAGTAAATTATTTTAAGAGGCAAGATTTTTAATAATAAGATAAGGATAATAAGAATATATTATTTATTTATTCTAAAGGCACAAAAGTCTGAATTAAATCTCATTTGAAAGTATTAATGATTCTGCTGTTGCTAATATCTAGCCTACAAAGAGATAAAATATTGTGCAGTGCATAGGAAGTGATTAAATTAAAAGTATAAAATATTTATGTCTCCCGGCTATGAGCTGGTACTGTAGGTTAGAAATAAAACATGAAATTTTGAGGCTGATAATTGTAACCCAGATAATTTTACAGAGAGATGTTTGTCCTTTTCCATTGCATCCAATTTTCAGCATATTTTCTGATGGTTGCCTCAAAAATGTAAACACAAATGTGAAGGTGGACATGAGTCAGTATGAGAGTGGGCTCCTGTCTTTTACAGAAAGACACTTCCCAAACAGGCAAACATACCAGCAAGATCTCACAGCCTTGAATTTGTTACTTTTTTAAGTAAATGACAGCTAGTGATCAATTCAGTACTGAAATGATCCAGCAGTGGTGCTCTGGGGGAGATGGCCAAAAACCACTCATGATGCGGAAGATGTGTGGAGCAGGTTATGGCGATTACATTGACCTCTCCCGTGTAGCACACTGAGATGAAAATGGCTGTGTCACAATTCAAGGAAACGTGACTTCTTTCCCAGCACTGTATGAATGCAGCCCCAACACAGGGATCAGCTCTGCCCCCAGCACCGTCCCAAACTGTGGCTGCTTTGACTGGCTTCGACTGCAATGAGGCTGGAAAGAAAAGGATGAGAGGATTATTCTTCTCACAGGCATCTAACAGTAGACATTGAAATTACTAGGGCTCTTCAAGTCCCTGCCAGAGTCTGTGAAAAGACTCCTGTTTTTTTGGAAGGACTCTTGTGGGTTTTGGGACGGTCTTTGTGGATGCAAAGAGGGTCAAGATGTGATGCAAGGAACCAGGTTAATCAAGACTTGCAGCACATCAGTATTTCAAAGGTACCTATCGCCACTTTCAAATTTAATGGAGTCCAGATTCTTAAAGATCAAGTTATTAGTATTTTCCAGGATACAGGTTAAATATTAAGTCTTATCTTGATTTGCAAAAAAAAAAAAATATATGGATAACATAAACTTCACTTCAAATTTAATGGAGTCCAGGTTCTTATTGCCACTTTCAAATTTAATGGGGTCCTGATTCTTAAAGATCAAGTTATTAGTATTTTCCAGGATACAGGTTAAATATTAAGTCTTGATTTGTAAAAAACAAAACATATGGATAACACAAACTTCACATCCACACTTTGCCTCTTTCAAAAGAAGATATTTTATGAGCTTACCTGCAATGTAGATGAGGTGTGTTCATAAAAACCAGATGTGGTACATGTGTATGTGCTGAAACCTTCAGTTCTGCATTTATATGCACCAGTAAAGGGTGAACACTTTGTCACTGACATGGACAGTAGGTTTCATAGGTTACTTGGGATTTAGGCTTTCATGCTTTTGGGTCCCTTCCAACTGAGGACCTTCCACGATTCTATGATTCCATGACTTACTAATGCCTGTGAATGATGCTGAGCCTGTTGCACTGTACCTGTACAAATATGGATGCTTGTACACACAAAATATCTGTTCCTTTAAATGCTTTTTCAATCTCATTTGCCAATTATGTCATATTGCAGAGTGGCTTAGAGAGGCAGCCAAAATCCAGTTATTATGTTTGCACCTCATAGTTTTGTTACTGGGGCAACTGGGGACCTTTGCTATGGAAATGCTGCTTTCAGACTTTGAGATACTGGCAGTGCTGCACAGACTTATTTTGATTCTTAAATACTTTTTAAAGATGAAACTGAAATTAATGGGTATGCTTTGAGAGAGGACTGAAATACCTTGGTGTAAAAAGCTAGACTAACTACAGCAACAAATCCACAAAATGGCAGTAAAATGAACTTCCAAACATTTCAACATAAATAAGATTAACGATCAGAAGGGAGAAAATCTGCATTAGTAATTTGCTGGACTAAGACTTCAAATGCAAATTGATGTTTTGAAACTGATGGCTCCTGAAAGACCATTTGGACGTTGAAAGAACATGCAGAGTGCCAGCCAGATCAAGACCTGCACAAATCTTTCATGATCCTCTGTTTTATGATTCCTTCCCCATTTTCTTTTTTTGTGTGGTGTGACATTGATTTCTTATACACCATGATGGGTTAAGAACCAAATCTCAAACCTCAGCTTGTGTCTGATGTGCTTTGACTGTGTGACAGGACAGGAGCAGCAGCTTCAGAACTGGAGCCCTAACCTGCTGGTATCACTGAAGTCCAGGCAGACCCCCTGCTGTCCTCCCTCAGCCGCTGTTAGAGGTCTGCAAAGGGCCATGTGACAGTGGTCAGACAGAGCAGAACCATACGTGGTCCTCCTGGATCTTCCTTGACTACCAAAGTCTTTCCCAGGATGCTGACTTGAGACCTACAGTGCAGTTCTCGGCTGCTATCTGCTGTTATTCCAATTGCTGTCTACAGTGGCTTCTCCTACTCTTTTGGAGGAATGAAATATTCAGTACAGAGAAATGAACAGAGATGAGGGCTTTCACATATTTTTCCCATATCATTTTCTCAAAATGTTCCCACAGACAAGGTGCCTTGACTTTGAATACAGATCCTTTCCTAAGCCACTGTTCAAACTGAGCTCAGGTAAGTCATAGGTGGGATAGGAGATGGGATAGGAGAAAATGAGGAGTCACCTCATCTCAAATTATTAAGAAAAGCAACGTGATTAGTATCCTCTTACCCTTGTTGTCTTCTGCTTGGCTGCTTCCACCACAGCCAGTCACCCTTGGAGTTCCTGCAAAAACCAAACCAGGACAATAGACACCTTTATAGTTGTCACCTGGTCTAATTTATCTTTATTAGGCTGCTTCAAATGTGATTCTTTCTCTCCATGAGCTAAACAGCCTGAACAACTGGCTCTATGCCGGGGATGCCTGCACTTAATGAGATGAATTCCAGTGTTTCTGACACCTTTGCCACGTAATGAAGAGTCTCCTGATGGAACAGGGACACCAGTACCTGTTTGTCACCCACACTGCCGTGAAACATTGTGAGTGGGCAGTGGGAGGAAGTGATCACTCTCTATGCTATTTCTGGACCAAAAAGGCATGACTTACTAGAAGTGCAGTGGGATTTTTATCTTAGTAAGGATGGGTAGGGAGGGGGGAAAATCACCCAGCAATGGATAAACAGAGGATTTGTATCTCTGTCAGCATCAGTCTGACATCTCTCATTCTACGCTCATCAGAAAACCACACATGCAGAGAAGTCAAAATTGTAGAAAATTTAAAACACTGCCTGAAAAGAAACTGAATGGTTATGAGAATTTCTCAGAAACGTGGTTTCCAGAATTGAGATGCCTACTGTTACCTGTTCTTCCCTATATCTGATGCTGTTCTCTAAAACACCAAATTACGCTCTTCCTCACTAGGTTTTCTCTCATATTTGCTGGTTACTCATCAGCAAAATCCTGTTTCCGAATGTTAGAAACAGGAAAAAAAGGTTTCCTCGAGCCTTTTGTTTCAGAGCTCACAAGATGGTTCCATCTGCATGTGAATCATTATCTCCTGGCTGGACACAACCCATCCATGGCTTTCTGAGGAAGGCTTTGTAATTTGTTTGGGAAGCCAGATAGGAGAGAGCCTGCCACCTACTTGTGGGCAGGGATTTTCCTGGGATTTAGTCAACCTGCCACAAGGTACTTCTAGGTTTTGTTTTGCCCATTGTAAAAAGTGCCCTAGAGACTGCAGAGAACTGCTGCAGTGCTTAATTAACATTAAGTGGAATATTTTTCATGGAAGGTCAGGGAAGAATCACTCCCATAGTTTGTTTGCAGGGAAAAGTCCTTAATGTTAGTGGTATTTATTTCCAGCAGGCTCTGACTCTAGGTTGCCAGAACCAAAGGGAATGCTCTTAGCATACTGAAAGCAGTATGTTTTAATAAAATTCCAGTTTTCAGGGACTTTTTTTATTCCCAGAATTTTTCAATCAGCCGCACATTCCAGTTTCACTAATGGGCCATTGTGGATCAAGTGAAAATTTCATTCAGTGGAGAATGCCCCCTGGGTTTCAAATGAGGGTTTCAAAAACAAGAAGGTGAAATAGAAGCTTGAAAAAGATGACATTTTGCAACAACCTTTCTCTTTAGTGTCCTGCAAGTTGCAGCCATAACCTATCTTGACAGAGAAATACATGAATGGCTGATTGATCAATAGCCTGAAGATGCTTTTTCCGAAGTTAATTCATCCAGACAAATTCTTCAGGGAATTCTCACACTATGAAAGTTTCTGGGAGGTAAATTGGATTGATGCTAATCACATTCAAATGCTACTCACATTAAAATGATCTAGTTTAAATTTGTCCTCTGTCTTGTACTTGTTATAATTGCCTACAGACAGTAAATTGGATGCCATATCTGAGCATTGCTATGGAGCATCTCTGTTATGTAGATAATGCACAACAGATAGCATGGAAATCTCAGCCTGTGGATTGCCACCCACATGCCAAGGCTAGAAGCACAGGGCTTCATTTCATAGGAATTGTGACAGTAAATTAGTGACAGCAGGGATATTGTTCTGTTTCACATGTAGGAATTCCTGGCCTACCACCAAAGGAAGAATTAATATTCAGGAAGAAGCAACTGAAAAAGGAAGTGGTTGTTGTATTTTGTTATTCCTGATTCTCTCAGCATGTAAATGCACAAGAGGAGAAATCTGCAGCTCCCTCTCAGAGATGCTGAGTTCTGCTCTGACTCTTGCTCCAGGTCGGGGTCACTAACACGAGAAGGCAAGAAGAGCCACCAGGGAGCTCAGACACCCAGCCCCAAGATATGCTCAGTGGTGGAGACAGGCAGGAGGAGCTATCTGAGTTATAAAGTTTCTCAGATCAGATGAACCAGACCACTAAAAGTGAAACCTAACTGGGACCGTGTCTACTTCTCTTGATCACAGCAAGACATGAGCTGAAGCAAGACAGATATTTTCAATTCTGTGTATAGACCAGCCATAGGTAACCAGTCATGATGAAAGGAACTCGAGTCTCTGAATCTCATATGTAGTGCCCCACTTAAAGAAGTTGTTTGGATCTGGCTCTTAAGCTTCCCTGATGCACCAGAGAGAAATAAAACCTTGCCACCTTCAAGTGCAATCCTCAAGGAATGCCGAGATGAGCTTCCCCAAACCAGAAGAGCAACATGAGGTGAGGGACTTGGCAGGGCACTGGTGGCTGAGAATAAACCCCCTAAAAGTGATGTTAATGTTGTAATCAACTCCTGTGGTACTTCGATAAGGCTTTTAATGGAAGAGAGTGGCTGGCTGTGTGGTGTTTTAGGACATAGGAGTGCTAATCCTAGTGCTTTGTTCAGGGAATTCAAGTCACTAATAAAGAACTTAAAATGCTGGATTAGAAGATCTGTAGAGATTATTTTCATAGTAGTACATATAAGTTTAAAAAGGATGTTGTAACTTCAGGTAAATTCCTACTTGCATTTCCCTTATGTCTGAGCATAACCTGTGGAGGAGAACAGAGCTGGAAAGCTTTATAATTAGTGATCCCAAGCCAACTGGCATCCTCTCCCTCCTCTGGGCAATCCCCTGGGGCTCACTCCCAGAAGTGAATATGCCACTGGATATTTTATTTCAGTGTTCCTTTGCAAGTTTTTCCTGAGCATATAGACTTGGCAGCCTGGACAGCAGAGAAGTTGAGGGGCAGGAAGGACTCAGTGAGTGGAGCACAGGAACCAAATTTAAAGCATTAAGTCTTACATTTACTTCCTCACAGCCATGGCCACATCAGAGGGCAGAAAGCAGTGACTTCAGTCCTGGTATAAGCATTTAATTTCCATGTGTTCTCACCGGGTGTATTTTGTTCCTCAGCAGATGTCCAGAGGGAGATCTGGTTATATATCCATTTCAGTGAGGGTGCAGTGCACAAAGGTGAAGTGTTTGCTGTGATATCCAGACAGCAAACTTTGGAAGCAGAGGTGCAATAGGGACAGTTGGCTTTAAAAACAATTGTGTCAACACTTGCTGTGATTTCTGTACTGCTGTATGTGCAGGACTTGGACCTACACTTGTCCCCTTTTTGAGCAGTGTCCTAATAAGGAGGCTGATGCGCAGAAACTGTTCACAGCTGTCCCTACCTGCAACAAGACATAGTCAACAAGCCTTTGTTATAGTTTTTGTCTAATTTTTCTCAGCAAAAGAAGTCAAATTTAGTGATGGCAATGATAATTATTTTTGAGATTCTAATATTTTTGGACCTTGAATTTCAAAATGGGTAGAAAGTAGATACTGTTGGCCATACAAAGTGATGTACAAGATATATAAAAAAAGATTGTCATGAGCCTGAAGTTGAGAATTATCATAATTTGAATTCCTTTGCAGTATATGAATACTGCACTTCTGATAAGAAAGACCTATTTCCTCTCTGTTTTTACATATCAGTAACCTTCAAGCATCAAGTATCTTTCATTTTTCTTGTTCAACTAACCATTAATGTGGAATAGGCTACCCAAGGAACTTGAAAGGATTCCCATAACCACCTGTAGAAGTGCTATAATAGAGTACCAAAATCCAAATGAACCGTTCCTATGGCAACTACTGTTTGCATCATCTGTCACAAACAATCCATTCAGTGGTGCCTGAATCAGATACTCACAACAATTATGGCATTTAATATTACAGTCATTTAAAATCCTAGTACTTTTTCACTAAGGCTAAAACCACACACTAAGTGGACTAATAGCAGACTGTTGCTGTGCTGAGGTGCATTTAAAAGATTGTATCTGTCTGTAGCAAGGATGCTGACAATTCTTTCTAATAGCATTTGGCAATTTATAATTGCTATGTTCTGTCTGAAGACCTTCTGTCATGTTCATGTAATCTCTAGAAGAGATTTCCAAACAAAATGATTCATAAAGAGCCATAATTAACTGGAAGAAAGCCAGCTATCTAAAACAAACACTACCAGTAGCATCTCTGGCAAGCCCGAAAATAGTCTCTAGAGATGTCACTGTCACAACGAAAAAGCTTTCAAAACAGTATGAACATGTATTCTATGTTATTATTCCATGTGAATGGAATGATTCTGCCCAGTCCAAGACCTTGAGACCTTACATTTATGAAATTTAAGATGGACATGAACCTCTGGAGTGAGTCCAGAGGAAGCCAGGAAGATGAGCAGAAGGTTGGAGCACCTGTTCAAGAAGAAAGGCTGAGACAGTCAGGGTTGTTCAGCCTGGAGAAGGGAAGGCTCGGGGAGACTTTAGAGAAGCTTCCAGCAATTCAGAGGGCTACAAGAGAGCTGGAGAGGGACTTTGTACAAGGCCATGTAGTGTCAGGACAAGGGGGAATGGCTTCAGACTGAAAGAGGGAAGGTTTAGCTTGGATATTGGAAAGAAACTCTTTACAATGCGAGCGACAAAGCAGTGGAATGGGTTGCCCAGAGAAATTGTCAATGCCCCATCCCTGGAAGGGTTCAAGGCCAGTTTGGAAGGGGGTTTGGTCCAGGGGAAGATGTGGCAGGGGGAGTGGAATGAGATGATCTTAAAGGTCCCTTCCAACACAAACCATTCCATGATTTTCTGATTTTCTGATACTTAGAATACCATTTTAGAAGCTAAGAGGACTACAGCATTGCTGTTAGCTGTGTAACAGTTGTCTCTGATTTAAGGACCAGGTCATGGCACACGTTGCCCAAAGTTCAAAGGGAACCCAAAAGGCCACCTGAGCTCAGCTGAAAGCTCCAGCCTCGGAGGACAACAAGAAGGAAGGAGTTTTCACTCAACTACCATTTACCATCATTTCTATGTGTGTGGAAAGGTGTGGAGTGTGCAAATGCAGTACTCAGTATTTGGGTGTGCAAACATTAGGGTGCACTGCAGAGCCCATAATCAACCTCACCTTATTTTCCTGTGGTCTGTTTGAATTACGGGAAAGGGCATGTACCTTAGATAAGCACATAAACATGTTACTGGTACTAATTCAGGAAAAAAAACCCCCTATGATCAATCAAGAGAGTATTTCATAGAAGAAACCCACAGGAAAACAGTACAGATAAATAAGATGGAGGGTGCTATTCAAGACTCCTTCAACTGAATCAAACATGCTTCATCAGTAACTTTTCTAATCAATAATGATACAAAAAAAGTACATAGTTCATCTTTTATTATAATGGACCAAATTTCTACTTCATCACCAAAACCCATAAGCAAAAAGTTATGGCTTCCTGGTCCTTTGCCCAACACTGGCTTGTGAGCTGCTCTGGGCAGCCTTGACACTGCTCGTAAGTGCATGTGCTGGCCAGAGTGCCCAGTGAGAAATTTAGAGCTGTGGGTTAGATAAGTGCAGTTTTCCAACCACATTTCCTCTCTGCCCCTCCTTGTGCCCAGCAGTGACCCTGCCTTTAGAGGAGATAAGAGGGAGTGGCAAAACCTAGCTTAATCTATTATACACAGAAATGAAAAACTCATCTTCATGTGGCTCACTTGGAATTTCTTTAGGGTAAAAGCCTTTCAGTCTTTTTTATAGTGTATTTGGTTAAGATACATTAAGAATTTCATAATATAAACAATTAGGACTCTTACTATAACCCAGCCTTGTAAAGAGGTGCTTTCATGACGTTTTTTCCTTTCCTTTCTGAAAATTTTAACAATACTTGCTATATTGAATATAAGGCAGTGAAAGGAGAAGGAGCTTTATTTGTAGTGTATATGCTACCTATTAGAAATTTGAATTAAATAGATACTTTCTACTCTGTTAGATTGGATCTGAAATTCCTCCCAAACTCTGTACGTGTGTAGCAGAATTGAAGATATGTTTAAGATACTAATGGAAAATATATTACTTCTCTCCAGTTTTCTGATATGCCAAAACAAATCGAGTTTTGTGGTAGATCTGCCTGCAGATGTGTAATGTCATTTAGTGTGATGCAGAAAGAAATGCACACAACTGATTGGCTAAAGAGGAAAGGCAGGTGATTATGGGAACACTGTGAAGTGAAACATCCTGTCCTCAGTGAATTAAACATGTACATGTCTGTGCTGACCTACAGGTGTGCATGTTCCTCCTCCAATGCCAAGAGGAAGCGCTAGCAGCAATCCAGGGTGATGCAAGAGGAGATTGATTAGAAAGCCTGCTTTTACCATTGCTGCCATTACATTACCAGGAAATGCAAAGCACCACCCCTTCCCATTTAAAGGAGATGCTGGTCTGAAAGGTAAGCATGGCAACCTCCGAGGGGTAAGATTGCTGGGGGAATGGGTTTGTAGATGAGTCGTGCTGATTAGCAGGCCTATAAACAAAGGTTCATTAGAAGTCTGTTTTGTCTCTGTGCTACTGTCAAGCTCTCATATAGAACTAAGAAATGGAGTAAAAATCAAAGGGGATTTTAAAATGTGTAAGATCTGTGTTTCATCTATTTCTGTACAGCTTTGAAGATACACTGTTTTGATAACAAAGGCAATAAAAGTAACACAGCTTTACCTCAGTGAGCTGCTCCAAGGAAAGAGGTATTCACTATATGTTCACTTTCTCTGCATGCAATAATTCATCAGGCTCAGACTCCTTGTTTCCCCAATCAACTTTCCATAACCATTTCCTTGCACTCCCTGCATGTAAGAACACTAAGCCCCTTCAGGAAAGCTGTTGCTTCCCCTACAGGCACAACCAGAATGTGTATGAATAATCTGTACACTGTGACCCAATCCTTTCCAATTCATTTCAGAGTAGGTGGACAAGATCCCTTCAGCAGCTTCAAGAGTGTTTGACTAGCTAACCTGGGTGAATGTGAAAATGTCAAGAGTAGGGTACACTAACTGCACCTACCCTGATCTCCAAACTCCTCATTGCAATCCTACACCATATGATGGCAGGAAAAGCCACTTGAAGATGACTGATTTGCTGAGATTCATTCCCAGCCTATACTGTGCTTCCTTCTTGGTAGTAAATTAAAAGTGGCTGAAATCACTGTTGGTTTCTATGAGCAGCTCTTAACTTCCACGTTGCAAAAGTTAGAAGAAGTATATTCCATTCACCTCCTGTTTTTATCCTGGATGATAATACTGTCCTTTTTACCCTGTTCTGCTTTGGAAAACACTGAATTAGTGATATTGCCATGTCATGTACCATTCACTGATACGCTGGCATTGGAGCTGCCTTCCAATAAGCATAGGTCACAGAGCTATGTTTGCCGTGCAGAGTTTCTGCTAGAATGCTGTCAGATGAAAGCAAAGGGCTCTGTACCTTTTCCTTGTGTTAGCGAGGGGAGATGGGCACATGGAGACTGAGAACTTTTAGCTTGCTTATCTTAAATCTAATATGCGTCTCTCTCTCTCTTTCCTGAGACCTGAGAAGGCACAAAGCGTAGCTCACCCAAAGACATAACTTCTTTAATTTTTAGAAATTTGGGATGTATCTTTGTAAAGGATCTCTGAGAGGGAGCCGCAGGTCAACATCTCTGTTGGAGTACATGGTATTGGCTGAGAAATGTAATGGAAGGAGGAGGCATCTGTGGGCTGAGGAATATTTCCCACTAGCACAAGAAATGAAACTACTGTGATGTATACTACACTGTTGCTGTCCCTCTTCTTTACTTTGTTTTGTTTAGGGATCTTCAGGAGGACTGTCTTGCAACTGTTAGTACACTGGTATCACCTGCCAGAGTGCAAAACCCTACTGTGTTTGAAAAGACTTTCCTTTTCCAGTGAGAAATTGTGCTGAAATGAGTTATCTTGTCAACATGAGAAAAGTTACAGGCTATCTGATGACTTAATTTTGCTTTTCTTCAGAGGATTTTCTTAGTCAATGAAAACATTTAGGCTGTGACCTTTCTTCTGTGGTATATCTTGGTGTTTTGATTTAAAAGGTCCCCATACTTCTGTAGGGAGATGGGAAGTAAGAAGCAGTTTAAACCCTGCTCTTACCAATAGAAGTTGAAAAGAGTGAGAATCTGATTCTTCTTATCTCAACTGAGCCACTTTGCATCTGGACTAGAGCAAAATTAAATAATCAGTATCTTATGTCATCTTTTCCCCTAGCTGAAAGTGGTGAAGAATGATAAAGCAGCTATATTCCTGCCCTGACAGAGGAATTCAGCTCTTCAGATGGCTTTTTACCTGTTGGTATACCTTGCTCCTAATAGTGCCTGCTCCACAGCTTGAAATTCTGGCAGTGACTGAAAACTACGCATTAATGAACCTTTGATAAAAATTGTCACACAGATTTGATATTCAAAGAGCCAAAAACATGTCAGGAACTATTTAATAGCAGTAGCTCTTCAATGATTAGGAGAAAATGTTAAATACACTAGGTAAAAACTCCTCTGGTAGGAAGTCACACTCATGAAAGTCTTTTTTCAATAGTAGAATATAATAAAGACGTAGGACCTAAGTGAAATGTTACTAGAACTGTGATCTCTGATCTCTGTCTCCTGGGGCATCATTCACATCATTGTAGTTATTACAGTGAGGTGTGCTTTGTTTCATTTTTCTTTCTTTTCATCTACAAAGGAAAAAAACCCCTAACTAAAACCTCAGCTGTGTAATGAGAAATGAAGTGTGCAAGGCCTTGTACTCTGAGATCCAAATGTATCAGACTGCAAAGTGAATTCACCTTTAGAAAACCAATTTAAATTCAAATTAAGGTCATATCTTATGAATTTAATATGCAATAGTAGTATTGTTTTCTATTGAAGTCTACTAATCACTCTGTGAAAACATGACTTTCCAAATAAAAGTGGTCATAAAAGAGAGAAAGTGGTTCCACTTTTTTTTTCTAACAGAAGTCAGTTTAGAACTTAGTTGAATATTTAGATTAGCCCTATTTAAGTTTTTTTCTTTTCTTTTCTCTTTTTTCTTTTCTTTTCTCTTTTCTTTTCTCTTTTCTTTTCTCTTTTCTTTTTTCTTTTCTTTTCTCTTTTCTTTTCTCTTTTCTCTTTTCTCTTTTCTTTTCTTTTCTTTTCTTTTCTTTTCTTTTCTTTTCTTTTCTTTTCTTTTCTTTTCTTTTCTTTTCTTTTCTTTTCTTTTCT